>JANAVB010036018.1:6097504-6695208 GCA_029216955.1 Iris pallida
CGCAACGACATCTAATGTAATTACTATTTGCACTTCGTTGCAAGCTATGAATGAAAAGCATTTCTATCTTCCTATACTGCGTCTTATATTCTGATGTGATTTGTGAAGTTTCAACTTATCGTATTAATACAAAAAAGCAACGTAATGTTCTTGCCTTGTACGAGTGCAATTCCAGACTCGTACGACATCATGCCTTAGCGAGGAAGATCGAATCGGCAAAGTAACATCGGGGACGAACGGTTTGTCGACTCGGGGTGTGACATCTAGCTCCTTGATAGTGGCTCGTCGTAGCGCACTCTTGCCTTGATATTGTCATGTCTTGTTGTGGCATGTTGTAGTGCACAATCTTGCTTGTCTTGCCTAGTCTTGTATGTCTCATGTCTAGGATGGATTCTGCGGAATGCCACACCCGAAATTCTAATGAAAATGTTAGGAACTATAAAACTAGCTTGATTATCTAGATCATTGGGAGGTGAGGATTTCCCAGTTACCTGTTGCCCATTTGGTCTTGGTCTTATATATATATACATATATATATTTATATTTTTATACATATATATATATATATACATATGGGGAGCCTGGCTGCCTCTCATTTGTCGATCAATGACGCGGAGGATGTGCTCAGTTGGGCACCCAATCCGGGTGGCGTCTTCACCCTTGCTTCTGCCAGAGCCATCTTCAGAGGAATCGAAGTCATGACCTCCCCTTCCGCCAAGTTTTGGCACACGTGCATTCCAGTTAAATGGTCCATTCTTATCTGGCGTGCCGCGCGTCGAAAACTCCCCACGGATGATGCCGTCAGATCATTCGGCTACTGTCTGGCGTCCAAATGCCACTGCTGTGTTGATCCCCAACAGGAATCCGCCGATCACGTCCTCCTCTGTGGGGATTCTGTCTCTAATATTTGGACACACCTCCAACACAGGTACAAAATGGCCCCCACGACCGGGGGCATCAACGATCTGCTGGCCAGCTGGAACACTTCTCACGGGCATCAGATCGTCGTTGCCGCCGCTTGTTGGGTATTATGGAAAAACAGAAACAAATTCAGATATGAAGGGCGCCAATTCCCACTCCAGTACAGGGAGGTGGTTCGGCAAATATTCAAGAGAAGGAGGTGCTGTACCCACACCTCGAACCGGTTTTGGGCCACCTTGGATTTCTGACAGGGGCCGGGGAGCGGGTCCCGTGGGACCTTGCTTTGCCCGCCTAACTTTCTGATGCTCGGTACTCGTACCGTTTTGTGGGCACCACCTTTTATTTCACTCTTTGTTTTTAGTCAGTTTTCGCGCAAGGCGTGCTTACTTGTATAGGCTGTGGCATTTTGCGCCAATCTTTCAATAAAGGTTTTTTCTTCCAAAAAAAAAAATATATATATATATATATACATATATATATATATATATATATATATATATATATATATATATATATATATATACAAAAATATATGTATATATATATATATATATATATATATATATATATATATATATATATATATATATATATATATATATATATATATATACATATATATATAAAAAAAAAATATTATATACATAAATATATATATACATATATATATATATACATATATATAAAAAAAATATATATATATATATACATATATACATAAAAAAAATATATATATATATACATATATACATATTTTTTTTGTATATATATATATTATATATATATATATATATATATATATATATATATATATATATATATATATATATATATATATATATACATATAAAATATATATATATATATGGGATTTGGAGCTATCTGTCATGATGAGCATTTTTTCAGCACACCGTCGAGTGGGACACTTCTCTATGACACATGTATCTTACTACAGTATGTCTGCTATACTTGTTTTTCTTTTGGCTTGGATCATTCAGGTAGCAGCAGGCAGGTAACTGGAATTGAATTTCTCAAACTTGCATATATTAGTAATTAGGATTATGACAATCCTAGTTAGCTAAGTAACAAGCCGTACTCATTGCTTGGCCGTGATTGATGGATGTAGTCCATTTCATGTCTAGTCTAGGCTTGTCCAGTTTATCTTATTTCAGTACTTAGCTTCCTGTCATTTCCTTAACATGTTATTTTCTACTACATGCTCGGCTTCACCACATGCTCACATGTCCAGTTTATCATATATATTTACTTGCTATTTTCTTACATGTTCTCAGTTTCCTTTCGTATACACTATGGTACCAATTTATTATTCCAGTCTCGTTTACTGCTTTCTCTTAGAGATATTATAAATTGCATGCTGGTTTTAGTTCATAGTTTGGCTTCCTTTGTGGTACTTGCTATTGGGGTTCTGACCCCACTGGTTTTGTATTGACCAGATTTAGTTGAGGAGCCCGAGGATCTTCCGGACCTTCCATTCGATGGTGAGCACCAGGGTGCTTGAGTCGGTGTTCTTTCTCTTACCCACTCTTTTATGTACATATTCTTTTGAGGCGTTTAGCCACCGAGCACGTGTTTAGCTCGTGTTTTGGATTTGATAATTGGCCTACGGGCTTAGACATGATGTTATATTTCTAGACTGCAGCTAGAGATGATCATGTATTACTTAGTCTTGTTAGTTCTTCATTTTGTATTACTAGCTTCATGATCATCTATATATTATAGTTTGGGACATTTTACTGTCTTATATGCCTGATGATCACATCCTTGTACATTATATGCTTGAATGTGATTAAGATATCTAAGATTTTTGACCTAGGACTGACTGTTGGCTTGTAGTAGTAACCCCCATCTATACAGCTTATACGTCATTTCAGAGGACTGGAGTACTTTGTGTCACGACCCGCACCCGCTTTTCGGGATACGAGTACTTGTCCAAGCCAGCCTACGCCGCAGAATCAACGGTAGAATGCTGTCACAACCAAGATGTTCAATATCACATAAATAAATTTATTGTTCATTCACATTTCTAAATTTATTACAACATTTATATTTGAAAGAAAATACAAAATTCTTACACATATGTGAAATGGCTACAACATCTATCTAAAATCTAAGTTTTGGCCTGTATCTCCCAATGCTAATAGAAGCCACAGCTAACCTGAAAAATGTTGGTTTCCAGTCAGGAATAGAACAAGCACACAAACCGACAAAAAATCAAATACACAATAGGATTCACAAGACATGAAAATAACACATGTGAAATGAAACTAGAAAGTAACTGATATCATGGCATGTCCAGAAAGAAAGTAGATAACACTACCACGTGATGTATCCACTAAACGAGCATGGCAATCAAGTAAAACAAATAAAAGACCACTATCTATGTGTTTTAAAATATCAGTTTCGACATGTGAACGGCTAGGAGTAAATCCGGCACCCTGCACGTGTCGTGTGCAGCTGCTATCAGTCAAGAATAGACGTTTTGGGGATATTTCTGGGTAGTCCACATGTCTACTAAGATATTTCTCTGCCCAACTAGTACTCATGGAATCAAGTCGCAAACATGGTAATCATGTAAATGACAGTCAGGAATGTATAATAAATCCATGATATTATTCTCTGTGTGATGAGCGTGTCAACAAGCAGCAAGACATATGTATAAACAAAAAATGTAAAAACTACTATGAATCGAAAAGCAATCAGAAAGTGTACTTGTATGTGGTCCTTTGCTGGTAAAACCGATAATCCTATTGGGTCCAGAATAGTCGCGGATTTCGTAAGTGTGCAAGACGGCCCCTAATGATGGAACAGACCGTTTCATTGGGTCTAGGATAGACCGATTTGCCTAGGGTCAATATGACGAAGTTAGAATGACAGAAATTAGGGACATATGACTAGTCACGATCAAGATGGGAATCAGAGAGAATTTAAATAAGTAAATATATAATCTTTTTTCAGAAAATAATTATAATACCTGGAACTATATTTACTAGTAAAAATATATTTTTAAGCACATACTTGAAAATCAAGAAAATACTTTTACATCAAAACTATAATTTTAATTAGGAAGAAAATATTACCATAATAATTTAGATCAAAAAATAAAGTTTAATCAAATATAAAATATATAATAAAAAAATTTATAGTTAAAGATAAATACTAAAAATATTTATTAAAAATATTTAAGATGAAAACCCAATGAAACTAAGCCCAAAATAATAAAACATATATATAAGCCCAACAAATAAATTAGCCTTATAATACCTAATAGATTTAAACTTAATATATATGAACATATGGTCCAACTCAATAATCAAACTAAATTTAAGTGAGCACAAAGCCCACATACCCAGCCCAATAACTTATATTTTATACGAATACAAAATAATTTTTATAAAGCCATCCCACATTATTACAGGCCCAACCCATTTCTTACAAAAAAAATATTTAACAAAAAAATAAATATAATAGAGCCATGGACTGAGCCCACACCACAAAACTAAAACAAAATAAAAAGAAATAGAAAAAGAAAAGAAAATAAATCATGCTCACTGTTGCTCTGCTCCCAATAGAGAGAGAGAGACTGAGAGAGGAAAAGAAAGTGAGGGAGTAAACGAGAGTGAGGGAGAGATTGGGGATGTGGAGAGCTCACCAGGAGAGAGGAAGGCGAAGCTGGCCGCAGCTTGCTGGCGACGGGAGGCGATCGCCCCTGCACTAGGGGTCCTCACCAGTGTGGAAAATCGTAACAGAGGAAAGAGATAGTGGAGGTGCGGCTCCGGTCTAGGGTGTCGGCTAGGGGAAGCTGCCCGTGGGATGTAAGCTCGACGCCGGCGCTGGTGATGGAGGAGAAGGCGCGGGATCGATAAAATGGCATGGGCACACAGATCGAGGAGTAGGTGGTTGTCGACAGGAGATGGCTGGTGTCCGGCGCTCGGTTCAAGGGGATGCGGAGGCGAGATGCCAACGTTGTGGTCGAGGTCGTGGAAACGGCATCGAAGGAAAGGGGGATGAAGCGCTCGCCGAGCTCGGAGCGGACGCGGCCGATGGCTTAGTGCGGCACGCGATCCTGGCAGCGGATGGCACTGTCGTGGAGACTGTCGGCTCCAGTCCGGTGAGAGGCGGCCGGGCTGGGATAGCTTCGCACTGCGCCGACAGAGCACAAAGGCGTGGCTCAATGTCGTGGCGGCGACGCTTCCCAAGCGGCACGAAAAGCCCCCGAATCTGGTTGAGAGATACGTCGTCGAACAAAAGTCGATGCGGCACCAAGGAGGAGACGACGGCTCTCCGGGCCAGGACAGGGGCGGAGGAGACCACGCGGGGATGCAGCATACAATGACAGGCAATCATCCTTGGCTGGCGGAGGCGTTCCCGGCAGGTACGTGGTGGTGGTATCTGGTTATGGTTGTTGGGACGTCTGTATCGGCCAGTCGACACGAACACGGTAATTAAATTTGTAATGGTGGAATATGATTGATTGGACACGAACACACGGGTTCGGACACGGTATTGATTGATGGTGGTTGTGTTTGGTTGCGAAGATGCTTGTGGCTATGATGCTGTCGAGACTGGTTGTCACGTCCTGACCCGGAACCACCCAAATCATTGTCCTCGCAGGGGGCATGATGCCGCACGAGCCTGGAGTTGTGCTCGTGCTAGGCAAGATGACAAGTTCTCAAATGGTTATCTTTGATTCGATCTTTAACAACGAAAGGAAAACAGACTATATGAAATAATTCACTTTATTGATATTCGAAACTGAGATTACAAAGGCTTTCGATAGCCCAACAATATATGCCAGATTGGTTACGACACTCAGGTTCTCTCTTGCCCACAAAGGATTTCACGTTCCATACATCATGCCTTCTATATTTCGGTCGCATCAATCCTGTTGCATGTCCTAGCGTAAATGCGATCGCATGCTTCAATACGCTTCGGCATTCCAAGCCTCAACACGTTCAAACGAAGCTTCGTCGCGAGCCATCCATTCCCTGTACCCTGCATGAAAGCTGGTGGGGGATCAGCACGTTCGTCCTCGCATGTACTGATGCAAAGACCTTCTTTCCAAACCGACATTTAGTATTTATGTTGAATCACGCAACTTAGCTTATGATATTGCTATATTCTCCTTAGGGTCGAATTCATGGCATATTCGAACGCAGTAAAGCAAGTTATCATGGCAAGCATGTTATTCGAGTTAAATAGGCAAGCAGGCAAGCAATCTCGTGTTTGTTTTGTGGCGTGATTTTTTACCAATTCGACGCACTCATCCTTGTACCGACGCAAGGTGAATGTGCCTCATTCCTTTCCTGTCATGTTATAAGTGCATCTCTAAGCAGGATCTATGTGTACGGGACACATACGTGCCTGCACTTTCGATCTATCGTTCCTTAACTCTATGAAGGTCGTTGGCGTATTCGCGCCGGATTGGACTAAAGGAGTTATCCCTTTTTGTTTCCATACTTTCTTTTCTCTCCTTCTTTTCTCTCTCAAATTTGGGTAGCCCGGCGTTTCACGGGCTGGGTCGCTATCCCAAACAACCGTAACTTACCGCTGTATACCATCATTTACGGCTTTTCACATCTACAACTGAGTGTTAATCGGACTTCACAGATGTGCGCCTGTCAAAGATTACATCCCTCATAGGCCGAATGGTCCCGGTACCCCGGTGCACCCGTTCGGAGGGAACGTTCCGTGCATGGAAGATATTGTAATTATCTCAAGTCCATTCCATTCGACCATGCAATGCACTATTATTCAAACAACCAAACATAGTCTTGAGTCCGAGATCCAGACTTTGTCATCTCGTATTTCTTCTATTTACTTTCTATGTTCTTACATTTCATACTTTATTTCAATATTCGATGGCATCATGCCTCAACTAAATGTTCGTCAACCGAACGACCCGAAGGTCCCGAACACCTTTCGAGGCATCATGCCACGTCTGACAGTTCCGTCACATTCATGCCATAACTGTATTCTTTCGCAACGAAGCCATCTTTTATGATCTTGTGTACGTAGGCATATTTTGACACATTTATAATCTATCTTTCGTATCGTGCACTTAATACACACATCAAAGCCGTATTTCCATATTCTATGCCTTAGTATTCAATGTTCGTGGCTTGCACGCTAGGCACTCGCCTATTGTCTTTTAATATTCTAGCCTTCTAACTCATGCGCGAAGGAACATAATGGTTTGTGCACGAAAGCACTCGCCGGATACAGTTATCCTATGTTTTTGCGGCTTGCTCATCGAGGCGCTCGTCTTTGCGATATCTAATATTCTATAGCGACTCATGCATATGATGCACATTTCATTTCAATTGTTCTAACTAATGTTCGACACACATTTCGATTTATCTTCCGATCGAACCACGCCCGTGGCGTCGATAGGGTAACTTAGCATAAAATGATACGTTCTGACTAAGATATGAAGGAGTAAAAAGAAGAGTCAATCCTCCCACCTTGAGTCGATACGCCTTGTCGTTTTGCCGAGCCGATGCGGCTCTATTTCCTAACTTCGTTGCACGGCCAACTCTCCTGACTTAGCCATTCGAGCACTTCGTGCTTCATTGAATTATACGTCCGACTTAGCTTACCGTGCCAACGCCTCAGCCCGTCACAAGGCGACGATTTGGTTTCGCGGACCCCTTACTAAATAAGGCAAAATGTCAACCTCTAATATTTTTGCGTCAACATATACATGCACACGAAAATAACTAAAATCAATACTTGCATCGATTCGTACTTGCGCCTTGGTCGATTCGATTTCTTAGAATCTTCGAGCCGTCTCAACGCACTTATCCTTCGGGGCAAAGCAGCACTTCGTATCGATTCAACTCGATGCATTCTTTAGGACAATACAACTCTTCGCATCTTATATTCGATGCGTTGCTCGGGACAACGTAACTCTCATATCGATTTGCATCGATACATTTCATTCGGTCAACGCGACTCTTTGAGTCAACGCTTCAGCATAATGTGCCGTGCTGAGCGGAGCATTACAGAATATACCACTTAAAACAAGGTTCGTCCTTGAACCAAAACTAACACTCCAATTAAGTATTTTATAGATCGTTTCACGATCTCGTCCCACCAATGTCATTCAGTTTCACACTATCTTGCAAGCTTTTCATTAACATTTCAAGTCTTCTCTGCAGCTCGATTTGAATTTGTATACAATTCGATTTGGATCTGTACCTATATTCAAGGCATCCCGAAGATATATGTATTTTGACCAATTCCAGTGATAGCAAATTGGAACAAAGCTGACAGGTAAATTTCAATCCTATGCTTGCCATCTTGTACTCTCGATCGGACTTATCTTTAGCAACTGTTCTCGAAATTTTATCGCATACGTATATTTGATACATACGTGATTCATTCAATAAAGTCACTACTTGCAATGCGATTCAATAATTGCATTCCTAATTTCGTATGTTTCGTATGGACTATCAAGTTTATGCGTCACGTCGAACCGTCGCGCATCCGATCGCAACGATCCTCCGCAACGCCTTGCGTTCGAAGTCGCCACCCAACTATTTCTGAAGTCTTGCTATGCAACTTATCTCGATACGATTTCCTTCGTTGACTTGCAAATGCATCAACATTCAGGATTACGCCCGCTAGGTTACTTACCTAGATACCGTGCTCAAATTTTTTTGACACAACTTTAAATTGACATTGCACAAAGGCCACAATCTATCCGACTCAATAGTCTACATCGAGGCAACGGTGCTCAAGACAACGATAGTCTTGACACGAAGGTCTTTACGATGCGCCTTACGTTCGATTTCCTAATGAGTAGGAATTCACTAGCCAAATTCCCAACTTATCCGTCTCGCAACATCGAATATAGTTCGATTCACGCAAGCTCAATTGTAAGGTGAATCTGAATCTAACGGCATGACTCGTAAGTCATTCCCTTATCGTTCCCTCTCGTGCATAGACGACTCTCACAATCGCCTATCCGAATCACCAAGTCCGTTGGTGAATTTCTAGTTCGATCGTCGATCAACAAAACCATTTAAGCATTCATCCGACGAATACTCAAAAACCAGCTACATCATTCTCAATCGAAAACTGTTCCAACAATTTTTGATCGCCTAGACTTATCTGTAGGTCCTAAAAAAATCAAGTTGCACCCATCAACAAAGTCATAAAAATCAAGAAAAACAGCTTTCAAATGGACTGCGCAGACATCAGATTGCGCATCATCCAGATGGCGCAGAGTAGACTGCGCACACTTTCAAGTGCGCAAGCTGACGTGGCAATATCATCATTACCTGACACAATCAAATCTTCTGACAACTGACAGCACAAAAATGAGAAGACTGTTCATTTATTGTGCCGCACAGCGCTCGAGGATAGCTGTACATGCAACATAATCTGTTTTCAGCACAACCCAACTCAGCGCGGTCCATCCCAGCGTAATCCAAAGTCAGCGCAATTTATGTGGCGCACTTCATCATGACAACTGATAAATGTACACGTGGCATTCATGCCATCAATTGCTCACAACGTGGCAACTGTCTGTGCACGATCATGCGCATTTCAATCAAATGATGCCATGTGTCCAAGACAGTTGGCCCACGATCAGACAACTGCCTGCGCAGTCTAATATTGCGCCATCCAGTTCATGCACAATCCAATTTACGCCATTCAGAATAACTAAAAGTTAGTTATTTCCAGAACTCTATAAATAGAGTTTCAAGCCTTCATTCCAGGGGGGATCAGACAAAAAAAGTTCAGAAATATCAGAGAGTTCAGGAGTTCTTGCCCAAGTGCTGTTGCATTCTTCCGAGGCTTTTGCCTTCAACTTCAGAGGCTATCGTCTTCAAAGTTCACATCGTCCAAGGGATAAAGCAATCGTCTTCTAGATTGGATTCATATAGTTGTACTTTCCCAGAATTCTTATAATCTTTACAAAGTTTGTTGAAATAAAGTTCATACTTTTGTTTTTGCAAACAAAATGGCCACTCTACTGGGGACGACTTTCTCCTCCGACGAGGAAGTGATAACTCAATGTGACGTTGCATCTATCGGGAAGACGCAGAAGACGCTGGTTGTGAAGGTCAACCAGACAGCCTGTGAAGCCATGATCAGCTCCAGGACCACTCCTCGTACTACAACAACTTCTGCCACGAGCAAAGTGTGCCCAGTGTGGATCCCAAAGACTGCTGCGCAGTCTGTTGATTCTGTACCTAAGACTGCTGCGCAGTCTAAGGTCTCTGCCACCAAGACTGTTGCACAGTCTAATGTTTCTGCTGTTGCATAATCTGCCTTTGTCACTCATGCGCAGTCTGCTGTTGCCAGTGCATAAACTACATCATATACTGCTCTGTTAAAGTACAAGACTCCTGTTCCACTGGCGCAGTTGGCTGCTACTCTGCCTGCGCAGTCCACTACTCCAGCAACCAGAGTGCAACTCAAACACTCTGGCAACAAGGCTCCTACTGTGCAAACCACTCTGGTTGAGGCCAGAAGACATTCTTCCAAGACTCCTCATGCGCAATCTGTCAGTGCGCCATCAACCCATGCGCAAACTATGTTTGCACAATCCAAGAGAGACAACCCTTTGGCTAATCTCTCCTCTTCTCACACCAAGGGGAAAAGCTCTGCTCCTCCCCTCAAACACCCTGTTGCTCCTGCGTAATCCACTGGGGGTAGTCTTTTGGCTATTCCTCCTCCTCTCCAGAACAAAGAAAAAGGCCTTTTGGTCTTTTCTCAAACTTCCTCGTCCCATGACTTAGAAGACAACAGAGGGAAACGCTCTTTAGCTAACCCTTCTTTCCAAAAACAAAGGAAAAGGCCTTTTGGTCTTTTCTCAGTCTTCCTCGGTTTTTACCGTTGAAGATCAAACTGAATGTGCTCTGGCACCAGTCAGTACAAGAACCCTTTCTCACAAGGATTCTTCTTCTCTCCTTGCCAAAGGGAAGTGTACTGATCAGAGAGGTATTCTGCCTACTCTAGTAGCAGAGTTCCAAGATCTCCCAACTCTTCAGATCTCTCGATCAAGACAGGGAAAATTGCTGGTGTCTCAAACAGAAACCCCTGGGGGTGAGTTTGCTGATCTAAGAACTTAACAGGCCAACTTCGGTGAAACGTAAACAGCCAATGCCGAAGACCAATCAACGTCAGAAGCAAATCTCCAGGATCAAGAATCCGGACACCTATGCCAATAAAATGAGTATGTCCCTGTACACTCAAGGGACAAAATATTTGAAGAACCGGAACCATGTTCCGAATATTATCAAAGAACATGTCCCTCGAACTTCTGCTCGTCCCGTTGCTGTTCCTGATCTCCGAGAACACCTCAAGCAAAAACGAGACAACATCCCAACATCCCCAGTGCAACCACTTGGGCATCACTGCAATCACAAAGTAGTCATCAAGTGTTGTTGTCAGACAATAAGACGATCTGTCTTCGATCGTCTGAACTTTCCTAACTCTGAACCTATGTCGAAAGATGAAGACGAGGTTTTGTACGTCTCCATCAATATGACTTCCAGAGACACTGGGGGTAAGAAGTGCTCCAAGCACGGGAAACCTCGTAGGCCAAGCCAGCGGTATTTGGATCTACTCCAAGAATCTTCTGAAGGAGTATTCCAACATACCCGATCCCGAAGCCGAGACACAATCGGTCAAAGGAATCTTCAAGATCCCTCTAATCATCTTCTTCTTTCTCACTCAGGAGATGATTCCTTCTCTGACTATGATGCATACAGTGAAAGCTCAAAACAAACAGTGTCCTCCACTGTACCTAGGGAAGTAACAGCTTATGTTGTCAATGAAGATCCCGATGCTTCCAGTTCTGCCAGCCAAGAACAAAGAATAGCTGCACTAGAAGATAAGCTGAAGACCATGGCCGAAATGGTCGCAAGTATGCATTCCATCATTGTGGTCCAGCATACGGTACCACCGACCGTACCTCCTACAAATCCTGAAATCATAGCATCGTCGGTGCCTGTCAATGCTGGACTGGGGGTAGCATCTACTCAAGTACCTCCTGTACAGATCCAACCTACACCCGTCAGTCAGGTGCTGGGGGTAGTGCTTATCATGTTGTTCCTCCTCCTAACACCATGGTTCAACCTGCTCCTTCTACATCAGCGGAAGATGCCAATGAAGCTGTCAAGCTTCTGCGCACTCAGTTCGAAGCTTTCAAGGAGAAGAACAACTTTCAAAGGTTGGGGATCAAGCAACCCTATCCAGTTGAATGGAAGAAAGTTCAATTTCCTCCGAAATACAAGATCCCAACCATTTGAGTTTATGACTGTCCAACTTCAACCAAATGACGCTCTTCTTACCAGAGTATTCGTCGACTGTTTAGCTGGCGTAGCATACGATTGGTATAGAAGCTTGCCCGATGGTTGTATTACCTCCTTCTCTGGCCTAAAGCAAATCTTCTTGGAACGATTTTATGAAGGGATTAATGACATGACTATGTCAGCCCTCAACAAAATCAAACAAAGACACTATAAAACTGCTGAGAGTTTCATTGAAAGGTTCCGCCGGAAAGCTTTGAAAATGCCTCCTGGGACTCCGGCTGCCTATCATCAGCATGTGGACGGGATCTACTCAGTTCCAAGATTGGCCATCCTTCATTGTCAACGCTAAAGCAGCTGAAGTTAGCACCGACAAATTCAAGCAGCTAGGGGTACAAATGTCTAACCCCGACCGGGATGAACATCAAACATCAGGTAGTGGCAATTGCCAGAACAATCGCAAAGGAAAAGAAACTTTGAACATCAATTTAAACAAGAACAAAGAATCTCTGGCAGTTAACGTAGCTCCCCCTACGTCTACTTCCACTCCTTCTGCACCTCCACCGAGAGAACCTCGTCCTAAAGTAGAATATTCCTTTGACAAGAATAATACGACAAGCATCTTTGATTGCTTGATCAAAAGTAATAAAATCTAACTTCCAGATCCCAAGAAGCCCGATGAAGTCGGTAAGACTGATCATCCCAAGTACTGTGTCTATCACAGGTTCATCGGACAACCCACTCGAGCATGTTATGTGCTCAAAAGCAAAATTCAGGAGCTGGTCAATGCTGGTGTTGTCACTTTGCAGCAAGACGAGAAGGCTGTTATCGCAAATATGGTATCAGTTCAGTTCGGTGACTTTTCGCCCCAGATGGTGCAGCACGGTGTCATTCCTATCCCCAAAGCTACTCTCGAGATCGAGAATCTCCCTCTTCCACGAAGTGAAGGTCTCGTCCCCTTGTCACTTGACAACGGTGAGATTATGTGGATCCATCCGGATCTTGCTTCGGAGTTTGAACTTTCCTCTTCCCCCAAGAAGAAAGACCGCTCTAAGGGCAAAACAAAGATTTCCAATATGGTGTCTTTTGACCCCATAGTTGATGAAGAAATCCTGCTGGGCACCAGATCGGAGAAAGCCTATCTAAAGGATTATCCCAAAATCCAAGAGAATCCTGTTTCTTCCTCTGAGCCTGCTCCAATGCAGCCTGCTTCCACTGAAGATATTCCTACTGCATCTTAACCGGTTGTAGTGTCTATTCCTCTCAAGCCAACAGTCGCTGACAAAGGCAAACAGCAAGTCTGTTTCGATAAACCTTTGAAGAAATCATCTCCTTCCGGACTTGAAAAGCCTTACAACTTTGACATCTTGGCTCAGTTGGCCAATACACCGGCCCGGCTGTCAATCTTTGAGCTCTTGTGCCTCTCCAAAGAGACTCGGGAAACTCTGAGCGAGGCTCTCATGCAAGCAGAAACCTGTCTAGCCCTGCTAAAGAAGCCAAAAGCAGAACCAGTCTCTTGCCTTCATTGTCATAGTGTGTTGGAGTTAATTCCAAACATAATTTTCACACAGGATGACATGCTGATGGAAGACAACAGGCATGACCATCCTCTCTATTATACAGGATACGTCGACTCGATAAAAGTCGATCGTATTCTGATAGATCCAGGGTCTGCTCTCAGCATTATGCCGAAGACAATGTTGGATGCGCTGAAAATCCCAGTGCATAGTCTCTCCAGTACAATCACCACCATCCTTGGGTTCAATCAGGGAAGAAGTGAGCCTCTGGGCAAGATTCGCCTAAAACTCCAAATAGGCAATCTTCGTACAAAGGTTACCTTCCACATCGTTGACAATCATGGTTGCTCCTACAACGCTTTGCTAGGAAGACCATTTCTACACGAGCATAACATTGTCCCTTCGACTCTCCATCAATGTTTCAAATATGTCGATGACAATGGAGAGGTGCACAAGGAAGTTGCTGATCTCTATCCTTTCAAAGGCATTGAAGCATATTGCAACGATGCTCGTATGTACAAGGATGAATTCATGAAGGTTGTCCTGTCTTTGGACACTGAAGAAGAGCAAGAAGCAAGGCCTAATGATACCCTTATCACCCATGTCAAAGGGCGTGTTTCTAGTCCCCAGTCTTCCAAACCACTGGCTATTCACTTGCCAGTCCAGAAGTAATCTACTGATGATGATCAGGATCAAAGGGAGTTCACCTCTTCTGAGCCGCTTGTTATTGACCTCCGTCGTAACAAGAAAAAAAGGCATTTCACCTCTTCTGAGCCACTTGTTATAGATCTATCTCATAACAAGGAGAAAAGGGAGCTCACCTCCTCTGAGCCGCTTGTTATCGACCTCCATCGTAACAAAGCTAATCCTCCTCCACGTTCTTCTTCTCCCCCTCTTGTAATCAATCTGACCAAGCCTGCTAAGGCTAAAGGTCCCGCTGTAAATACAAATGTACAAATCAATGAAAAAGCATCTACTTTCCAGTATATTGATGTCATTTATCATGCTAAGTGCTATTTGGATATGTTAGATAGCTATCAGTCATTTACAATAGGAGTTATACAATCTCTTCAAACAAAAGTCTCACTTGAACACCCAAAAGATTCCTATCGTATTGTTCCCGCTCGAAAGAAAGGCGAGAGTCCAATACTTTTTAGTAAAGGACCGGAGCAACAATTCAGTTATACGGATGATAGCAAAATTAACGACACAGGACATCTTCAACTCCGTCGTTATAGTCAGCAATCAAAAGACATCATCCAGAAGATGGGTTACGATTTCAAGAGCGGCCTCAACTACGGTAAGGGTAGAAAAACTCCTCTCCGTACGGCTGTTCCACAAGGAAAGTCAAAGATGTACTACAGCAGGACCAAAAGAGGTCTTGGATATGCTTCTCCTCCAGTATTATCTTCAGCAAACTCTAAATCTGATAGTGAAGAGCGCTCTAACTCTTCTGATTCCAGATCATGGGATTCTGACACCAGCATCGGTCAAGTTCATCGATTGACTGTATCTTCTAACATGGTCTCCGTCGAACTTCCAGAAGGTTATGACGAGGATATTGAAGAAAGCTCTAAAACAGATCCTTGGGCTCAACGAATGGATACCCAATAGGAACTCCGATTCGAACAAAGGGAACCGCCTACTGAAGATCAATTAGTTCAAGTTGATGTATGAGAGAGCGGATCACCTCGTCCAATATTCATCAGCAAGAATCTCCCAGAGGTAGATAAGCAGGAATTAATTCTTTTGATTAAAGAATACATTGATGTCTTTGCCTGGAGTTATAAAGACATGCCAGGACTAGATCCTAAAGTTGCTACTCCCAAATTGAATATCCTGCCGAATGCAAAATCGGTCAAACAGCAACAACGGCGTTTCAAGCCAGAAATGATGGACGCAATCGACGATGAAGTCAAGAAGCTCATCGCTTGTGGCTTTATTCGAGAAGAACAGCATCCTGATTGGGTAGCTAATGTTGTCCCAGTTCTAAAGAAAACTGGCAAAGTTCGAGTCTGCATCAACTTCCGGGATCTTAATGAAGTATTTCCAAAAGATGAATTTCCTCTCCCTATCACGGACGTTATGATTGACAACACCTGTGGGTTCGAAAGAATATCTTTCATGGAAGGATTCTCCGGATATAATCAGATTCGGATGAATCCTGAAGACGAAAAGCATACTTCCTTCCGTACTCCTCGCGGAGTCTACTGCTATACTGTAATGCCATTTGGTCTCAAGAACGCTGGTGCAACATACCAACGAGCCATGAGTACCATTTTTCGAGATCATCTACGCAAGACTGTCGAATGCTATATCGACGATATTGCTGTCAAAAGTCGTCTAAAGGAAGATCACATCCAAGACCTGAGAACTATCTTCAACCTCATGCGCCAACATCAACTCAAAATGAATCCCACCAAGTCATTCTTGGGTGTCTCTAGTGAAAAATTTCTCTGCTTCATCATTACCTCTAAGGGTATACACGTGGATCCCGAGAAGATCAAAGCCATTCAAGAGATGCGTCCTCCACGCAACCTAAAAGAGCTACGAGGATTCCAAGGTCGACTTGCGTACATCAGGAGATTCATTTCAAATTTGTCTGGACGTTGCAGACCATTTACTCAGCTAATGAAGAAGGGTGTATCTTTCATTTGGACCGAAGAATGTCAACGAACATTTGACGACATCAAGCGGTATCTCATGAACCCACCAGTCTTGGTGCCACCAATCTCTGGCATACCATTCTTAATGTATGTCCGTGCTATGGACCATTTATTGGGTGCTTTACTTGCTTAAAAGAACAAAGAAGGCCACGAACAAGCTATCTACTATCTCAGTCATACTATGATTGGTGCTGAACACCGTTATAGTCCGGTCGAAAAAGAATGCTTAGCTCTTATGTTCGCTGTCCAAAAGACTCGACATTATATCATTAGCCAAACTATTCATGTCATATCCCGAGTTAATCCTCTTCGGGTACTAATGAAGAAGCCTAGCACACTTAATTCTCGGCTGGCTATATGGGCCATTCTGCTAGCCCAATATGACATGGTATATGTTCCTCAAAAATCTGTCAAAGGCCAAGCACTGACAGATTTCTTAGCAGCTCATCCTGTTCCAGAAACGTCTAAGCTCTACAACGAAATTCCAGACGAGACTTTTGAATCTAATACAATCTTCGAAGAATTTCTTACTTGGCGTCTATTCTTTGACGGTGCATCCAGAATTGGACCCAATAGTGCCATTATCGCAGGAGTTGGAGTTGTCCTTGTTTCTCCAGACGGGTCAGCTATCCAAAGAGCCTACTCCCTAGATGAGCCTTGTTCCAATAATGTGGCAGAGTACAATGATCTACTCATCGGCCTTCAGCTAGCCAAACAACTAGACGTCGAGTATCTTGAAGTCTATGGTGACTCTAACCTGGTTGTTAACCAGGTTAGAGGAACCTATGAAGTTCGCCATCAAGATCTAGTGCTTTACTTTGAAGTGGCAATCAACATGGCTACATCATTCAAAGCCTTCTTCATTGAATATGTACGTCGAGCTTGCAATACTGAGGCAGATGCTTTGGCCAATCTTGCAGCAGTCCTAGCCATCCCTATCAAAAGACAGCAGGTGGTGGTCATCTCTAATCAAGAATTATTCTGCATCAAAAACAATCGTAATATTGAGTTCAGTAATCTTACTGAAGTCAATGTTATCAATGAAGATTGGAGAACTCCATTCATCGACTTTGTGGTTCATGACATACTCCCTGAAGATCTGAAAGAAGCTACGAGTATTCGTCTAAGGTCTCTACGATTTTACTACAATCATACCACCAAAACTCTCTACCGACGGACTTATGACGGCCTACTCTTACGCTGTCTTGCTGGTGATGAAGCGAAGCAGGTATTACGTGAGGCTCACGATGGTGTCTACGGAGCACATCAACCCGGTCCTAAACTACAGGATCGCATCCGACGTATGGGTTACTACTGGCCCTCTATGGTATCTGATGCCATCGAATATGCAAGGAAATGTCGAGCTTGTCAAATCCACGCAGATTTTATTCATCAACCATCAGAATTCCTGCATCCGACGATCGCCTCCTGGCCTTTCGAAGCTTGGGGCATGGACATCATCGGTCCCATCAATCCACCTTTTTATAGAGGACATCGGTTCATCCTGGCAATAACCGATTACTTCTCCAAATGGGCCGAAGCTATACCATTGGCTGAAGTCAAGACCAGCAACGTCATTAACTTCGTCAAACACCATGTCATCTATCGATTTGGTGTACCTCGAAGAATTATCCACGATAATGGACCTCAATTCATCAGTCAAAAGTTCACAAGATTCTGCGACGATCATCGGATTGACAATGTTGCTTCTACAGCCTACAATCCTGTCGCTAATGGATTAGTTGAAGCTTTCAATAAAACCATTATCAAGCTCCTCAAGAAGTTTGTATCTACAAACAAACGAAATTGGAGTGAAAAGCTTGGAGAATGTCTTTGGGCCTACCGCACTACGGTCCGTAATCCTACAGGCTTTACACCTTTCTCTCTGGTATACGGTTGTGAAGCAGTTCTTCCTCTGGAACTTTAAATTCCTTCTTTAAGGATTGCCATTGCTAATGAACTCACTACAGAGAACAACGATCTTCTTCGACTTCATGAGTTAGAAGCGCTCGATGAAAAGCGGCTATTAGCTCAACAGCATATTGAGTTGTATCAAGCCCGCATCTCGAAGACTTTCAACCGCAAAATTAAAGTCAGAGCCTTTCAGCAAGGAGAACTTGTTCTAACAGTAAGACGTCCTATGACTATGACTCATTCGAGCAAAGGCAAGTTCGATGCGAAGTGGGAGGGCCTTATATTGTCAGCAAAGTCTTTTCAAACGGAGCTTATCAACTTTCAGAGTTAGATGGTCGAGTTACAATGATGCCTATCAATGGCAAATTCCTCAAGAAATACTATGTATAAATGTAACAGAGATTTTATGTAAATATGATCAGACAGTTCATAAATAAAGTTTGATTTTTATTACATCATAAACGATGTTACATGATATCAAGGAAGATCACTATCATCCTTCTCGACATTGGGACGCGGACCACTGCCGTCTTTATCAAAGATACAATCAGCAAAAGAGCCAAGAACATCTTTGCTAGAATCTACTAGGAATTTGCAGGCAGCCATCCTCATGGCTTCTTCTTCTTTTGTCGTCCCGAGTTCAAGCAGAAAATCCAGGATGTCCCTTGGTGGTTTGGGTGCAGACGAACCTTCGCCCGCTTTTATCGATTTCGGCTGGTTAAAATCGGTTGAGCATTTTTCCGAAGATTCTTTAACCTTCGAGGTGATTTTAGCCTTCTTGGATGCATCTCCAGATGACATCTTTATGTTGAAAAATAGAAATGTTTATTTCTTCCAGATTTCTGTTCTATTTATAGGCAGAAATTCTTAAAATAATACATTCATTTTGACGGTTCGTCCGTTCATTATCCGACGGTTCACTCGTTCATTCAATTCATCTGACGGATCACCCGTTCATTTCATCGCTATTTCATCTGTTCACATATCTATCCGACGGTTTACCCGTTCATGCCATCTACAATTATCCAATGGTTTACCCGTTTATTTATCATATTTATCCGACAGTTCACCCGTTCATTCAATCAATCTGACGAGTCGTTCGTTCATTCCACTCATTTGACGGTTCATCCGTTCATACTGACGATTCACTTCGTTCACACATTTTAATGATTCATTTCGTTCGTTTATCCACATCAGCAACTTATTATTCTCGATTAAGTTGTCTATTGAAATAATGATATTCAATAAATTATATTTGCCACGTCCATATTACCTCTGAGCAGATATATTTGAATATGATTATTTTCTAGAATCAAAAAATATATCATGTCCTGTACCTCTGAATATATTTTCTATCTCTATTATTTGTATCTGAATAAGATATGTAATAAATAGTAGAGCCACAACAAAATATCTTTTTATTTGATCAAAATTCAAGACATTACAAAAACATACATATTGCAAAAACAAGAAGATACAAGAAATCTTTCTATTAAACTGGTAGTGTCATCAAACCGGTAATCTGTTGCTTCAGAGTCTGCAAACACTCTTCGCGGGATTCCATCACTCTCTTTCTGGCCTCTTCCATCCCAGATTTCTCGTTAAAAGTTGGCATGGTTACCATTCTGCGAGTAATTTCATCATTATGAGCTGCGGCATATTCGTCTCTTTCTTGGGTTAGAGCACCGAGTTGTTGGATTGCAGTTTGATGCTCGGTAACCTCATCTTCCAGTTCTTCTTGAAGACGGGCAATCTCCGCTCTCAGTTCAGCAATTCTTCTCTCTTTTCTTTCAGCAGTAGATGTCATCGATTCCACCTTGGAATTATACTCAGCAGATTTAGTAGCAAAAGCATCCAAGAGAATCTGGAAATTTACTCTCTCAACTGCAGCTTCCTGAGCCATCCGTTCAAATTCTGCTTGAACTAAGGGCTCTACCTCCCCTTATTGAGCTCTTTGTAGTTCTTTATTGAAGTCTCTAGCTCATTTAATATGTGTTCAAAAAAAGTGGCCTGAGGCTCGTCACCTTGCTCGCGGATAGCATGAACTAAGAAAGAGGTTGGACCTCTAACTGTGTAAAAATCAGCTAGCATCCTCTTTTTCCATCACCCTATTGATCAATGGCCCCAATGAATCGAAGAAGAATTTGGTAAATGATTGAATAACAAATTGATTGGTCGCCAGAGCACCAGGAGTCGCAGCTACTCCTGTTGATGACGAGGCAGCAGGACGTTCAGTTTCTTGTATTTGGACGGAAGGCTCTTTGAATAAAGGAACTAAAGTGGAGCTGGTCACTCCTCCTGGTTGTTCCTCTGTAAAATTAAATATTTTTATTTTGCCTATCATTTGTTATTGTCAAAGAGAATCAAAAGTGAAAATAGTCTTACCATGGTTCGATCTGGCGACTGGCCTATCATCTGTTGGGACAGATTCTAGCTGAGCAGAAGTAGCTTCAGATACTATTTTCTGAATACTTCCTGCTTCGGAGCCATAGGATAAATGGCGACTGCTACTAGCAATTGTCGTCGCAAGTACTATGTCCATGCATACTGGAGGAGCTGGAGAAGATCCAAGTTCTGTAGGGATAAGAATAAAGATGTTAGCTGTCAATCTATTAAAAGAAAATTGCTAATTTCATTCTATACCTTGGAGATCAACAGCATGAGTTTCCTCCAGGGCTGCTTCTTCATCTGCTATCTTTTCTGGAGATGCCTGTACCTCAACATCTTTTTCAGGATCTAAGGTGTCATCAGCAGCCTTAGGAGATGCATACTCTTCATCATCCCCTTCAGGATCTTGTGTATTTTCAATGTCTTCAGATGATGAACTCTCCTCATTTTCATCTTCTTCCGGTACCTCCCCACTGGCAGTTACAGCAGTTTGATCAACATAATCCTGTGAGCCGAAGTCACAGTCATCTAAAGCCTCGATCATCAAACGATCATCTTCCTTGCGGATTGCTCTTGGTGTGGCAGAAGATTACAAAACTTCGTGTTCGGTCTCTGCAATATTTTCTCTGGGCTCTACGGCCTCATTTCTCTGGTCAACTTCTTCTCTCTGTTCGATCTCCTCCCTCTGTTCTGGACTAAGAGTTTTATGCCCAGACTCAGAAACAGGGGTAGGAGATGGCATGGTGATTCCAGTCACAGCGTTCATCACTATCGAAGACAAAATTTGCCTTGGAGGAGAAACTGTTCTCTTCTTTCTTCTGTGAGCTAGCTTCTTCTTTCTACGTAGAGGCCCTTCAGGACTCTCTACGTTTACTACCTCGACCTGCTTCTGAATAGAGGTCGGTGTAGCTGCTTCATCTCGAGTGGACTCGGCCAATTGTCTAGATTGTGATCTCGTAGTGACTTTCTCTGAAGAATGTTCTAAGATCAATTTCTTCTTCACAGCTGGGGAAGAAGGCTCTTCTCTCCTTCTCTTCTTCTCCTTGACCGGAGACTTAACAACCTTCAGAGAAATTCTTAAAGGTTGGTTAACTTCCTCAGGGAAATTGGCTTCTCTGGAAGCTTCCAATGGATCGTCCACTGGCTCACGTTTTTCGTCGTTATTGGGAGCTAATGTGTCGGTTGCTCCTTTCTTCAGACGATTTGCTGTTGCAAAACTATCAACGAGGCTATAGTTTTCAGCAAATGTATTTGCAGCTGTGTAAAACTGTGAATAAGTATACAGCATTCTAGGACCAGCATCAGTTTTGTTTGGCATCGAGAATACAGTCTTTGTGTCTCGAACATTGTAGTAAGCCCATGCTCTGGCACCGTCGATCAGGTATCCCTTTCCTTGTAAGCAAGTTATTGCGTTGCCCACATGGAATTGGTCATATCCAAATTGACGAGCGAAACGACTTGGCAGATATGGTTCTAAATATCATTCTTCCTCAAATATGTATACTAAATGAGATGGTCTGATCGTCTTCAGCCATTCAAAAGATACTCGACCTATTGGTTGCCTCTCAAGGTCAATCAGATTTGCTACCATATGCTCATAACCAGTTGGAGGGGGAGAGCAAAGAAAATTCCATCCTTTGCCGAGGTTTAGAGTTCGTCTGCAGTCCCTCAGACTAGTGTATATCCACCTGCTCTGTGAGAATCTGCGCAGAAAACTGCCACCAACTGCTCCCATGGCAGGGTTCATCAATGATGGATGATGCAAGAGCAACCATCCGAATAAGTAGGTGTAAGGTAACTCCAGTCTAGGGAAGTTCCCCTTATCACCCTTGTACTTGAGCATAGAATTAACATACAGACGAAGACCTGCATTTATCCTACAGGTCATCGCTGATAGTAAATCCATCCGGTAGCCGAAGACTAACCGGACAACAACAAAAAGAAAACCGCGATGGAAACGGTCTACAGCACTTGCTCCAAGCACGACGAATCGACGTAGCCAGTACGTCAAAAATCCTGCCAGCTGGGCTTGTTTAGACATAGACCTGTAGCCCATTCTTATAAAGCTCTCCACAAATTCTCCAGCCTTAAGAGGAGGATATTGGTGTTCATCATCAACTCTGATATCCATTCTATTATTCTCCTCTATCAGCTTTAGCACTTCACTGCTGCTGAGGGGATGGAAGAAATTAGGGTTGCATGAGTCATGATCTTTTGTCTTTTTCTCAATAATGTGGTTGAAAAAAAAGATAAGTCAACTATTTGGATGAATAGCATGTGCCAGAAGAGCCACTTTTGTAATACAAAGAGCATATGTTATAATGGCACAGAAGCTCATCAAAGACTTCCACCATCTTTGAATTCTCTCGACGAAGTCTATCTAACTCATCGTTGGTCGGGACGTACTCCGCGTAAGGCAAATCACCCATTGGTAAATATGAGATATACTTCATCTCATGGAGAGCCAAGCCCATCTCCCCGCAGGGCGTCATGAACGTCCATGTCCTGTAGTTATACCTCTCTGCCAGAGCCAAAAACAGATGAGGATTTGGAAAGAAGCCGTATACAGTAGCGTGTACCACATTACACAGATCAATTTTTCTGAGTTTATCTTCAAACTGGACCAGTATCCAGTTGGCTATGCAGCTCCATCTTTTGATGTCTGGGTTTACCAGACCTGTTAATCGGATGTCTTGATCCGGATAACTGCCCTCTGTCTTTGCGTACTCGTTAGCAAAAATCGGTGTTCTTACCGGTAGCAACAAAGATGAGTTTTCAGGAGGGATGCAACCTGGCTTCAACCCTCTCAGTAGAGTGCCGTGACGCTCAGATGAGCTATAAAACATGTCCCTGTTGTTCGGGCCTTTCTTGACACAGATTTTTCTCGTCCGTGCATGTTGGAGGGGAGTGATGTCCCAATCCATCCTCCTAGGATGGCTTGCGTGAGCATACCGTGCTAAGGGGAGGCATCGAGCTATATCTGGCAACTGGACCAATTTCTCTTTCCTTGGGAAAGTTCTCGACTCGACTCGGGGCCTAGGTTGAGAACTTTTATCAATGGCTTCACCGAAGAGGGACATCAGTTTTTTGTGAGTGACAGCGTCAGCAGATTGCAACGGCTGTCCATTCATCAGACTCAACAGGGTCTCGTTATCCTGAGCTATCAGGATAGCTTGGCGAGAGGATGGAAGGGCATACTGTGGGAAGAGTACATGAGATAAGTCCTCTTTGAAATCTGGCTCAGCTAAAGTTTCTATGAAGATTTCATAATTTGGATCCTCTCTGGTATCAACTGCATCAGACAGAAAAAACAAAATTTAGTACAGGTCAAGTCAGAAATTCTGTCATCAGATTGCACAAGCATCAGATTGCGCAGATATCAGACTGCGTAAGCATCAGATTGCGCAGATGTCAGATCGCGCAAACATCAAATTGTGCTGACAATCTCGCACAAATCAGTCGATTGCGCTGACTTCTGCCAGCGCAATTCAACCGATTGCGCGAGAAGATATTCTTCATAAAAATGAAGAATAATGTGTTCGTGCAACCAAAACCCTAAAAAGGGTGGCACAGTATGATCACATCTCTAAAAAGAGATGGATTCTAAGATTCAGTAAAGTCAAAAAACCCTAAAAAGGGTTTTCGATCGAGTTGTCTACCTCGCAAAGCAGGGTGCGCAGTTTCATGACGGGAAAGACGAGGCGCAACCCGAGCCGAAGACTCGGCGGGGGCCTTGCCCTTGTCGGCGGCGGAGGAACGCTTGGGAGCCATGAGATCGACGGCAAAGAAAGGCTGAAGTCGGAGTAGGCTCGGGGTTTCTCTCTCTCTCAAACACAATGAAAGCAAGTAAAGAATAATTTGAAGGATCGAGGGAACTATTTATAGTTTTTCAAAGAACAAACGGCCACCACAGATTGCACCGAAAAAGCAGGGGCTGATTCATCCGATTGCGCAGATAGCTCAGCATATGCGCAACTTGATTTAAAATTCAAAATTTAAAGTATTTCAAAATTTTGAATAAATTCAACTTTCAAAAACTTTGAAGGGGGTCTTGTAGGTCCTAAAAAAATCAAGTTGCACCCATCAACGAAGTCATAAAAATAAAAAAACAGCTTTCAAATGGACTGCGCAGACATCAGATTGCGCATCATCCAGATGACGCAGAGTAGACTGCGCACACTTTCAAGTGCGCAAGCTGACGTGGCAATGTCATCATTACCTGACACAATCAAATCTTCTGACAACTGACAGCACAAAGAACGAGGAGACTGTTCGTTTATTGTGCCGTACAGCGCTCGAGGACAGTTGTACATGCAGCGCAATCTATTTTCAGCGCAATCCAACTCAGCGCGGTCCATCCCAGCACAATCCAAAGTCAGCGCAATTAATGTGGCGCACTTTATCATGACAACTGAAAAATATATACGTGGCATTCATGCCATCAATTGCTCACTACGTGGCAACCGTCTGTGCACGATCATGCGCATTTCAATCAAATAATGCCATGTATCCAAGACAGCTGGCCCACAATCAGACAACTGCTTGCGTAGTCTAATGCTGTGCCATCCAGTTTATGCGCAATCCAGTTTGTTCCATTCAGAATAACTAAAAGTTAGTTATTTCCAGAACTCTATAAATAGAGTTTCAAGTCTTCATTCCAGGGGGGATCAGACAAAAAAAGTTCAGAAATATCAGAGAGTTCCGGAGTTCTTGCCCAAGTGCTGCTGCATTCTTCCGAGGCTTTTGCCTTCAACTTCAGAGGCTATCGTCTTCAAAGTTCACATCGTCCAAGGGATAAAGCAATCGTCTTCTAGATTGGATTCCTATAGTTGTACTTTCCCAGAATTCTTGTAATCCTTACAAAGTTTGTTGAAATAAAGTTCATACTTTTGTTTTTACAAATGTTATCGTCAACATGCACCACACTGTATTTGTTGTCGATGCAATTTTGTATGCGATATCACATGGGTCATCTTACGGTCTGCACATTCAATTTGATTTGGCGGTCAAGTCTTCTAGGGTCAGCTGTCCTGAAGCTACGTTCGATAATTGTGTATTATCACCGAAGGACAGTTTACTATGAACCATGTTATATCTTATTTCGGAGCCAAATCACGTTTCGACGATTCTACACGACTACCCAATTTCGGACAAAACCATTTCTATCGGCACAACTGATGCGTAATTGTACTCCGAGTAAAGTCATGCACTATCGTCGATAATTTTGTAATTTACGAAACATTTACTCATATCGAGTTCGAGTCTATCTTATTTGCGGGTCGACATACGAGATACTATACGCATCGAGCAATCGTCGATAACTCATAGTCTCGTCTTGATCAATCACAAAGTTCATGATCAACCAGTTCGTTTACTCTCGTATTGTTATTTACAAAATTTTGATAGCGCAAGGCACACTCCATTTTGTATTCTCACATCGTACTGAAGTTTCCTTACGTATCGATTTCGATACGTCGTATCAATTTTAATAGCGTAAGGGTCAACATTGAATCCGTTTCAATGTCAACTTAACTCGCATCGCATACATCCAAGTTCACAACGAACTTTTCCATACGCATCAACTCGTTTTCTGATTTGTCGCATCTTGCTATACTTTGATCGCGTAACTGAGTTACCGATTATCCAACATCGAACCCTCGAGTTATACGATCACGCCCTCTAAGGTTTCGCCTGTTTTTAGGTCGTACTCAAATGAGTTTCACCGTAACGTAACCAACTATCCCTTAGGCACTATTTACCCGCATCAACCAACTCTTCATCGAAGTCGCACATCGTGCGATCCGATTATAATTTGCCTCGCCCTACATTTCTATCG
Source organism: Iris pallida (assembly GCA_029216955.1). Taxonomy (NCBI): domain Eukaryota; kingdom Viridiplantae; phylum Streptophyta; class Magnoliopsida; order Asparagales; family Iridaceae; genus Iris; species Iris pallida. The sequence goes on from JANAVB010036018.1 coordinate 6,124,032, forward strand.
AGATCGTAAGTCATGCAATTCGATTTCGATTCGTCTCGTCCAACGTTTCTATCGAGATCGCAAGTTGTGCGATTCATTTGTAAGTTCGAGTTTCCCTTTCCCGTCGATCCGATTATTGCTTCAAGGCATAATTGTTTCGCTAGTCTCGGTCGTCCGACCAACTTATAATTTTCGTCTGACGTATCATTCCTTGATACGAGTCTCTCCTTATCGTCCCAACCAATTTTTGAAGAACACTTGCATCAACATACCATCGTACAAATTTCCAATCGAGTCTCGGTACTCTCCCGTCCGTTGCGGACAAACCTTCCGTAATTCTCACAACGCGTTGATGCAATTCATCGGTTAAGTGGTACGCCATATACCTCTCGAAATCGAGTCATTCATCGCATATGCGGTATGGCATATACCATTCAGAAATCAAGTCATTTCCCTCGCAACATACTCTTTACGAACCAACGATCTCTTTCGACTTACGATTTCTGCAGTAATCGTGCTTGATCACAACCATAACTTTGATTAAATCAAATTCGATACAACTCAGCCAATGTTTTCATTTGCCAACACAAGTTTCGGTGTACAACTGAACGATTCATTCTATCGATTTACGATTTCAGTTCCTTTACATTGCATCTTGTGCAACGATGTATTTCTAATCTTCTTTGCACTCCGTACAACGATTAATTTGATATGTGTTGTACCACGCACAATAATTTTTACTTCCGACATACGTTGCACATCGTGCAACGACTTATTTTCTATATTTATTGTACCTCGTGCAACGATTTATTCTCGAATTTCAAAGTCAATGTCCAAATCCGTTCAACACATTCGATATTGGCTTATCAATTTTATTTTAACGCATATTCACAATTAACTCATTGTACTTCGTGCATCATTTTATTTCTCAATCAACTTGTTACATTATAACAACAACATCTCAAATCACATTTCACAATTTGTTGCACTTGCAGCAACTAACATTTCACGGCTCGTGCATTCAATACAACGAACGTTTCACGACTTTCTACGCAACGTCAAGTAAATTCGAAGTACTTGCGGCAACGTTACCCGGCTTTGTATTAGACTTATTGTATGGAACATCCAGTGCGGCATCGAGTAGAGTCAAGAGTGATTTCGATTGGTGATGGACAACTTTTAGAATTGTAATGAAGCGAGCGTCCAAAAGAAATTGAGCCTAGAGCTCTGATACCAATTTGTCATGCCCCGACCCGGAATCACCCGAATCATCGTCATCGCAGGGGGCGTGATGCCGCACAAGCCTGGAGTTGCGCTCGTGCTAGGCAAGATGACAAGTTCCCAAATGGTTATCTTTGATTCGATATTTAACAACGAAAGGAAAACAGAGTATACGAAACAATTCTCTTTATTGATATTCGAAACTGAGATTACAAAGGCTTTCGATAGCCCAACAATATATTCCAGATTGGCTACAACACTCAGGTTCTCTCTTGCCCACAAAGGATTTTACCGTTCCATACATCTTGCCTTTTATATCTCGACCGCATCAATCCTGTTGCATGTTCTAGCATCAATGCGATCGCACGCTTCAATACGCTTGGGCATTCCAAGCCTCAACGCGTTCAAGCGAAGTTTCGCCGCAAGCCATCCATTTCCTGCACCCTGCATGAAAGATGTAAAACCCCTAAATTTCTACTATTTTTTTATTAAATTGGTACTGATTTAAAATTTTGTAATGTACGTCGCATAGTCGTATTGTACGTCGTGCGCGAAAGTTCATTTTTTTTGCGAATTTGCTCGACGAGTGCGAATATGTGCGAGCGTACATATTTTAGAAAAATATTTTCTATTTTCAAAATAATATACATAATAATTATTTTGTTATCGTACCAAAGTTTCCAAATTATTATTTTATTTATTATTTATAAAAAGTCTTTCGTAAAAATAGTTATTAATAATAAATAATATTAATCGCGTATACATATATATTTCATAAATATTTATTTAGTTTATTTTAAATAATAATGTAATTTTCAAAATTATTATTATTAGTAGTATTTTTGGAAATATATTTCAAAATTATTGTGGCAATTTAAATCTTGATTTGAATTTATGGATTTATTTAAATAGTTAAATAATTGAAATTTGATTTATCCCATTCAATTTAAACTAAAAAATTAATTAGATTTAAATTGAATTTGTATTTGGATTGGATTTGATTGATTTTAAATTAAGTTGCGAATTATCTATTTTGGATTTAAATCTTTTCCTAATCCTATCCAAATGGGAATTCCCACATCCTATAAATAGGTAGGTACTCCTCCATAAATTTCTCACCTCCACAAAAATTTCTTCCACCAGAAACGTGCAGTGCATCGTGTTCGTGTCCGTTCCACTACATAATTTCCTTTACAAATACATCCACCCCTTCGTGTCCGACATGCCGGACACAAACCCCCGACAAGGACCCACTTAATCCTATCCCTAACCCGACTCGAAACTCTGCCATCTGTCCAGCCGAGACCTCCGCCTACACCTTCTCCACAACCACCACCACCAATAGCACGGCCACCTGCCAAGACTAGCCTCGCCCCTCACCGAAAGGCTGTCCCCGCCACTTGACCTTTTATCCCAGGCCAGTCTCCCCATGTCCTCTATCCCGTCGACTCAACACAACCGCCGGCACCGCCAATTGCGGTTGCTAGCACCAGACCCCCGACCACCAACGTGGCCGTCCACCATCACCATCACCACACACCACAGCAGACCGCCGCCTTCTTCCGAAATCACGACAACCGTACACCACCAATACCCCGGCCGGAGTAGCCATACCACCATCATCGCCATTATCATCCCGTACCACCGCGGCAACCCCCCGACCCCGACAAACTGCCACGCCATCAACAGCCGAAACTCCGACGAACGCCACCACCACAGACCACCAAAATCAAAAGAAAAATAAAACACACATGCCACCTCCACCACCACTACATACCTATCGTCGACCGGATCCGCGAGCGCAGACGCCGGCGTCTCCACCTCCGCGAGTGCCGCATCCTCTCCGCGTCGTCATCGGCGACGCCTCCGCGCCGATCCCCCGCCATCGCATCGCGCCGACCCGCTGGAACCCACGAAAACTGTCCTCCCGACCGCTCCTCTTTTCCTCCGCCGCGGCCAGCAAACGCCGTGAGCGCCAAGCCGCCGGAGACGCACCGCCGAACCCACCACCGCCCTGGTCTCCCTCTCCTCAACCCCGTCAGCCTGAGACCGCCCAGCCCCGTCGGGTTCGCACTCCGCCGTTCCCCTCTTGAAAACCTCCGATCGGCCGCCAAAGCTCCACCGTCGGCGAGACCCCCTCACACTCTCTCGCCTCGCCTCCTCTCCAGCTCCTTCTTCTCGATTTCCGCATCTCTTCCTGGGTCAGCCGAGTGCTCACTCTCTCTCCCTCTCAGCCTCACTTTCCCCGACATCTCCCTGCTCCCATCATCCCTTATTCCCTATTTTTTTCTTTACATAATGATGTTCTCTCCCTCTGAGGAGAGAACAGTTACAAAGTCTGCAGAGTTTTTTTTTTGTTTATTATTATTATTATTTAATTTATTATTTATTTAATCGTTTTTGTTGATGTTGTTTTTTTGTGTGTTATCATCTTTATTATTATTATTATTATTATTATTATTATTATTATTATTATTATTATTACTGTTATTGTTATTAGTATTATTATTAAGATTAATATTACTGTTAGTATCTATTATTATTATCAATATTATTATCATCATCATCATTATTATTATTATTATTATTATTATTATTATTATTATTATTATTATTATTATTATTATTATTATTAATGTTGTTGTTGTTTTCCTAATTGGGTTGTTTTCTTTACCAAGATCTTTGTTATACAGTATAAAATATTTGATAAATAATTTAAAATTATATTACTATATCTTTGTTATTGTACTATTAGTACCAATTATTATTTTAATTACTTTACTAGCCAAAATAGATAAATTCATAAAAACTAGTTTTATTATTGGTAACAACAATATTATAGGCTAAGATATTGTTGTAAATGTTCAATTTATTTAAAGTAAATTATTTGACAAAATTATAGTTTTACAAATACGGATTTTAGCATTAAATAATTTTCTATAATTAATTTGTTTCTCTTAGAATATTTTTGAAAAATATAGTTTTCTACCTAAATTGTATCTCTACAAACTTAAGAGTTTTTGTGAACACAGTTTCTTTTATATTTTAGTATTTATCTAAACAATATTTTTAACTTGCAAAAATATAAGTTCTCATTTATTATAAATAATTTTCTAAAATCATATATATTATTTATCCAAATTCTATCGATCAATCTCATGTCCAAGACTAAGACCAATATTTCTATCCCTTGCCAATTCTTTCCTTCCACCTATTGATCCTAACTAAATTGACCGTCCTAGACTCGATGGAACCATCCGTACCGCCAACAGAGGTCCCCTTGCATAGTTGTTGCACCGAAGTTGCAGTTTGTGCCACCTCGATCATTGCAGTGCACCAGGTGTCCTACCAGGCAAGACACCTTGCCATTTGCTATTTATTTATTTAGCTCATATTTCATGTATTATTCATTATTTTCTTTATGCAAAATAAACTGTGATACATGGCATAACTTGTTAGAACTTAGTGTTCATTTATATTTTCTGCTATGTATTATTTTTCTTACACAATAAACCTAGATTTATAGGACCACCTTGTGTGTTGCATTCATAGGCCTTGACACGTTTATACCACGTTGTTGTGAGCCTTGTTAGCAATTCGACAAACGAAAAAAATTCGGGACGACAAAAGTACGAGTATAAATCGGCTCAGTGCCAACAAAATACATTCAAAAATTCGGACAAATATTCAAAAAATAAAAATTTTGAGGTTAGAAACTTCATATTCTTAAATATATTGTCAAATTTGGCTAATTAAATATGTTCTCAACATGTTTTTTGTGCCAAATAATTCAATAATTTATACAGAACACGTTTAAAACTTCTCATGATTAAAATTTACGTACTGATTTGGATCTGTCAAAAGTACGCAAGTATTATACGTTTATGAAAGATATAGAAAAATTCGCGTATAATACAAGTTTTATTCGGGTGATTGCTAACAAGGGTTGTGAGTCACATATAGGACTCGGACATACGTGATTGGCTGGCCACCAGTACGTATAAGCCGTGCGTTAGGAAATAACTGCTAATAGAATTGCATGCTAGAAGACTTAGCAGTTATGAGTTGGCATTGGGCGGGAAGAACATGATCGGAAGTTGACTACCACCCTATCGATCGTAGACTCGTTCGCTACTGAGGAACGATAGGTAGACTATATGCTATAGACTCGCTCGATTCTGAGGAATAGTATACGGTGTTGTGACTCGCTACTGAGGTACTGCATTGGTATTTTCCTAACTTGACCCGGTAGTCATGCGACCATGAACTGTTATTAAAATGCATTCACTTAGATTTGGTTAGATGCCCTTATCCGTTAGGTACGAGTACTTTTGGTTTGGGTACTTGTATCTGACCGTTGCTTGGAACAATAACTTATCGCGGATTAGTTCGTCACATCTTGTCCTTGTTTGGTTGTAGGTGTGACTTACTACTTCGATGAGAAGGTATTGAACCTTGTTGGGGTCCGGATACCATATTGGATTCATAGCATAGAAAGATACGTCACCGTGAATTAGTTTACCATCTCCTGTCCTTGTTTGGTTGGAGGGATGGTATGCTCGTTCAATAGGTGTGTATTGGACCATGTTGTAATTCAATTGACTTATTTATTTGAGCAATATTTATTCAGTTTATATGGCATAATATTATGTGTCTTGTTACGTCCCTCTGAGGACCTGGTTATCTCTACAGGTGTGTGCTCTTGTCTTTTGCAGGTGTTCTAGCTCTAGCCGTGATCCTCTCTATTTATTAAGGATGATTGCACTTGGATCGTCTTCGCTTCGCTCGCCAAAAATCAATTCTTTTCTCATGTATTTTTCGTTTACTTGTTGGTAGTGGATTTGTCTCCGCGCAATATACTATATCAAGACAATTCATATTCATTATACGGTATCTTTTATTCTTTTATTTTGTGTGGATGAGAATAGTTATGGTTCTACTGTATTTTACAGCCTACGTATATTTATTATACGGCTGGCATGTCTACGTTCCTAGTCCTACGTATTCTGGGACTGGGGCGTTACAAAAGCTGGTGGGAGATCAGTACGTTCGTCCTCGTATGTACTGATGCAAAGACCTTCTTTTCCAACTGACATTTAGTATTTATGTTGAATCACGCAACTTAGCTTATGATCTTGCTATATTCTCCTTAGGGTCGATTTTATGGCATATTCGAAAGCAGTAAAGCATGTTGTCATGGCAAGCATGTTATTCGAGTTAAATAGGCAAGCAGGCAAGCAATCTCGTATTTGTTTCGTAGCGCGACTTCTTACCAATTCGACGCACTCGTCCTTGCACCGACGCAAGATGAATGCGCCCCATTCCTTTCCTGTCATGTTATAAGTGCATCTCTAAGCAGTATCTATGTGTGCAGGATACATACGTGCCTACACTTTCGATCCATCGTTCCTTAACTATATGAAGGTTGTTGGCGTATCCGTGCCGGAATGGACTAAAGGAGTTTCTCTTTTTGTTTTCTTACTTTTTTTCTCTCCTTCTTTTCTCTCTCGAATTTGGGTAGCCTCGCATTTTACGGGCTGGGTCGCTATCCCAAACAACCGAAACTTACCGCTGTATACCATCATTTACGGCTTTTCACATCTACAAACGAGTGCTAATCGGACTTCACAGATGTGCGCCTATCAAAGATTACATCCCTCCTAGGCCGAACGGTCCTGGTGCCCCAGTACACCCATTCGGAAGGAACATTACATGCACGGAAGATATCACAATTATCTCAAGTCCATCCGATTCGACCATACAACGCACTATTATTCAAACAACCAAGCATAGTCTTGAGTCCGAGACTCACACTTTATCATGTCGTATTTCTTCCATTTACTTTCTATGTTTTTACATTTCATACTTCGTTTTAATGTTCGGTGGCATCATGCCTCAACTCAATGTTCGTCAACCGAACGACCCGAAGGTCCCGAACACCTTTCGAGGCATCATGACACGTCTGACAGTTCCGTCACATTCATGCCACAACTGTATTCTTTCGCAACGAAGCCATCTTTTATGATCTTGTGCACATAGGCACATTTTGACACATTTATCATCTATCCTTTGTGTCGTGCACTTGCTGCACGCATCGAAGCCGTATTTCCATGTTCTATGCCTTAGTATTCAATGTTCGTGGCTTGCACGCTAAGGCGCTCGCCTATTGTCTTTTAATGTTCTAGCCTTCTAACTCGTGCGCGAAGGCACGGAATGGTTAGTGCAGGAAGGCACTCGCCGGATACAGTTATCCCATGTTCTTGTGGTTTGCGCACCGAGGAGCTCGTTTTTATGATATCCATTGTTCCATAGTGACTCGTGCATATGATGCACGTTTCATTTCAATTGTTCTAACTAGTGTTCGACACAATTTTGATTTATCTTCCGATCGAACCACGCCCGTGGCGTCGATAGGATAACTTAGCATACAATGATACATTCTGACTTAGATATGAAGGAGTAAAAAGAAGAGTCAATCCTTCCACCTTAAGTCGATACGCCTTGTCGTTTTGCCGAGCCGATGCGGCTCGATTTCCTAACTTCGTTGCACGGCCAGCTCTCCTGACTTTGCCATTCGAGCACTTCGTGCTTCATTGAATTATACGTCCAACTTAGCTTACCGTGCCAACGCCTCAGCCCGTCGCAAGGCGACGATTTGGTTTCGCGGACCCCTTACTAAATAAGGCAAAATGTCGATATCTAATATTTTCGCGTCAACGTATAGCCTGCACACGAAAACAACTAAAATCAATACTTGCATCGATTCGGACTTGCGCCTTGGTCGATTCAATTCCTTAGAATCTTTGAGCCGTCTCAACGTACTTATCCTTCGGGACAAAGCAGCGCTTCGCATCGATTCAACTCGATACATTCTTTGGGACAATGCAACTCTTCGCATCGACTTATATTCAATGCGTTGCTCGGGACAACGTAACTCTCGTATCGATTTGCATCGATACATTTCGTTCGGTCAACGCGACTCTTTGAGTTAATGCTTCAGCGTAATGCGCTGTGCGGAGCGGGGCATTACACTGGTGGTGGTGTGGGTGTGGGTTGTCGTTGATGATAGACGATGATGACGATGAAGATGCTGGTGGCGTTGGTGAGGAAGGCTAATTCTAAGATGATTTTGGTGTTCCAACGTAGCATATGTTCATATGGTATGTAGCAGAATCCATTCCGTTAAGATTCGAATTGGATTTGATCGTAACATAAAAAGGTAGGGGTGATATCCATGTGTAGATATATCTCTATCTATAGGTAGTGCATAATTGGTTAACGAGCAGTGGTTTAGAATGATTTATAATTATCATATTCGGGTTGTTATTCCCATGCAATATTATCATAAATCAAAACATACAATTAATATCTAATAAAAATATATTAATCATTTTTTTGAATATTAAACCATTTTAAAACAATGTAGTTTAATCATAATTTCTTTAATAGATAGCGATACTAATTAGATCAATATCTAATTTCTATCCAAAGTTTAGATAATACAAACTCAAATCCAAATCAAATAAGTTTAACCAAAAATCGCGGTGTAGCACCGATTGCAATAATTAATACAAGGATAGTTAAAGCATAAATTCAATTTTCTATTTATAGATGACTCTACCCATTTAAGATAGTAATAAATATTTTCCAAAACTAAGTATATCAAATAAAATAAATTTAAAACAAAACCGAATAATTTGATTATCATAATTAATAAGAACAATAGATAAGATAACGTACATATTTTCTTTATAAATCCAAAAATGTAATTTAAAATACCTCGATAATCTCTTTATTGTCTTCAAAGACACATTATGACTTTAAATCCATTTTTCGAAACTAATAATTGAAAACCAAACTAATAAGCAACCTATTTTGTAAAGCTAATAACTTATTTCAAGAAAATGTTTTTAAAACTAATCATAAATGGAAAATAACATTAATACGTTCTGGAGAATATTTGTCTCAAAAAATATAAGAAAATATAGAATAAAATAAAATAAAATTTTGGGAAGAGGGGTTACACTTTGGTAAACGTAGCTGGCCTTGTCCGTCCCTACTTGCCAGTATTATGGTTCTGGGGCGTGACAGCTATTAGTTTATGTACTCGTTCCCATCCTGACTGGATACGTTGACAATATTTTAGGAGTTGTTATGCCCTCATTATTGGACTACAGGATGTTGCTAGCTGAGGCGGATCTCGATATTCTTTCACCGTGAGTTGTCTTCCAGGAGTGCTAGGCCTGGTAGTTATTTTAGTTTGCTATTGTTTTTCTTCCGTTTTATTCTTGCCTCATATGATCCTTTGTAGATTCTAGTTGTTCTAGTGATATTGTTATTATTTCTTGTCTTATCTTCCTTAGCTTTTGTGATGTGATATGAGTACCTTTATAGTTATGGATCTTTTAGATGTTGTAATTAGTATCGGGTACTTGACAGCGCTCTACCGTCGACACTGCGACATAGGCTAGGCGTGGCCCACGTATTCGTACCCGTATATCTGGGTGCAAGTCATGACACATTTTTAGTGGTGGTCCATGCAGGTCAGTCTTTGCAATTAATACGAAGTCGTGGTAGTACTTGAGCTTATCTGTACTACTGCGAGCCTGCCCTAGGATTAAGATTGAGTCATGAAATATTTTAGAATTTTGGTACTCAGTCACATATTAGGAACTCTTGATAGATTTCAGGGATGACCCCTGGGAGCCTTATTTCGAAAGTTTTTCAAATCTATTCCCACTTGCTTCCATTCGTCATGATTTTGAAATATATGTCCGTTATCGAACCCTATCCTTGCATTGTGATGTGTTCATGGACCCCAGAGGGAACTAGAATGTAGAAGTTGAACTTATATATCATCTAGGTTGAGAAGAGAATATGATTAGTCAATCTTATATGAAGGTTAAGATTTGTTTTAGATTATATTCCAGGAATTCGACCTAGATAGTACCTTTGGGACATCCCTTGAGAGCCTCCCTCTAAACCCTACATTGGAATCTGTTTTTACTTGTTTTTATTTATTTATCCTTGATTCATTGATGAAAATTTTGAATCTTGATGTTCGTTGTTGACTTTGATTTTGTTTCTAGAAAAGTTTTTATGAATTGAGTTAAGATATATTCTGATAACATATTTGATGAGTACGATAAGAAGGGTAAATGTATACTTTATTTATGGAGTTTAGAATTTATCGCAGTCATACTAGCTAGTACGACAGGAACATGGAGCCTAATTTTGGATATACTATCCTAGTTATGGGATTTAGATTTTCTTGCAGCCATACCGGTTGGCATAGTAAGGAATCTAGATGACATGATTATAGGGTATATACCATAGTTATGGACTCCATCGTTTATTGCTGCTATGCTTACTAGCGTGGCAAAAATTCTGGCAACATAATTTTGGATAGACGTGTATGGTTATCAGAGCATATCTTAAATTGATTCACTTCTTTTGACATATTAAGTAAGAACAATTCCTACTATTATTTTTGTTTTATCATTCTTTTTCCATTCTCATCGTACGATGATTTTCCTTATCTTACCATTATTTCCTTCGTCTTGATTAATCGTGTCTTGATTACACCAATCAACTACCTCGTATCTACTTCTTTCACTGTGAGTTGTCTCCCATGAGTGCTAGGTCTGGTAGTTATTTTAGTTTGCCATTGTTTTTCTTTCGTTTCATTCTTATTTCATATGATCTTTTGTAGATTCTAGTTGTTCTAGTGATATTGTTATTATTTGTTGTCTTATCTTCCTTAGCTTTTATGATGTGATATGAGTACCTTTATAGTTATGGATCTTTTAGATGTTGTAGTTAGTATCGGGTACTTGACAGCGCTCTACCGTCGACACTACGGCGTAGGCTGGGCGTAGCCCACGTATTCGTACCCGTATATCTGGGTGCGGATCGTGACACGTTTTTAGTGGTGGCCCATGTACTTTGAAATCTTTTTGAACTCTTGTATCTCTTTACCTTGGAAAGGGCGAGGAAGTATCATAAATCATCTGGCTTGAAAGACGAATTTGTTATTAAGTGCTATCTTGGTAGGAATACGAGATATTGGACCTTAGTATAGAATTTTGAGGTGAAGTATGACTGAGATTGAAATATTTTTGAGTTTGGATAATTTTAGGTTATTGATTCTCGAGATATTTCACATTAAGGTTATGGTGCAAAATTTGGAATTTAATAACGGAGAAGAGATTTTAACTAAGTGTGATGAGGGTATGAAATTGGGACATTAGTAAGAGGATAGGGAACACAAGGATTTTGAGTAAAAAATGGAGATTTTATGAAAAAATAAAAGAGAAAGAGAAGAAAATCTTAAGATAGATAATATTTGAAGGTGTACGTTGAAGAAAATATGAAGGCTGGTTTTGTAATAGAGAATAAGTTTTGTAAGTCCCAGTGATATTAGATTTGAATAATACGAGGAGCGTGATTTGAACAAGTTCAGGGATTTTATAAACTTGATTTAGAGGTTTCGGATCCAATTTAGGACAAGGTGGAAGAATTTAGATATAAAGATGATTAAGTGGATAGTGTTGAGTTCTAATAAAGGGTATACTTCATGAGTAGTGTTATGGAAATTAGCAATTAGGCCTATGGTATTCGTTACAAGGTCCAATCTTCATGACAGAAGGGTATAATTTTGGTAGCAGTCTTGTAAAGGTTTATTTTCATATTTGGACTTGTGAGATAAAGGTATGATTGGCAAATTATGATCAGATAAATTTGATAGTATGAGAGAGAGATGATTAATTTGGCTTCCCTATGAAACCTTGGCTTTTGATTTCCCTATCAAAAGGGAATTTGACTTATTCTATATCTTTGAATCCTCCTTTGAGTTTTCAATATCGTTGAACCCTAATTCCCTTGATCGTGACCAATCGACTTTGGTCATCTCTTTTATCATACCAATATCCTGGATCGTACTCAATTGGATTAAACTCAATTCTGACTTGGATTTCCATCCTTGGAAGCTTGTGCTCAGACTTAGATGACCTTGTTCTCCGTCTTGCCCAATTCTGATTTACTCACAAAAATGATCAACTTAGATCGTGTTGAGACAATTTTTTTTATCGTGATTTGATTTCAATGATATTACCACTCGTGCTATAACTCTCGATTTTGATCATATTTGGACTTTAAATACTCGTGCCTAACTCTTTCGACCTTGATTTGATTTTCTGATTATATCTGAAATTCATTGTGATTAGTCATGTCCAGATGACCTAACATGACTAAGACGACTTTAAATCCCTTGATCGTGATTTTAACGATCATGACTATACATATTACCTTGCCTTTAAATCGTGTCTAAAAATTTTGACTTTCGATCACGACTAACTAGTGTGACTACGACATTAGTCGTGTTAGAATTAAAAATTGATCATGTATGAATAAATTTCTACCGTGCCTAAATGACTTGGGTTTCTTCCTAAATCGTGCTTATCAGACCTTGATTTCGAAATCACGATTTTATCGTCATTCACAACTAAACTTGGATCTTGATCGTGCTTATGCGACCTAGAGTCTGATTTTCCATCAAATCTAACTACCGATCGTTCTATACTCGAATTTTGTTATCCGTTCGCTTCTCTTATCCTTGATTCAGATCATGACTATACGACTTTGATTTTCATGATCATGATAATCTTAACCCACAAATCGTGCTAAAAATCTTGATCTCTAATCACGACTGTGTCGAGATAGATTTTCTGTCGTACCTAAATTTTGATTCTCTAGTCACTCGTGCTCAGGTTTCATTCCTGATCATGACTAGGTTTAAAATTTTCATCGCTTTATTCTAAATCGTGCCTAAGTGGTTAGTCATTCCAAATATTTTGAACGCATCTGAGTCTTGATTTCACTCATGACCAGATGGTTAATCCTTGATCAATGTTTGTGCTAAACATCTGATTATTCCTAACAATGTCTAATCACGTCATTTTCATCTTGATCGTTGTAACGCCCCAGTCCCAAAATACGTAGGACTAGAAACGTAGCATGCCAGCTGCATATATACGAGATATACTCCAATATATGGAAATCTCAAATATACACATAAGCTGTTTTATGAATAATAATAACAGACAGTCACAAGTAAAGGCTAATCTTATCCACAGTACAATGTAAGGAAAATAGAATCTCATAATCAAAGCGAATGTCAAAATATAATGGTAACTCACAAATCAAAGTAAAGGTCAAAATATAGCTGATGACTGGGCGGAGACAAATCCCCTACCGGCACTAGAATAAACTGAAAGGAAATATAGTCCATCCTCTAAGATAAATAGAATAAAAAATGATGACTAAATAGGCTCCTCGACCCAATAGGGACAACTGTGATCAGAAGGTACGACTCGCTCGAACGTGAAGGATGAGTCTACAGTGGAGCCATACTCCTGCGGGAAGTCCTGCACACCTATATCTGGAGAGATCACCAGGTCCTCAGAGGGACGTAACAAGATACAAAAAAACATGCCACATAAACTGAATAAATACTGCTCAATAAGAATAAGTAAGATCAGATCATAACATTGTCCAATACCTCACCCTTTGGAGTAGTGTACCATCCCCTCAACCAAACAAGGACAGGAGATGGTACACTAACCCACGGTGAAGTATCTTTCCAAGTCACGAATCCAACATGGAATCCGGACCCCAACAAGGTTCAATACCTTCTCATCGAAGTAGTAAGTCACACTTACAACCAAACAAGGACAAGATGTGACGAACTAATTCGCGACAAGTTATTATTTCAAGCCACTGTCAGATACAAGTACCCAAACCAAAAGTACTCATACCTAACGGATAAGGGTGCCTAGCCAATCTAAGTGAATGCAGTTTTAAGAACATCCTTCAATGCATGGGCCCTGGCTAAAATGGAATCGACATGGTTCCCCCTTGGGGCACCAGAGGCCCAGTCAATAAAAGCATGACGTTCCGCAGAACGCTAGTGGCCGTCAGTAATCATGGATAATCTTACCCGCGTCTCCAGCGGAGCTCACGGGTTACAAAAAGGAAAGTGCATAGTAGCCCATACGCTAAGGTATTGTCTTCCCCACCCAATGCCTACTATGTTGTATCCACAACACAAACCTCTATTAGTCGCTAAGCCAAACTAAGCATGCAACATCTATTAGCGGTTATTCCTATCGCACGGCTTATACGTACCGGTGGCCAGCCAATCACGCATGTTCGAGTTCTATATGTGACTCACAACTTCGTGGTACAAATGTGTCTAGGCCTATGAATGCAACACACACAGGGTGGTCCCTTAACTCTAAGTTTAATGTGTAAAAAAATAATACATAGCAGGAAATATAACTGAACAGTAAGTTCTAACAAGTTGTGTTATGTATCATAGATTATTTTGCATAAAAAAATAATGAATAATACATGAAATATGAGCTAAAATAAATAAATAGCTGGTGGCAAGGTATCTTGCCTGGAGGTAATGTACAGAATGACGATGCTGGATGACTCAAATCGTCAAAATAGGGGAGCAACAAAAGCCAACTTTTATGTACGACCTCGGATGCTGAAATAAACATCACGAACAGATTTTGCATAAAAGAAATACCAAGGAAATGCCTTGTCAAAAGTCTAATTCTGGAACAGGGGCAAAATCGTAATTTTGGATCAAAACAATGTCCGCCGTTGGACCCGTTTTGCACCGAAACGTGTGCCAGAACCAACGTTCTCTAAAGTCGTCAAACTATATGTCTACGGGTCTGGTTTGAGAATACGGACCCAACCGTATGTCCAAAATTGGATTCCGGTGGGCCGTGCACAAAATCGTCCGTTAGAGCGGTCGCGGGCCCGCCAAAAAGGCGTTCCGGTTTGACCTTCTCAGAATCGGACCAAACTTGGCATACAGGACCAAAAAAATGATACGGTCCTGATGGCACAAGTTTCGTCTCGATACGATAAACGTGCACAAAGTTATGATCAAGTTTGCAAAACGTCGATACGGGGGTATCTCGACGGATACGCACTGATTTCGTTGCGCAAGCGCAACAAAATCGAGTTCCATAAGTTTCCACATGTCGACAACATCCATAAGCGACTTTCGATGTGTATAGTGCACGACCACGTCGCCAGGTTTGTCGGGACGCGCGCCGTATCGGTTGGATTTTTCTAAAATTTTAGTTTTCGAACTAGGTTTTTCTGGATTTTTATACTCGAATAACTTTCTGCACAAAATACGAAAAATGGTTCTGCAAAAAGGTTTCTAATCTCGTATATTTTGATTTCAAACATGTTCAATTATATTTTTGAAACTATGGAAGAACTGGTGAAATTTCGCCTTCCAATGCGAGGTTCACGATTAATTGTTGTATGCTGATTTCTGTGGGTTTTCCTAAACTTTCAGGAATTTATACGACTTAACCATGGCAACCCAAGTTAATCCAGTTGATGGGATTGATAGGGGGTCATCTAGACTCTCTGTAAGATTTTACGGATCATGAATTGGTTAACTAAAATCGAAGAACGATAGGGGCGAAATCATGTACCTGGCTGTGAGTCAAAACAAGGTGTTTCCCTGTTCTCGACTGAACGGGCGAAGCTCCGGCGATCGACGGGCGGTGCCGACGTACAGGTGGTCGGGGACGCTCGATAGGACGTCGGGATGCTCAGGGATCGGGTGGTTGTGGTTGGGGAGGAGTGTCGAGGGAAAATTTTACAAAAACCCCAACAAGTATGCTTTCCGTAACCCGAGAGTTCCGAGTTCTATCGAGATTGATTTTCGATTGATTAATCAAGGAATATTGGGATTAGATTAGATGGTTCAACTGAGATTCAAGATAGGAAGGGATCTACGAAAATATTTTCGGTTTAATCTTTTAGAATCTCTCCCTCAATCTTCGCCTACTGCCTATTTGCAGCATATACAGCTGAGCGGGTGATAGCCATATGAATGACTCGCGAGATTTTCAAAATCTCTCGAGTTATTTATTTTTTTCCAAGTACTTTATATATATATATATATATATATATATATATATATATATATATATATATATATATATATATATATATATATATATATATATATATATATATATATAAGTAAATTAAATATCAATAGATGCCAGAATTTATAATAGGTAATTTTAATACCAAAACTTAATGTCCCTACTTTCTCGGGGTAGGAGTATTTTGCTCCTGTATATAGATATACATATTTATATAGAAAATAATCATTTATTGAATAGATTATCAAAGAACCAATATACAAAAATAATAATAACAATATTACTTATAATAATAACAACAAAATGGTAGGGTTTTAATAACTTGGGGAGGGTACATATTCTACTAGTATTATTTATATATATATATATATATATATATATATATATATATATATATATATATATATATATATATATATATATATATATATATACAAACGAATAAATAAATTCCCAATCCTTTCAAAATATAGTTAAATAAATAAATAAATATCTAAACATGGAAAGGATAACCATGGTATGATCTAATAAATTTAAAGAACGAAATATTCAAATAAAATATTTATATTGACCTCTACGGCTAATATACTAGTCAAGGCTCTTGACGGCATTAGCCATGCCATATTGTCTAGCCGGTGTGCATACTGAAATTTAAGCATGACTAGGATCATATTTATTTATAATGTACTAAAAAAAAGTTTCATTTGAGCAAATTTTAAAAAATGATAAAAATATAGAAAATATAAAAAAATCCTCCAAAATTTTGGGGGATTACATCCTACCCAACTTATAAAAATTTCATCCTCGAAATTAAAATAAACCTCATCTAAAAAAACATGACAATAAATCTTAATAAAAATATAGTGGGCTGAATATGAGGGGAGAGCAGGTAGTCAATTCGTAACTCGATTTTCGAAAAGATGGAGGAGTTTTAAACTGGCACCATATTCTACATGACAAGGTGTTCTTGGTCTTGCATGAATCATGGATATTCAGTTCGTCTGATGGAATGGCTCGATATTGCATGGTTAAACATCAAATGGGACGAAAATGGATCTCTATGGTTCTTTCTAAGGAAATCGGGTTATACATGTGGTGTAGTTGAAATGGAGCACAAGAAGGTGTGTTTGTGTGGAACATGTATGTCATATGTGTAGGGTGGCTCACCTAGTCTATGTAGGTGAAGGTGGTTGGAAGAAAATGGCTAATGTTGTGCTTCAAACATCAAAGTCACGGTAAGGTATCGAAATGATATGCGTAGAGATTGGGTGATTTCCTCACATCTAAAGCATACGAGTGTTATTGACGGAGGCACATATTTTAAGGCACGTCATTCAAGAATTCTAACGAAGAAGTCGAGAGTTCTATTTATAAGCTTGCTAAACTATAGTCATGATATTTCTAATGGTGTCGAATGTAGTGCTCATGCATGCTGACCAAGCTGATGAATGCTTTTGTCACGACCCGATCCCAAATTATTGGGTCGAACCGGATCATGTCCAGCCTGCACTGTTGTGAGACGGCGACAGTAAGCTGTTCTATATGCAGGTATTCACAACAACATCTATACATCTGTCACAACTCGAATATACGAAAATTTTATAAAAAAATATTCAACAATTGAAAAGTACAACTGGAAATGAAAGAACTGAAATAAAGTACTGAATTCAAATTAACAAACTCTAATACAATAAACTGGAAAACTAAAAAAACAACTAGCTAGACAGTCGGCTCATCAGTCTCTGGTTCTGCGTCCTCCAAGGGCGACTCTGGAAACACCACAGGATACAATACCGGGTCATAGTAGCTATTGTACAATAGCTCAGCATCCTCAATGTCACCTAAAAATGTTGGTCTCCAGTCAGGAGGGAGCAAGTACGAATATGTATCTCATATTTCAAATAATAACGAAAAAGTGCAAGCTAAACAGTTGAAACAATATTTTTCAGCAATTTAACAATTCAATACTTGAAACAATGTGATTTGAATATGTAACGTCTATGACCGTCTTGGGTTGTACAATAGCATCCTAACGACGCGATAGGCTTATCCCCGTGTGTAAGAGGGGTAAGCTCGCACAATAATAATATGCAATATGAGGGGTATTGGTCATAAACGCTACACTATTCTCCCAATATCCCCACAATCAATATCAATCAATATTTGAACCCTAGGAGAGGGTTCCGTGTAGCAATGTGGTTTAAACATGCAACTTGACAATTACTAAATAAAATGCAAGAAAACATAACCGTAACTTGCCTCTGTTGATTGACTAGATCGGGAATGTCGGTACCGAGGAGGAAGTCAAGTACGTCTCCGAGATCCTACAGTTGAGAACCTTGACTTAGAACCATAATGAAATCATTCTAGGTGTGCTAGTTACAATCTCTAGAAGCAGACCCTAGTCAGGTTTTAAGTTTATTTAATTAACTACCGAAACACGCCTAACGTCGCAAGCTACATTGGTTATCGTTTACTTGGTTAAACTGGTTAATTCAGTTAATTGGAAAAAAATAGCAATTTATAGGTTAACTTGTCAAAATTTTATATTTTATAATATATATAAAACTAGACTTTTCTTTAAATGAGGAAAAATATGAATTGCTAAATTACCATATTATTTATTGTGAGAAAACTTATTAATTTTCTTTATAAAATATATATCCATTTTATATTCTACGCGTTTAACGGCGAATCAACATTCCAGAAAAATAAGGAAAAGCTACGCTACACAATACATGGTCACAGAAAAATAAAGGAAAAACTGGGCTTATGCCCTTACAAGTTTTTATATAAATTAATTAATCCTAAGGCGAGCTATGAGTGCCGCGAATGGTCCAAACAGTAGGCCGAGGCCCTGCACCATAAATACTAAAAGCAGTACCAGTTCTAAAGTAAATTATAATTAAATTAAAAATTAAAGAGTCTCAGACTTTGTTGTGCAATCTCATGTTGTGGCTTACGCCTCAACGTACAGGTGACCCTGTATCGTTTGTGTTTCGCCGAGGCTCATTCGACCGATATGGTCGTCGTCTAACTGGTGATACAAAATCCATAAAATCCAAAAATCAATAAAATCCAATCTATAAATTATTTTGCAAAGACCGGTTTTCTTTAGAAGACAGGTTTTATTCCAATTGCTAATTTTTTATAAGAAAATCCCTTTTTAAAATATTTCTTGAAAATTTGGGCAGCATCTCCTTTGTAATTGGGACAACCCAATCCTGGGAGGATGCCAATCCGCAACACAAATAAATATCCCAAACTAGGGATCACTAATTACCAACCAAAAATGAATATCCAACCCAAAATCCATCCACAGCACAATATATCCAAAAATAAAAAATACGGTGCAACGTAACCGATAATCTACGTATCACCCAAAAGCAACAATATTTCAAAATACCGAATCCCGAAATAGGATCGGGACTGCATCATCACAGACTAGTTACGGAGAGGGACACAGGGACACAAAATTATACCTCAAATGCTCGACTAGAGCTCTCAGATGTAATTATAAAGAAAGAATAATCCACGCGGCAGCGACACGGGGACAGAAATCCCAGAGGACACCGCGGGACAGCGGTAATTGGCTCGAAACAGCGCACAGAAGGCGCAAACAACAGATCGGCTCGGGACAGAGTGCTGCGGAACTCAGGGCAGCGCTCGGACGGAGCCGACAGGGCTCGAAGGGGTCGCCGGGGGCGCTGGCCGAAACGGCACGGGGACCGGGGTCGTCGGGGTGCTGGCCGGACGGGCACGGGCCTGCTGGGCGCTGGCCGGGTCGGGGAAGGCGAGCGCGACCTCGGGAGGCAGACGTACGGGCGGAGGTGGACGTCGGAAGACGCTGGCCTCGGGTCGGAGGCGCGGGCGGAGGCGCCGGAAGACGCCGGCCTCGGGTCAGAGGCGCGGGCGGAGGCGCCGGGGAGGCGCTGGGAACGACCGAACGGCTGGAGGTGGGCACGGCCTCGGAAATGGCGCACGGGCTCGGGTGGAAAAGAAAGTTCTGGAGAACGTAAAGATTTGGGGATAGAGAGAGTGAGAGGAAGGAGAGGGAGTGATAGGGAAGAGAAAGGTTTTTGTGTGCTGGTGGTTTTTGTGTGGGAGTGATAGTGGTTTGGTGAGAGGAGTGAGTGGGAATGGTGTTAAGGAGTGTGGGAGAGGGAATGGAGTAATAGGGAGGATTTGAAGGGGAAAAATAGGGGAAGCTGAGTCGTGGGGAGGAGCTGGGTCGGGGGGTTAGATTAGGAATAGGTTTTAGTTTTTTTTTCCTTAACCAAAAATATGATTATAAATAGAAATCTAAGGCTAAATAATTAATTAAGGAATTTAAGGATGGGTTCGGGACTGGAAACGAAATTGGGTTCGGGAAATGGAAGTCGGGTTCGAGTTCGGGGTCGGACCCCGGACACGGGATCGGGACAGGCAACAAGCAAAGATCCCATAATTAATTTAAAATAATAATATTTTTCTGACCCGACTATTATAATAATAATAATTATTATAATAATAATAAAATAACCTAATCTAAACTAATAATCCTAATTAATCTAAATATCCAATAATTAAACTAAATCCAGAAAGCGGGTTTCACAGCATTGCTCAAATGCAAAGCTATGACTTAAATAAAGAATAATGGTAGAAGTGGAGTAATACCTGCCAGATCTCTAATCTCAGGATGGGGGTCTATCACAACCATGGTAAATGCTTGCCCTTGTCTCGGCGGCTCGGGACAATCGGTAATCCTGTGTTGTTCTGATTCACACCTCAAGCATAAGCCGAGACGAATTCGACACCCATCTCGAATGTGGCCCTTCTTTCCGCAGTAGTTACAGGTGGGCTTCTGATAGGATGTGGGCCTCTGCTGGTACTGTCCTATAGGCCTCCTGGTTGGTCCATCTTGAGTCGCCCTAACTGGTGCAGCTACCAGTGTGGGACGTCTCTGTGCCTGTTGTTCCTTGCGAATTAGCTCCTGGGTACGTTCTTCCTCCAAGACAGCTACATGAGAGTCTCGAGACTGTACAGTAGTGAAAGTCTTGAGTTCTGGTGCGAGCCCCTGATGGAATCTCCTTACCTTCTCCAGCTCTGTCGGGATTAATACCGCACCAAATCTACTCAAACGGCTGAACTCTGCATCGTACACATCTACCGACATGTTCCCCTACTTCAGATAAAGAAATTGGTCATAGAAAGCATCTCGAACATGGATGGGAAAAAAATCTCTCATAGAAGAGGTCATAAAACTCCTTCTATGTGCTCTCAGTGCCCAGTCGTCTTTCTTCAGCCTTCCACCAGTGATGAGCATTGTCTTCTAAGAGTAAATCTACTGCTGTCATCCAATCATGTGCTGGCAACTGGGATGCCCTCAAGTATTTTTCGGTGCTGATAAGCCATACGGAAACTTCTAAGGGACCCTCGGTACCCTTAAAAGTCTTAGGTCCCATGTCGACGAAGTCTGTAATGGAGCCCATATATGGTTATGGAGCTAGAGTTGGATCTGGTACCGGGGCTGGTGGTAGATGTCTAGCTAAGTAGGTCATCATACTCTGCCTCAACAGTTTCATTTGTTGCCACTGAGATTGTAGTATAGCATACATAAACTGGGTGGTCGGGTCCGCATCAGTCGAAAGTGGAGGCAGTTGGTTTCATGCCCCGACTCGCCGAATCGGTCGCCATCGCCTTGACTCGATATAAATCGATCTCCACGGGTCGGGACGTGATGCCGTGCAAGTCTTTATTGGACTTGCACAAGGCAAGGATGTTCAATTGGAAATTCCTTTTGACTCGACGCGTTGAAATTAAACAATGCAGGGAGTTGAAGACATAGCATAGGAAGAAATTTAGCTTTTTATTCATAAACTTGCAAAGTATGTGCAAGGTCATTTTTACATTACATATGTCGCTGCGGCTACATTTTGAAACATAAAAGAAAAACTCTCGACAAGCTTGCCCTAAAATAATCCTTGTCGTTCCATACATTCACGTCCCTGTATACATTTGAACAGAGCCTTCGATCTGAGTTGGGCTTCAAAATACTTCAAAATAGGAGAGCTTCGTGTCGCCTCCCGTTCTTCAGCTTCAGGTCTAGTCTCGAGCTCTCGCAGCGCGCTCGTTACCTGGGGAGTTGGGAGTTAGCACACTTGCTAGTAGATGGGACGAACCCACTCGTCTAAACCGACACTGCTTATTAAGGATTCTAGCATACGAAGTGATCTTTCTATTTAGAACTATATGAATTACAATTCATATCGAAGGCACATTTTAAACGATAACACATAACCAATTTAAAGGCATTCTTACCACGACCGTGCTCCTTTCCTGCACAAAATATACATGATACTTACCACCTGCACAAGACAATAGGTGAGCATGCAATCTATCCTATATACGGTCATTGGTGATATCGACACCATGAAGGACGATTACGTAGCCTTGCGACGCGCCCTCCGGTCCAGGTAGCGAGCCTAACTGGAGGTCTCGCAATGCCTCGCGCCGAAGCACGATTTCCATAATTTTCTCCTAGGCCGATTCGGTCCCAGGGCCCCGGGTACCGTCTCGAGGAAAACTCACCTTGTGTACAAGTCGTCCTTGACCATGCGAATGTATGAACAGTTTAATATGTATGAAGTAAATTGCATAGCGTAACCATTATCAAGTCACATAATCATTCCTACTCGTGCAAGGGTCCTTTTTCCCGAAACCGTACGTTCTAATTTAGCATCCCGTAGGCACCAAATTCTCCGAGGCATGATGTACCGCAACCAAGATTTTCATCGTTGTGTTTTGCATGGCATGAAATATATTCTATCTCTTTCTTAGAACTTTATCTTTTTTCTACTTAGTGTGAACCTATCGATTCAGAGTTAACTTCTCTAGGTTGATATATTATCCCGAGCTCTTGATCTTAGTGGCAAGCATACATCCTGTTAGCATCATCGATTTGAACGTTGAACTTTAAGAATTTAGTTGGCGGAAAGGAGTAGAAAAGAAGGGGCCGAAGAACCACCCACCTAAGGAGATTGCACCATGAGTAGGAGAACACTTCGCAACGGTCAAGCGTCAGTTACACGGACTCCAGCAATGGCACGAGCATCGAATTAGAACCCTTCCTTCGAAATTTCCAAAGACGCATTCAGAAATCGACGCGAAAGCACACTATCAAATCCACGCAACAATTCGTTCAGAAAGCCAAGAAAACCAATAAAACCAACGGCAGACGGGTTGCGTCGCTCTCTTTAGAGTTCCTTCGCCAAGACGCCGCCTACCGCATCTAGGACTTATTCCAACAGTAGTCGATCCATTAGTTGGAACGGTACTCATATCACTCGTCCAAATCGATTTTATTGATGCCATAGTTTTTGTATACCAAACTCGTCGCCGAGTCAGACTAGCCATCTATGTTCCCGACCATGTCTGACTTGGCACGAGCCTATTACATAGTACTTCGCCCCAACGGGAGAGGGGCGCTACATAATATACCACTAAGAAAAAGTTTCATCCCGAAACTTAAGAACAAGGGTCTGACCTTTGTCGACGAAAAGTGAAGGGTACTTCTCCTTCATCTCCGCCTCTAGTTCCCACGTCGACTGCTCAATAGAATGGTTACGCCAGAGTACGCGAACCAAGGACATCGATCGGCTCCGCAGGATCTTTTCTTTACGGTCCAAAAATTTGCACGGGCTCCTCGGAGTATGTTAGATCGGCGCGTAGCTCCAACTGATCAAAACTAACCCCATGACTTGGGTCATGTACGTACTTCCGAAGTTGGGAGACATGGAAGACGTCGTGCACTTCGGCCAGGGTAGGAGGTAGCGCGATCCGGTAAGCAACGGTCGCCACTCTTTCGAGGATCTCGAAGGGCCCTACGAATCTCGGACTCAGCTTGCCTTTTACCCCGAATCGCATGACGTCCCGCATCGACATCACCTTCAGAAACACATGGTCCCCAACCAAGAACTCTAACGGTCGTCGACGAGTATCTGCATAACTCTTTTGTCGACTCTGAGCAATACGGAGCCTATCTCGAATCATGCGGACTTTCTCGACGGCTTGTTCAACTAGTTCTGGCCCGAGCACCTGTCGCTCCCCGACTTCGTCCCAGCAAATCGAAGATCGGCACTTCCTCCCATAAAGCACCTCGTAGGGTGCCATTTGGATGCTCGATTGATAACTGTTGTTGTATGCGAACTCCGCGAGCGGCAAGTAAGTGTCCCAACTAGTCTTCAAATCTATCGCGCACAGGCGTAGCATATCCTCCAGGATTTGATTCACTCTTTCTGTCTGGCCATCGGTTTGCGGGTGGTACGCGGAGCTAAGGTTCAACTTAGTGCCCAGTGCCGCCTGTAGACTCGTCCAGAAACGTGATAAGAATTGTCCGTATCTGTCCGAAATGATTGTGGCAGGTACCCCGTACAGTCTGACGATCTCGTCGAGATAAATCTGAGCTAACCTATCGACGCTCCATGATGCTTTAATAACGATAAAATGAGCGGATTTGGTCAAACGATCGACAATGACCCAAATCGCATCATTCTCCCGCGACGTCTTCGGAAGGCCCATGATGAAATCCATAGAGATGTCGTTCCACTTCCATACTGGAATGTCAAGGTTCTGTAGCTCCCCGTCTGGTCTTTGATGCTTGGCCTTCACCCGTTGACAAGCCATGCACTGTGACACAAACGTTGCTACGTCTTTCTTCATGTCGTGCCACCGAAAGGTCATGCGTATGTCCTTATACATTTTGGTACTCCCGGGGTACAACGAGTACTTCGCATAATGGGCCTCCGTCAGAATCTCCTTTCTAAGTTCATCATGGTCCGGCACGCATATCCTCTGTAGGAGCGTAAAAAGTGCTTCAAAGAAAGAGTCAAAGTGATGGATCGTTCCACTCAAATTGATCTACTTTACGCTGCAGAGAGGCTAAATACTTTACGCCCAAGACAAGGCTAATCACTTTACGCTCAAAGTAGGCAGATCATTTTACGCTCGGGTCTACACCCATAGTTTTACGCCAAGAGCAGATCAGCCACTTTTACGTTGGACAAAGCTGTCAAGTCTCGCATTTAATGCAAACTCTGACATGGAGATATTAATGATGGCATATATCACAGAATTCAATGGGATTTGTTTCTACACAGACCAATGTTGTCGTTTAGTATGTGGATTGAGCTACTTTACGCTCACACTATGGCTTCTTTTACGCATGAAGACTATACGAGCTTTTACGCTCAACAGTTGACGTGTGCGTAAAGTCTATTTGAGCTACTTTTACGCTCAAGGTTATTTAACAACCACTTTACGCGGAAAGTCTATGTCAGGGCTACTTTATGCCTAATCTATTACTTTACGCTCAGAGTACATTGGGGTTCTTTTACGCCCTATTCCTCTGACCAGCTTGGAATATGGTTTGCCTACATGGCTTTCATGCCACATATCCCGAAGAACGTGTGTACGTGCATCCTATTCTTAATAAAATAATGGGACATGTGTCAACACATACAGAGGATGGCTTTGGTCGTGGGTGACGGTTATTGACGTAAAGACGGAACCTTCGCTGAGTTTTTACGCTCAAGAGCCCAAGCCTATAAATAGACTTATTCTTTTCAAGACACAGACGCACAGAGACAAGAGAAAAGATAGAGAGATTAGAACTCAGAGATTTTTGATTCTCTGGAGCATTCTTCTTCAACCTTTCTTTCAGAACAGAGTGAAGCAAAGCAGAAAAGCATTCGGCCTCGTCATTAGTGTCCAAGTGCGTCGATACCTTTCTGGTGACTTAGTTCTTCCAAGTTGTTCATCTTCAAGCAGCGATCTTCATCATCATCGTATGGTCCAAGGAACAAAGTGATCATTTACAGATCAGACTTCCATAGCAATACTTTCCCAGAATCAAATTTGTACTTCTTGTACTTCTTCTCGTTTTATTTTCAAAATCTGATTTCCAGGCATTTTGTTAAGTGAAACAAAAATGGCGACTCTGCTGGGGACGACCTTCTCCTCTGATAAGAAGGCAATTGCTCAATATGATGATGTTTCGATCGGTTCGACCAAGAAGACTCTGGTTGTACACTTCGACCAGACTGCCTATGAAGAAATGCTCCGAACTGGGGGTGGTTCTCGCTACTCCAATGTTCAAAAATCTCGCAAAGCACGAAAAGTTTGGGTTCCTAAATCCAAAATAGCTTCTGATCTCTCTGTTGCTGCTGGTGGCAAGGGAATTCTTCCCACTCCTGTCGTAGGGGCTTCCGTTCGTAACGAGGCAGTCCTTACTTTAGAGTTGCACTCAAAATGTGACGATTTATCTCCCGTTTGTAACGGTGAAGATAATCAGGTTTCACGCCCACTGCATAAAAATTAGGTTTTACGCTCAGTGGGTAAAAACCAACTTTTACGCTCAGTACATAAAGATGAGTCTCCCATTTGTAATATGGCAGACTCTAATGCTTCTGAGTGTGAGAATAAGTCTCCCGTCTGTGACATGGTAGACACACACAAGTTACGCTCTTCGTGTAAAGGAAAATCTCCCGTTTGTGACGTGGTAGATAACCAATTTTTACGTTCTACACGTAAAGGTAAATCTCCTGTCTTTGACAGTGTAGATAAAATTCACAATGATGTCTTTACATCTAATGTGAATGTACCTAAACGTGTGCAGCGTAAAAATGATGTTGGTAAAACATCAATTCTACACCAACAGTCTTCTTATACTGCTCTACGTAAAGTACCAAATCTACAAATTATACGCAATAAAAATGGAGTCCTTCGTGCTAAAAAATCTCAAGATTTACGCACACAACTCCAAACGCGTAGAAATGTACAATTTGGTTCTGCGAATGCTGCCAGTAATCTTCTTTATACACAGGGTACTAAACGTTTTTCTACCCCTAATGTAATAAAGAAGACTACTCCCTCCACTCCTTCTGACCTGCGTGAATTGCTAATGCAAAAGCGTAAGAATAGACAATCTCCGGTGACATTTCTCCAAGAAAAACATCATTGTGATTATCACCAGGTTGTGATCAACTGTTGTAGTTCGGCTTCAAAATGGTCAGTTTTTGATCGATTAAGTTTTAATTCGCCTCAACATCAAGCTGAAGACCAAGAACAAGAGCTGTCATATGCATCAGCTAACATGGCGTCTCATACTAACAGAGGACGACGTCCAAGACGAAATACGTCCCAAACCCCGGGTCAGCAACAGTTCAACAGACTTCTTGATTCTTTTGAGGGAGTATATCAAAACACTCGATCAAGAAGACAAAGACAAATACAGACTTCTGATTCAGAAGCTAGGGGTACTCAATCTTTTGAGTCTGAGACTGACAGTGTCGATTCATACTTCTATACTAATCCTTCTATATCTTCAAGAGAGGTTAAATCCTACACTATTGGAGATGAACCAGAGACCTCATCTGTTAACACAGAACAGCGTCTCACTGCCGTTGAACAATCACTGAAAGACATGCTTAACATGATGCAAAACATGCATCAGATAATATTGAATCAGCAAACTGTTCAGCCAATAGTAGTGACACCGGCACCAGTAGCAGCACCAACTCAAGATAGTCAAGGGGCTGAAATACCTTTGAATATTCAGGAGCCTGCTGTTAATCAAAATTCTGCATCTCCAGATTCTATCATTCCTGAAGACGTACCACCTCCAGTGGGGGTTACGGTACATCCAACAACCATTCAATCAAATGTGCTTCCTCAAACCAGTGAAGCCATTCAAGCAGTGCGTGAGCTCAAAGCACAGTTTGAAGTCTTGAGGCACAAGGATCAACTCCAGAGGTTAGGGATTAAGCAACCCTATCCTCCTCATTGGAATGATGTACCCTTTCTACCAAAATTCAAGCCACAATCTATGGTTCTGTTCGATGAAAAAGCATCCCCTAGTCAATATATCAATTACTTTGATATTATGACTGTACATCTGCAGAAATATGATGCTCTTCTCACCCGAGTGTTCATTGGTTGCTTGACGGGTTCGGCTTATGATTGGTATCGAAGTTTACCTGACAATTGCATTTCGTCTTTCGACGAATTTAAGGCGATGTTTCTCTCCCGCTTCTATGAAGGAGGTATGGACATGAACATGTCCTCCTTGATAGAAATCAAACAAAAAGAGAAAAAAGATACTCGGACGTTCATCGAACGTTTCCGACAGGCGACTTTAAAGATGCCCCCGGGTATGCCAGATTCAGTACTCATTGATACATGCAAGATGAATCTGCGACCATCTATTGCTGTTTTTACGGGTTCTCAATTCACAGATTGGGCTTCGTTCATCATAGCAGCAGTTTCTGCCGAGACCAATGGTAGGTTGGCTCGTGAACATGGGATGATTTTTGCCTCAGATGATAGAGGAAAGAAAAGTAATCCTGGTAATAACCCCGATAATCGTAATATGAAAGGGAAAGATACCCTCATGGTTAATCTTTCCAAGAATAAAACGATGCCGAATAGTCAGGAATCTTCCAGGCCAAAGGAAGAATACTCTTTTGATGAGAGTGATATCCCAGGGATATTTCAGTGTCTGATGAAGAGTGGCAAACTTCATATTCCAGAGCCAAAGAGGCCTAATGAGGTGAATCTAACTGATAATCCTAAATATTGTATCTATCATAGATACATTAATCATCCTACCAGTGCTTGCTATGTCCTGAAGAAGAAAATCTAGGAGCTGATAAATGGCGGTGCTATCGCTTTAACTAATGATGACCATACGGTTACAACCAATATGGTTTCTCTTCAGTTCGGAGATTTTCCTCCACAGCAAGTCCCAGATGGAATTACCCCAATTCCGAAGACGACAATAAAAATCGTGAATATCCCGCTTGCCAGAGAAGAAAATGCAGGATTGCTGCCACTCGTACTAAAGAATGGTGAAATTATGTGGGTACATCCTGACTTAGTGCCTGAATTGGAAAATGAAGGTAAAACTTCAAAATCCAAGAAGGGTAAGAAGGTCAAAACCTGCAACATGATTTCTCATGATATTCCAGATCCTGATGACTTGGATCGGCTATGGGATGGCTTTCCTTTAGAAGATAGAATGAGAAGACTGAACATCTGTCCTCCAAGTCTAGCTCCTCCTACTAAGCTCAAGCTTACTCACCAGCAGTGGCTAGCCATGAATAGTGTTCCTTTATACCGGGCGCAACAAGTCTTCGCTGCTTATGAAAAAGCTCCGACAGGGATTTTTCTTCGTATCCCGTATCTTTTTTCTCCTGTGGCTACAGAGACATCTATTCCTCATTCTCCTATAGATACAGAGATCTCATCTTCTTCCTCTGTGGAACCATTTGTTAAAAGTATACTGCCCATTCATCTATACAGTCAGCAATCTGTCCTTCTCATGAAGAAAATGGGTTATGACTTTCAGAAGGCAGAAGATTTGAATTATGATAAAGGAATACGACTTTCTTTTCAAATTCAAAATCAAAAATCCACTGTTGGATTGGGTTCTGAAATTCCTCACAACAAACCTTACAAGAAAAAGGCTAAAGAGAGGAAGACTAAATCCTGTAATATGGTACTTCCTTCTCTTGAGCCTGAAGAAGAAACTTTTACTGGTACAAGATCCGGGAAGGAGTACCACAAAGATTATGAGGGATCTTCCAAAGAAGCAGAAGATGTAGTGGAAACACTACCAGCTCAACCTTCTCCTGTTCCTGCTAAACCCTCGGTGGTTGAAAAGGGGAAACAGAAGGCAGTACACTTCGACGTTCCATTGAAGTCTGCTTCCAGTCAGGGGGTGGTGATGAAACCTTACAAATTTGATATTCTAGCTCAGTTAGCCAATACTCCGGCTAGACTATCTATATTTGAACTGCTTCGCCTTTTTAGAAAAAGTAGAGAGACTTTAAGTGAAGCTCTACTTCAGGCAGATTCATGCTTGGCTTAACTCAAGAGTCCTGATAATACTCCAGTTTCATGTCCGCAATGTCATAGTGTGATGGAAGCAATTTCCAATATCACCTTTACACAAGAAGATATGCTGTTGAAGCATAACAAACATGACAGGCCTCTGTGCTATACTGGGTATATTGGATCTACTGAAATTGACAGGATCTATATTGATCATGGGTCTTCAATTAGCATAATTCTTCAGAGTATGCTAAGACCCCTGAGGATTCCGACTAGTGATTTGACTTACACTAGTACCACGATAGTCGATTTTAACTCTGGCAAGAGTAAACCACTGGGGAAGATTTGTCTGCAGATTCAGATTGGCGATCTCCGAACTATGGTAACCTTTTATATTATCAACTCAGACGTATCCTACAATATTCTTCTTGGAAGACCATGGTTACATGAGCATAATATCGTGCCTTCAACTCTCCACCAATGCTTCAAGTATGTAGATTCCCAAGGAGTTATGAAGACTGAGTTTGCTGATATCAATCCTTTCAAGGGTGTCGAAGCCTATTTTTCTGATTCAAGGCTTTACAAACAAGAGCATATGAAAGAGATATCAGACATAGCTGAGGATCGATCATCTACTGAGGATCAATCTCTTAATGAAGATCCACCAGAAGACCAACCTTTGAAGATCATAGTCAAGGGACGAATCCAATCCCAACCTGTCAATGATCAACCTTTGATAATCAAGGTTAAAGAAAGAACTCAAACTTCATCTGAGGAATCAATAAATATTCCTGCTAAGAATCAAGTTCAACCTTTTGTGATTAAAGTCAAAGGGTGTACTTCTTGTACGAATGATCCAGAACCACCATTGATTGTCAATCTTGGCAAATCTACGCAGAAGATGGATAATGGTCCACTGTTGATTAATCCGAAGCATAGTAATCAGATTGTAAATGATGTAAATATTGATCATCCTGTACTTTTTGATATCAATGAAGATTTTCTTTTCGAGTATATGGCTGTCAAGTTTATTGAAAGAATGACTTTATCTTCGGATAAGCAAAGTCATCAATATAAAGGCGACATAGAGCCAGAGAAAACTTTATACATTGATCATAAGGAAAATTCTTTTCCTCCTCATGTAGATGTTAGACCTTATGCTCAAAGGTTCCTGACATCTTCTTCCTATCTTTTAACTGTAGCCGCTTCATCACAAGCCTGCGTGACTTTTAGACGTCATGAAGAATCTTATTTCGTGGTTCCGTCTAATAAGAAAAACAAGCGCCAAATTGTGTTTAGTCTGGCTAGAAATATCCCTGTTGCTCAGGCAGATGAGCTAAAAGATAAAGACAAAGGAAGAATTCGAATTGACAAGTATAGTCAACAATCTATCAAGATTATCCAGAACATGGGATATGATTTGAAGACTATGCAAGGTCTCAATCAGGGCAAAGGTAGACGACTCCCGTTATGTGGTAATCCGTTTTATCAGAAGACTCGTCATGGATTGGGATAGAATCCATCCCATACGTTTGATGACGATATACAAGAAGAATTCTCTTCTAATTCCTCACAATCTTCTGATTCGAAAGAAAACTAATTCATCGAATCGGATATATCCCGTTCCTCATATGATGAATTCGAACGTGTATCTTCAACTTTCCATTTGGATTCATTCTTGAGTTGACCTCCTTTTCTCTCCCATAAAATAGGTTAGGTCATCCACTTCTGTTATCGATATTGGACCTATATGCTCATAATGTCTGTCCTCTTATTCCCCAGCTACCAAAGTTTGGTTAAGCTGATTACTCATCTCTTTTCAGAAAAATTTTTATCTTCCATCTTATCAGTTGATATAGAAAGCTGAATTTATTTATTTATCACGTTCTTATAACCTCTGAATAAATATTAAATTTGCTGGAGTTTCCTATCTATCATGTCCATTTGACCTCTGCATAGATATTAATCTGCTTTTCTTTGAGTTCTTACATACTGTCATGTCCACATTACCTCTGATAGTACTGTGCTCTAAATCAAAAAATGTGATTTCATTATCTATCATGTCCATATTACCTCTGGATAGATATAATACGTTGAGTTTAAAAGACTTGTCACGTCCATATTACCTCTGATAAGTGTTTTTCTATCTCATACCTATTGTTTAAATTCCAAATAAACGATAGGATCACGAAACAAATCTTTCATTCATTTCTGGTGGAAATACTACAAAGTGAATAAGACAAAAGATGATAAAACACTCTCTTAAGGTGGAGTGGAAACATCTTGAAGCAACTTCTCTAATTCTTCTAACCGCTTGCCACGAGAACTCATAACCTTCTTGGTAGCCTCTGCACGTCGAGCTTCTGGAGTGCAAATATAGGAAAGTTCAGCGAAGGTGACTATCAAATTGTCCTTGGCTTCATCAAGGGTTCTGATGGTCGATTCAGCCCCAAAGGCTTGTTCTTCTAAAATTGAGCTTTGGGTGAGGTGCAGATTTCGAGCATCGATCATCTTCTCCCTTTCAGCCTTCAAGCAAGCTAGCTCTGCCTCGACTTCGCGAATTTTGTCATTCTTGTTCTGAATATCTATGTTCAAAGCATCATAAGCCACTCTATGACTATGCAGTGCAGGTTTTATGCCAGCCAAAAAGGCTTTCTCTTTGGCGACCTTCAGACTGTGTTCATGGAGAGCTGCATTATATGTAGTCTCTCGAGCAAGATAATCAGCTGTTAAGGCATCATACTCTTCCTGAATGAGGCTTTCAACAGTCTCATTTGATAGCCTGAGATATTCTCTAATAGGCTGCTCAAGGTCCTCCACAATTTTCTCCAATGTTGCAGCTCTTCCAGCATCATTGAACATGGCAACATTCTTGATAGTCAGAGCCATTGCCGTCTTCAAAACCCTATAGCTGAGACCCTTGTTCAGGACCATCTTTATCAGAGTTGCTAGAGTTTTATAAAAAGTTTCAGTATGAATCTCAACCAGGAGATTCATTTCTACGCTGGAGCTTGGTGTGGCGGCAATATCTAATAAATCTCTTCTTTGACGGTCGGGAGCAGATCTGGTTGGCACGACAGTAGGATGAGACGAAGTTGTTGCTGTTACTATTGCCATGGCCAAGTTATCCCTAGGAGCTTCAGGGATTGTATCTCCAACCCCTATAGCTACTATCGGCGTAACAACAGTCGGAGGTGGAGCTGTTGTTGTCACTACTGTTATTTGGTCCCCAAGAACTTCAGGAGCAGTGTCTTCAAAATCTGTCACTCCAGCCATTTCTGGAGTTCTGGTGGCGGTGATATTGATGGATGTGGTGACAATTACAGGAGCTGGCGCAGGTTCCGGTATTGGCCTGTCAAGAACTGATAATGAATCAGCAGTTACAGTAGAAGATGCTATCACTTTCCCGGGTTCAGCACCTTCTTCAACAGTCGGCTCCGCAGGATTTTCTACTGCTTCAGTTGTAGTAAAATCTTCTACTGTCGATTCTTTATTTAAGACCGGTTCTCCTCCAGCAGGTTCATCATCACCTACAGTGAGGTTTATTGCAGCCTCTTTCTGGTGTCGATCTTCAACATGAGAGGATAGTTCAGGATGTACTTCTTGATGCTCCACCGCGAGTTGTTCTCCTCCCTTTTCATCAGCACCCTCCTCGCTAGAAGAAGAAGCCTCATCAGCAGATTCCTTATTCTTCTCATAAATATCCTCTTCTTGAGGAGGAGGAGCCATAGGCTTTGGTGCAATTATGACATCTGCAAAAAACGAACAAAATAAGTTAATATACAAAATCATGGTATACAATTCCGTATAGGTTTTGTGTAATACTTGGAATATGTGCATTTTTTTCAAGATAGGTATCATAATCACCATCCCAGTCATCATCCTCGAAGTCAAGAGCCTGTTCGTCTGATGAGATGTGGTCTTGATCAGTGGTGGATACAGTAGTATCACCCTCTGTAACCTGTGCCTTGGTTGACAAAGATAAATGGAGTGAGGTGCTAAGACGCCCAGGAGACAAAAGTGTTACAGCTCTTGATCCAACTATTGGTGGAGGGGCTGAAGATCCTTCTCCTGGATGAACTGAGGAAGAACTGACAAGATGAGCCTCTTCCATCAAAGTTTTATCTTCTGGAGTGAGGGCTCTCGGTTTGGAAGGCCCTTTGGTGGTAGATTTTTTCTTCTTCTCTGGAGACTTCACCGGAGAAGCGGTAGCTGTGTTCTGTTTTCGTTTGCGGGACTTTCCAATAATTATTGGTCACGTGGCTACCTCCCCAGTTCCCCTAGGAATTATTGCCAGAAACTCATCTATAGCGGCAGTATTGTCTGGTATGTCTGGGGTTATTCTGATAGGTTCTTCAACATTTCCCTCTTGAGCCCACCGAAGAATTCCTTGCATACTATAACCGTCTTCAAAAGAGCGGATAGATGTATAGAAATGAGCATACGAATGAAGTATGCGTAGCTCGGTTGTACTAGTGGTTGTAGATATGGTGAATCTAGCGCCAGTACATGCAGCTCCGAAATATCTCCATGTCCGTGCACCGTCGATCAGCTTCCCATAATGATAGAAGCTAGTAGAAGGATTGCCAACATAAAGTTGGTCATATCCAAACTGACGAGCGAATCTGCTTGGCAGATAAGGCTCGAATGCACAGTTATCTTCATTCATGTACATCAGATGAGAGGGTCTGATGTACACTAACCATCGGTAGACAGATCTCGGCAATAAGGCCGATTTATCTGCTCTATCTTCAAATTGTACATCGAGGCAGTCAGCCGGAACTGGTGGTCTGGTGCAGAAGAAATTCCAGCCATGCGAATAATTTAATGCTGCTCGGGTATCTGCCAACGTTGTAGTTCTCCACGTAGATTTGCTAAATTTTTGAAGAAAAATCCTAGCTTCATCCTCAGGGCCTGGTGGCAACAAACTACAATTATGGTGTAGTAGCCAACCTATCAGATAGGTGAATGGCAACTCTACCCTTGGAAAATTGTCAGGAGCATTATTGATTAGTTCTTCACCAAAAATCCGTAGACCTGTATTTATTCGGCATACCATTGCCGACAACAGGTTAATTCTGTTCTTGAATACCAGACGGACCACTGGCCATAATACATTGTGGTAAATTCGGTCCACAGTGCTGATCCCTGGTACGACCCATCTGCGCAGCCATAAGGATAAGAAGCCCGCCAACAAGGCCTTCTTCGATATTTTTTGAATACCCTACCTCAGGTAGCTTAAAGCTTCAGTCCCTGCAGAGATATCTCCAGTTTTGGTAGACAGATATCGGTCGTGAGCTTTCTGCGATGCCATCAACTCTTGAATTAAATCTGCAGGAATTATAGAGCAAGGCTTGATGACTTGAGTCTTGTCTTTACGGAACCTGCTCTTCTCTGTCCTGGACACTCTATTTTCATGATAAAATAGATAAGTTGTCCATTTTGTAATATATGCCAAATGTGAGCTGGTTTCATACATGCTGGTACAAATCAGATAATGGCACATGAGTTCTTCGTAGATTTGCAACAGTTCGGGATTCTTCTCCCAAATTTCTGCCAATTCCCGATTGGAGGGAATATATTCTTCATAGGGGAACTCGCCCATTGGTAGCTTCGAGATAAACTGTATCTCATGTAGGGCCAGACCCATTTCACCATGCGGAGTTGTGAAAGTTCCTGTCGAACTCATATACAATTCCAATAAAGCCAAGAACAGATTGCCATTCGGCGGAATGCCATAACTAGTAGATGCTACTGCTTCATACAGACCGATGTCGTCCAATTCTGTTTTAAAGTATTTCATGACCCAGTTGTTGATCTGGATCCAGTTACCACTATAAGGGGTCAGCCACCCTGTCAGCCTAGGGTTGGTCTGAGGATATAAGACTCCTTCTCTTATGAATCTATTTATGAACATGGGAATCTGGATCGGCTGGATGAGAGATGAATCCTCGCTCGGTGTAAACCCATGCATTAGTCCAGAAAATGGAATAACACCACCACAAGGAGTGCTAACGTGATAACCCATGTCATTCGCTTTTTCCCTTCTAAAAATGATTCTGCCCGGTCTACCATAGCTACTGGGAGTCAAATTCCACAGCATTTGACGGTGATGGCTAGCATAGACGAAAGCAGATATAGGGTAATCTCTGTCCATGTCAGGAAGATACATTACCATTTCCCCAGATCTAAATACCCAAGCCTCTTTTTTGGGATGAGTCTGTGATTTGTAATCTATCGCATCTCCAAATAAGAAAGCTGGTTTCAGGAACTGTTAATTATCTAGTGACATCAGTACTTCTCCATTCATCATGGATAACAACATCCTGTCTCCTTGAGCTGCTATCAGTTGTGCCCTCTCTACTGGATATTCAGGGTTCGACTGAGGAAATTGGATATGAGATAAATCTTCCAGGAAGTTCGAACCCACCATGCCAACTGACGATCCGAAAACTTCTGCGAGAGGGTGAACTTGCAAATCCACTGACAAAAGGACAAAAGAGATCAAATTAGTTCGGAAGTTTTATGACTTTTACGCTCACTAAAAGTTGATAAAAGTTCATGAAGTCTTTGCCTTACAAAGTCTCTCAGTGATTGATGAATTTTACGCTACCACAGGTTAATGTGAGCGTAATATAACTTTTTACGCTGGCATGTATGAATATGAGCGTAGTTAAGTTTTTACGCTATCACATTAATTGTGGACGTAATCCAAATTTTACGCTGACACGTACAACGTGGGCGTGCTCTTTTTATCTTTACGCTGACACGTACAACGTGGGCGTATATTGTCATTTCAGTTTTTACGCTAATACGTATGACGTGGGCGTAAAAGAACTGAAGGTTTAGGTTATCTTTCCCTTCCTCGACGGGTTTTCCCAGCCAAAGAATAGGGTTTTACCCATCATAGGCGGAGCTACAGCCGGGTTGGGTTGTCGGTGTGGTGTTGACGACTGGATGGGAGTTTTTGCATGGTCGGCCGTCGACGAATCGACGGCTGGTTTCTTCCCCTTGTTGCTAGCGGCGGATGATTTCTTGGGAGCCATCGGATCAAAACGAGGGTTTTGAAGAAAGACAGGGCAGAGGAATTCGAGATTGCAAGAAGATGAGTAAAAGTGTTTTCTCTCTCCGAAGGACCCTATTTATAGGGAGATTTCAAATCGGTTCAAATTCCAGATATTACACCGACTGTTGAATATTCCCGCTTTTACGCGGATGACTGTTGCGTATCCCAAATTTTACGCTGACTGGTCAAAACTCAATTTTTACGCTTCTATTCAAAATATTCTAAATTTTGGAGATATTTGAAAACTTTGAAGGGGGTCTTGTAGGAGCGTAAAAAGTACTTCAAAGAAAGAGTCAAAGTGATGGATCGTTTCACTCAAATTGATCTACTTTACGCCGCAGAGAGGCTAAATACTTTACGCCCAAGACAAGGCTAATCACTTTACGTCTAAAGCAGGCAGATCATTTTACGCTCGGGTCTACACCCATGGTTTTATGCCAAGAGCAGATCAGCCACTTTTACGCTGGACAAAGCTGTCAAGTCTCGCATTTAATGTAAACTCTGACATGGAGATATTAATAATGGCATATATCACAGAATTCAAAGGGATTTATTTCTACACAGACCAATATTGTCTTTAGTATGTGGATTGAGCTACTTTACGCTCATACTATGGCTTCTTTTACGCATGAAGACTATACGAGCTTTTACGCTCAACAGTTGACGTGTGCGTAAAGTCTATTTGAGCTACTTTTACGCTCAAGGTTATTTAACAACCACTTTACGCGGGAAGTCTATGTCAGGGCTACTTTACGCCTAATCTATTGCTTTACGCTCAGAGTACATTGGGGTTGTTTTACGCCCTATTCCTCTGACCAGCTTGGAACGTGGTTTGCCTACATGGCTTTCATGCCACATATCCCGAAGAACGTGTGTACGTGCATCCTATTCTTAATGAAATAATGGAACACGTGTCAACACATACAGAGGATAGCTTTGGTCGTGGGTGATGGTTGTTGACGTAAAGACGGAACCTTCGCTGAGTTTTTACGCTTAAGAGCCCAAGCCTATAAATGGACTTATTCTTTTCAAGACACAGACACACAGAGACAGGAGAAAAGACAGAGAGATTAGAACTCAGAGATTTTTGATTCTCTGGAGCATTCTTCTTCAACCTTTCTTTCAGAACAGAGTGAAGCAAAGCAGAAAAGCATTCGGCCTCGCCATCAGTGCCCAAGTGCGTCGATACCTTTCTGGTGACTTAGTTCTTCCAAGTTGTTCATCTTCAAGCAGCGATCTTCATCATCATCGTATGGTCCAAAGAACAAAGTGATCATTTACAGATCAGACTTCTATAGCAATACTTTTCCAGAATCAAATTTGTACTTCTTGTACTTCTTTTCGTTTTATTTTCAAAATACGATTTCCAGGCATTTTGTTAAGTGAAATATCCTCCCCTTCATCCGCGTCATTCTGCCCTCATCCACCACAAAGTTGGTTGCCTTTCCTATCGAAATCAGCTCGCGCATCTTCTTCAGGAATGGTTCGTCCTCCTGTGCGGTCTTTATTTTGTTGTGCAAGCTCAATTCAAGGTGCAATTGAGCCAATCGTGCTCCACGGTAACGGATTCGGAGTTCGATACCCATCTCTTTCAAGTCTCGCTGTATGTTACGGTTGATAGACAAGTACCCTGCAAACATTCTACTCAGAGCGTCCGCTCCGACGTTTCCCTTACCTGGCGTGTACTCGATAGTCAGATCGTAGTCTTTAATGAGTTCGAGCCAACGCCGCTACCGTAAGTTCAGGTCCCGTTGAGTGAAGATGTATTTGAGGCTCTTATGGTCCGTATAGATGCTGTAAGTTACACCATAAAGATAGTGCCGCCATAGCTTCAATGAACACAATGGCAGCCAACTCCAGATCATGCGTAGGATAATTCTTCTCGTGTTGCTTCAATTGTCTCGAAGCAAACGAAATCACCTTATCCCTTTGCATAAGCACGCATCCCAAACCCGTCCGCGATGCATCACTAAATATTTGAATCCCTTCTGGCCCGTCCGGAAGTACAAGGATCGGCACTGAGATGAGCCGTTTCTTCAACTCTTGGAAGCTCGATTCGCATGCGTCGTTCCACTCGAATGCGACTCCCTTCTGGGTGAGGCGAGTCAGAGGCGACACAATTTTGGCAAAATCTTTCACGAATCTACGGTAGTGGCCTGCTAAGCCGAGAAAACTTCGGATGTCGCCTGCTGAGGTAGGCCGCTTCCATTCGACTATTGCTTCAATTTTTTTGGGTCCACCGTGACGCCTTCAGCTGAGATAACGTGCCTAAAGAACGTCACGCTGCTCATCCAGAACTCGCACTTGCTTAGCTTGGCATAAAGTTGGTGTTTACGCAGAGTTTGTAGCACCGTCTTCAAGTGTTCCACGTGCTCGTCCTTGCTCTTCGAATATATGAGAATGTCATCGATGAATACGATGACAAATTTGTCTATGAACGGTCGGAACACTCGGTTCATTAGATCCATGAACGCGGCAGGAGCGTTTATCAAGCCGAAAGGCATGACTAGAAATTCGTAGTGACCATATCAAGTTCAGAAGGCGGACTTCGGCACGTCCTCGGACTTGATCTTTAACTGATGGTAGCCTGAGCGAAGATCAATCTTGGAAAATACCGTCGCCCCTTGCAATTGGTCAAACAAATCGCCTATCCTCGACAACGGGTACTATTCCGCACCGTGGCTTTGTTAAGGTCTCGATAGTCGATACACAGCCACATCGACCCATCCTTCTTCCTTACAAACAACACTGGAGCACCCCACGGGGAGACGCTAGGACGAATATATCCGCGATCTAGCAACTCTTGTAGTTGTGCCTTCAGTTCCTTCAGCTCTGCCGGCGCCATTCGATAGGGTGCTTTGGATATCGGTCGAGTGTCCGGGAAGGTGTCGATGCTGAATTCTATCTCTCGGTCCGGTGGTATCCCTGGCAACTCGTCTGGGAACACATCAGGAAATTCTACCACGACTTTAGTCTGGGCCGTGCTTGCAATCTCCGTTCTTATGTCTCGAACTGATGCTAGGTACCCGCTGCACCCAGAATGCAACATACGCCTTGCCGAAATCGCCGATATCATCATTGCTGCCCTTGATGCCGCTTCGCACGAATAAGAGAACTCAGTTTCGCCCGAAAGACGGAACACAACTCTCTTCTCCGCGCACTCGATCGTTGCGTGGCATGCACCCAACCAATCCGTGCCGAGGATTATATCGTACTCCTTGATGTCGAGGACGATAACTTCCAAGGATAGATTCCTCCCTCCGATGCAGATGTAACCATCCCTACAAATTTGAGTGGCAGGTATATCTACTCCCGATGGAGTGCTAACGCTAAGATTCATATCTAAAAGTTGCATAGGTAGTTCATTCTCTTTTACAAAGTCGGCAGATATGAAACTATACGTAGCACCCGAATCGAACAATACTCTAGCAGGCATATTTTTATATAGTAGTATACCTGTCACGACAGTATCGGACGCAAAAGCTTCGTCCCGAGTCAGTGCGTAGACTCGGCCTTGCACCCCTTGGCGATTTTGTGGGTTCACAGGCACCGCATTTGCGCCATGGGCGGGAGGCACCCTGTTCTGGTTCTGGACGTCCCTTGGTGGATATTGGTTCGCCTTTCCCATGCGACAATCTACTGCCTTGTGACCTAGCTGGCCATACTTAAAGCATCCCCCTCGGCAATCGACCGCCAGATGTCCCATCTTGCCGCAGTGATGGCACCGTACGCCTGGGTGAGGCCCCCGATACTCGGACGGGTTCTGGCGCTTTGGTGCACTAGATCCTTCCGTGTCGTGAAGATGCTTGTTGAAGTTGTTGCGGATGCTTGATCCGTCCTTCTGCGACGCTCGACCAAAGATCCGCTCACTATCAAGGGCGACATTATATGATTCCCTGTACGTCTGGCATCTCTGGTTCATGACGTCCCGACGTAAATCATCATTCATGCCTTGCTGGAAGCGCTTGCACCATGCCTCCGTGTTCGGCAGAAAGGCCCCGGCAAACTTCGCAAGCTTCGCGAACTTTGCATCGTAGTCTTCAACGGACAAGTTTCCTTGCTTCAAGGACATGAATTCCTCTTTCTTCTGTCAACGAAGGGCACGAGGGATATATTGCTCGAGGAAGGCCAGTTTGAACGTCTCCCACGAGATCTTGACGTTGGGGTTGGTCTCTTGGAGTTTCTGTTTTTTTGCCTCCTACCAGTCGTAGGCCCTCAAGTTGAGCTGCAACGCTGCGCACCCGACTCTCTTGGACCCCTTGATGCTGAAGAGATTGAATAAACCTTCAATCTTCACTAGCCACCCCATCACTTCGTCAGGCACTGCTCGACCATTGAATTCAGGCGGGTTCATCTTCTTGAACTTGGTCATCTTGAGCAGGGAGGAGGAAGACATATGTTTTGTCTTTACGGGTTGCACTTCTTCTTCGGACATGACGGTCGTCGAGTTCTGTTGAGTCGCTATGGTGCTCACGATCCGGGTCAGGGCTGCCATTTGCTTTTGTTGGGCGCTGATTTGGGCCTGGATCTGTTCTTGCAGCTATCGTTGCTGCATCTCCGATTGGCGTTGTTGGAGTTCCATGAGGCGTAGTAGTCTCTCCATGGCAGATTCGCTAGGCGTCGTGCCTTCGGTGCTATCCGTGCTAATCAATGTGACGTTGACAGCAGGGACACCCAGTCTTTCCGTCATTCCTACAAAATTAAGCAAACCCGTTAGTATTATCAAAATATCTACGGACTTATATGTATGGAACGATTATTTCAGGTTGCATATGTCGAAAAGCATAGTTTTCAAAAAATCGCAACGACATCATCTAAAAGAAAGTATTTTGAAAGGTCCAAGGTGTGAACCGTGTTCTGATACCAACTTGTCACGCCCCAACTCGTCGAATCGGTCGCCATCGCCTTGACTCGATATAAATCGATCCCCACGGGTCGGGACGTGATGTCGTGCAAGTCTTTATTGGACTTGCACAAGGCAAGGATGTTCAATTGGAAATTCCTTTAGACTCGACGCGTTGAAATTAAACAGTGCAGAGAGTTGAAGACATAGCATAGGAAGAAATTTAGCTTTTCATTCATAAACTTGCAAAGTATGTGCAAGGTCATTTTTATATTACATATGCCGTTGCGGCTACATCTTAAAACACAAAAGAAAAACATTCGACAAGCTTGCCCTGAAATAATCCTTGTTGTTCCATACATTCACGCCCCTGTATACATTTGAACAGAGCCTTCGATCTGAGTTGGGCTTCAAAATACTTCAAAATAGGAGAGCTTCGTGCTGCCTCCCGTTCTTCAGCTTCAGGTCTAGTCTCGAGCTCTCGTAGCGCGCTCGTTACCTGGGGAGTTGGGGGTTAGCACACTTGCTAGTGGATGGGACGAACCCACTCGTCTAAACCGACACTGCTTATTAAGGATTCAAGCATACGAAGTGATCTTTCTATTTAGAACTATATGAATTGCAGTTCATATCGAAGGCACATTTTAAACGATAACACATAACCAATTTAAAGGCATTTTTACCACGGCCGTGCTCCTTTCCTGCACAAAACATACATGATACTTACCACCTGCACAAGACAATAGGTAAGCATGCAATCTATCCTATATGCGGTCATTGGTGATATCGACACCATGAAGGACGATTACGTAGCCTTGCGACGCGCCCTCCAGTCCAGGTAGCGAGCCTAACTGGAGGTCTCGCAATGCCTCGCGCCGAAGCACGATTTTCATAATTTCCTCCTAGGCTGATTCGGTCCCAGGGCCCCGGGTACCGTCTCGAGGAAAGCTCACCTTGTGCACAAGTCGTCCTTGACCATGCGAATGTATGAATAGTTTAATATGTATGAAGTAAATTGCATAGCGTAACCATTATCAAGTCACATAATCATTCCTACTCGTGCAAGGGTCCTTTTCTCCGAAACCGTACGTTCTGATTTAGCATCCCGTAGGCACCAAATTCTCCGAGGCATGATGTACCGCAACCAAGGTTTTCATCGTTGTGTTTTGCATGGCATGAAATATATTCTATCTCTTTCTTAGAACTTTATCTTTTCTCTACTTAGTGTGAACCTATCGATTCAGAGTTAACTTCTCTAGGTTGATATATTATCCCGAGCTCTTGATCTTAGTGGCAAGCATACATCCCGTTAGCATCATCGATTTGAACGTTGAACTTTAAGAATTTAGTTGGCGGGAAGGAGTAGAAAAGAATGGGCCAAAGAACTACCCACCTAAGGAGATTGCGCCGAGAGTAGGAGAACGCTTCGCGACGGTCAAGCGTCAGTTACACGGACTCCTGCAATGGCACGAGCATCGAATTAGAACCCTTCTCCTTTCTTCGAAATTTCCAAAGACGCATTCAAAAATCGACGCGAAAGCACACTATCAAATCCACACAACAATTCGTTCAGAAAGCCAAAAAAACCAATAAAACCAACAGCAGACGGGTTGCGTCGCTCTCTTTAGAGTTCCTTCTCCAAGACGCCGCCTATCGTATCTAGGACTTATTCTAATACTAGTCGATCCATTAGTTGGAACGGTACTCATATCACTCGTCCAAATTGATTTTATTGATGCCATGGTTTTTGTATACCAAACTCGTCGCCGAGTCAGACTAGCCATCTATGTTCCCGACCATGTCTGACTTGGTACGAGCCTATTACATAGTGCTTCGCCCCAACGGAAGCGGGGCACTACTATTTGTTTGCCATGAAATATAAAAGAGCAGAACAATTATCGGAGGACTGGACTTTTACTTCACGTTACAAACTCGCTTGTACAAAGAAAGCCTAGGGACGAAAGCCTAGGTACAGCAGACTAAGTACAATTGTTTATTTTAGATTCTAGGGGGTGACGATAGAGGCTCGGGAAGGCGACGGCAGCCCTGCCTTACTCCTTGGACGATCGGTATGCAGCCTTGGCTCCAGAAGATTGTTCGACGTTAGAAGAAATGTTTCCTTTGCTCTCTTTCTGCTCTTCTCTCCAAGTACTCTGGTGCCCTCTCTGATCTCGAAAAGTGCTCCTGTGTATTCCTCTCTCTGTATGTACGTCTCTCTCTCTGTATGTATCTCTTTGCAAGGGAATAGCACCCTGCTATTTATATGAATGGGGTGTGATCATTAGGGTTGCAAATGATTGCTTCTTGGAGATGGCGGCGGCCTGTGGATTGGTCAATCTAGACCATTCATTTCGATTGTGA
Organism: Iris pallida; assembly: GCA_029216955.1. NCBI lineage: Eukaryota > Viridiplantae > Streptophyta > Magnoliopsida > Asparagales > Iridaceae > Iris > Iris pallida. The sequence continues at coordinate 6,168,361 of JANAVB010036018.1, forward strand.
TGAATCTGGCCCATTAAGTATAGATTACACCAAATCTCATCAGCAATTAATACTGATTGGAATAAATCTTCCTCATAATGATCTTCTGATATCTGCGAATAAATTTGATTTATTCTCCAGCCACGTGTCCCGGATTATTGAGATTTAACCCAATCTCTGATTGCAATAAATCTGAGAGATTGATCGGCTTAGGACACGTGTCCTAGGAGCCACTGGGGGAATCTGAACCGCATGAAGATTGAGCCACATAAGAGTTGGGCCGTATAAGGTTCGGGCCACGTGTCAGGGCTGCTAGGGTAGTGGCCCTCCTTCGAACTTTTGAACCGCATGGAGGTGATCATTGCGAGCCGCATAAGGATTCATCCGCTTGAGCCGCATAGAAATGGTCCGCTCCAGCCGCATGGGAAGGCCTCCGTCTGAGCCGTATGAGACTGCCTCGGCCTGAGCCGCATGGAACGGCTTCATTCTGAACCGCATGGAAAGTCTTTGCTCGAGCCGCATATGATCGTCCACGTGGCAAGGCCACGTAGCATTTTATGGATCTCGAGGAATTTGTGTCAGAGTTCTCTTTCTCTTCCCTAGGGGACTGTCATTATGACAGAGTCATAATTACTTCTTTTGTATCAGGGCTGTCACTTTTTCAGAGTTGTCAGCCGTCAAAGTAATTAATGCAGCATGGGTCGAAGGGGAGCAATATTACGCCATGTGTCTTCTGAGCCGCATAGGATGTCTTGGGCCGCATAGTCCCTTATGCCGCATGACTTTCTGAGCCGCATGGGCTTTCTGAGCCGCATGAGATTTCCTGGCCGCATGGATCATTTTCCATGCTTCTACAAGACCCCCTTCAAAGTTTTCAATTTGCAAAATTGAAATACTTTGAATAAGAAGCATGGTTGTATTCTTCTGGCCGCATATGGAGTACTGGCCGCATGGATGTTTAAGCCGCATGGATGGCTTAGCCGCAGGGGACTTTTCGGCCACGTCATCATTACCACGTATGGCAATCTTTTGCATTAAACGCTGTTTGATTTGCTGTCAGCTTTAAAGGCCACTTTTTGGTGCGGGATCCGAGGAGCTTGGCCTTCATTTTCGGCGGCTCACCTTGACAACTGAAGAGTCGGTCTTCGTGTATGCACGGGGATCGAGACGCTTCACTTTTGTTTATAAATATGGATGAGTACGGTCGGGGGATTTCTATACTTCCTCCTTCGTCCAACTATTGCTATCTTGTCTCTCTTTCCTCATTTTCCTTCTCCGATCGTTGGTCATGGCCCCCAAATCCTCTAAGGTTGCTTCTGCCGCTGCGAAGGGTAAGAAGGCAGCTTCTTCATCAGCCGTTGTGCCAGAAGCGCACCCTGATGTCCGTCCTGCCCTTAATGGTAAGAGTTGTATTTGGATACTTTGAATCCTAAGAATTCATGGCTCTATTGCATATATATGCACAAGCCTTCACCCAAGTTCGAGTATGATAGAGCCGCATATGTTGCGTGACCCTCTCATATTCGAGCCGCATAGGAGATGCCCTATGTTTGGGCCGCATGAGAAGGGTTTGAATCTCTGGATATAAACCGCATAGAGTTTCCTTTGAATGCAACCGCATAAGCTTATGACAGACTGATTCGCATAGCATTTAGCATAGCACAAACTCTTCTGCTTAGAACCGCATATGTCCAATTGATCCGCATAAGCTATCAAGCCGATGTTACTTGGAATTCTCGATTGCTTTGGGCCGCATGAGGTTGTGTTGACCGATCCTCATAAGCTTCCTTGGGGCTGTGTCATCTGGAACTCAATCGTATTCGAACCGCATAGGGCTTCATTTGATCTGAGCCGCATAGGCTCGCAGGAACTGAGCCGCATAGGGCTTCATTTGATCTGAGCTGCATAGGCTCGCAAGAACTTGAGTTCAGTACCCCTCTTTTAATCCTGTTTCTTTTTGTTCTTTTTCAGTGAACCTCCCGACCAACCCAGCAGGAGAACTTCTTGTGGGTTCGGCTCAGTTTGCCGTGGGCGTACGGCTCGACGACTTAATCCGTCGTATAGTTGATCAGCTTCCCACTAATGATCCTAGGGAGAGGATAGCTGTCATTAACAACCAACCTTTCCACTTTCTCTGTTCTATGATGAATTCGGGAAAGCTGGATGGGGAATATCGGAAACCGACTTTTCTCTTTGGGGATGCCTTTTCCATAAAGAACTTCCGATTGCTGGATGTTTCAGAGCACTGGGATTTTTCTGTAGACGGAGTGGAGATCCATATCCCCGAGATGGAGCGGCATTATCCTCTCTTATGGTTTAACATGGTACAGTTGGGCAGGACAATGGTGGGCTCCCTGACTCCCACCCAATCGGGAATGCTGGTGGGCAACATCCACTACAACAGGCGCACGGGTTCAGTATGTACGGACAGGGATTCAGTTAGTCGGACTGTGATGGGGCTGCTCCCTGGCACTTTTGTAAACGTGACTGGTCCTAACTTTACTTTCACTCTAGCTGATACCTTTCTGAATCAGCTCGCTCGTAAGGTGTCTTATCCCGTGGGCAGGTTGTCGCTGCTGAACTGGATAAACCCCATTCCCACATGGGCTAATCTTACCTCATGGATCTTGAGGAAGTATGGGGAATCCCTTCGAGAAATTGACCTCTACTACGCCGTCCGGGGCACTTGCTATGGGTTGCCCATTAATAAGCCTTTTTTCATGGCTCTTTTGGAGCTGTATAACCGGCGCACGGGGACTTTCTTCACTCCCGAGGGAGAGCTGGGGCTTGCTCTCCATGAGATGCACGCTGTTTCTAAACTGTCGTAGGGAGGTGAAGCTTTTGAAGTATATACACCGACGAACGAAGAATTCGAAGACCTGGATCGACGATTTCATGGTTTCGTCGTCGTGTACCAAGAACTGTTGTGCCATCATAGCACCTGCCACCAGATTGCTATCAAGAAAGAAAATAGCTCAGAAGGAAGCGCCCCTCACACCACGGCCTGGGTTTCATATCTTTTCAAGTTACGTTCCTCTGGCCGAGTTTCGTCTCGAAGTCCTCAAACCTCGGAGGAGGTGAAGGACATGATGTTGAAGGTCAAAAGGTCGCGGTCTACCCGTGACGGGTTTGGGAGCTGCACTGATTCTCTCAGCTACTTTCACTACAGTACCCGGGAAATGTCCGATAAGGCGATCTTAGCCGGGTTTTTGATGGTGTGGCTACGCAATTGCGTAGTCTCGGGCGGCGCGAGTTCTATGGAGAGGATCAGCCGCCATTTTATTCTCTCTGCGGTAAAATTGGTCTTCAAGGTAAGACTGGCCCTTCTCCCGGCCATGGTGTGTAGCATACACCACGGCCTCCATGCCTTTTTATCCAAAGTCATTGCTCATGATACGACGCTGGACTTTGAACGGATAGAACTACCATACCACTACCTCATGGTGTGGTTATTACTGCACTACCGGTCGTTGATGAGGCCAGGCACCGAAGAAGATGTTACTACTGACGACGCCTTCATTTTTCAATACCGTCATCAGCCTTGGGAACACGACACCATGCCAGCTTGCCGGAGGGCGTTGGCGAGGGTTGACGGGCCCGAGTTTTTTGTCTCTCTTCCTCAATTTACCCCCAGGGAAGTGGAGGGAGTACATGTCGACGGCGTTGATCCTCCCCAACTTTTATCTGAGAAGATGCTTCTTTGGTTACGCAACATCCGTCCTGCGCACCTGGTGTATCGTTACAGGAATAACGTATACCTGGAGCCTTATCTGCCCAGTAGATTTTTCCGTCAATTTGGGTATAGTCAACTGTTCCTGGATTGTTCTAGCGCTTGCTTGAGCTTTGAGGGCAGTATACTCGATGGCGTCCGGGCTTGGCATTATTATAATACGGTCCATACCCGGGCCAGCTTCTCAGTCCCCGATGCCAAGACGGCAGAGGATATTTTGTCTATAGCGGCCCTTTATCATGTCGTAGTGAGCAAGGCTCCTTTTGATTTTGATATAAATACTAGCTTCATTGCTGGCACTGGTTTGGCTGAGAAGCCAGAGGGATCCAAAAAGAGGAAGAGGGGGGCGAACAGGGTTCCTACGCCGGATTCAGAGTCCACTAGGGTGGATGAGAAGGATGATGAACAAGACGCCGATGACTCGTCGCATTCTTCGGACGAGGAAGTTGGGAATCAACCCCCTATTATGCCAGATGAAAGGACGGTGGGTCAGTCGTCTACTTGGTCTGACGAGGTGGTGGAGGATCAACCATCTGCAGTGCCTGGCCCTTCGCGTAAACGAAGCAGGCGCGTGACTACCGCTGATGACCGAACCTATTCCACGAAGTACGCTGCGGTAAGACGTCGCAGGCTGTTTATTGATGATGTGGACGTTGTTCCCGAGGTGATTTGAGTTTCAACTATCTCCTTTCTTCTTCTTCTATGTTATAGCCTATTTGTTCCTTTTTTTTCTTTATAGGCGTCAGGTGAGCTCGCTCCTCAGGACCCGATTGCTGAGGCTGATCCAGTCCTGTCTTATTTGGTCAGTGATGTGTGTACTGCTATCATTGCTGCTGGGGTTCTTCCAGTTGCGGTCGAAGATTCCCACCTTGCTGGGACCTCAATCCAGAGGGATGGGGGTTTTACCGCGCCCATCTCTGAGACATCTGAACCCCAACAGGATAACACTGTGGGTAGGGAAACTATGTCGGTTGTGAATGAGCCGCCGCCTCCATGCTCCTCCCCTGGTAATACAAGTCAAACCATAACTCGTGAATAAGCCTATGTACTCCGTCATCCCATTCTTCAGATTATGCCGATTAATGATTGCTTTGGATGTTCAGGTCCCAACCCAGTGATGGATATTGCTGAGGCGGACCCTACCGGAGAGGGTCTGGCGGAACCTCCCTGTATCGAGGGGCCTCCATCTGGGTCGAGCTCGGGGGCCCCGGTAGCCGTGCAACTGGGACAAGGGACGATGCTTCCTGCGCCCTCTTCTGCGAATGTAGTTTTGGGGATCAACCTTTCCTTCCTGCCGAGCATCCAGGCTCTTCGGGCGGCGGAAGAGGAATTAGCCGCCATTCAAGCATCTTTCTGCACGAAATTTGCTTCCTTGGTGGCGGGGGCGGTAACTTCTGAAGCTACTCATTCGGTACTGTCTGCCACCCTACCTCTGACGCCATCCTCTAGAGAGGTTTTGGATGAAGTCTCTCAGGATGTGGTCGATAGTTTCCACCGCCACCTGAAGAGGGGGATCGAGGCAGCGGTGGAAAGGGGAACTCCCTTTACTCTGGCCCGTCGATGTGCCGGTGGTCAGATTAATATTCTTAGGACACTCCCTGGTGGAGGGGAACTGGCCACGCTTCTGGAGCCTAAGTTGTTAGAAGCTGATCGTCTCGTAGCCCGGTTTCGCATGTTGCAACAGGCTGATTTACCCGCGGTCATAAATCAAGAATACAACTTCCTCATTATCGCGGTGGAGAAGGTGATGGCTGCCCGGGAATCGCTTAAGCCGGCTATTTTGAAGGACCGACGGGATTTGACTCGGTTGCATGATCAGTGGAGCCGTCGGATCGAAGATTACGCGGCCCAGGAAGCGGCTGCCTCCCGTGGGGTAACCGATACCCGGAAACAGATCCTCGAACTCCAAAGAAAGCTGGCCTTCTTGGAGTCCGAGTTGGAGGCTGCTTGTACTGAGAAAGGGATTGCCATCCTGGAGGCTGATAAGTTTAGCAGAGCTTCTGCCAATCTAGAACTTGCCCTGAAGAAAATAGAGAATGACTGGGAGGCGTATATGTATTTGAACGATGCGGAGCAATTGTCCCAAGAAGCCGAGCGTTGAGCTAAACGGAGGCTTGAGCAGGGGACTGCGTTGGTGAAAAATCGGCTCCTAGAATTGTGTAATGCTGAGCTATAGTTAGCCTTTTCTTCTTGTTTTGTTCCTGTTTTCTTTTTTGAGAGGGACGCGGTCCCGAAACATGTAATGCTTTTTTTTCCTTCAAATAAAGAGTACTTTCTATTCTACCCTTCATTTGCAATGCTTGTTATACCTGTGATATTGTGGTAATGTTTTTCCCGTCTAGGGGACTTATTTGTGGACCTGTTACCCATGGCATACCTTGGTTTTAGGTACGGATAACAAGTTTAGTTAGGATATCTGAAACAGCCATGGCGAAGTGGTCATGGGTGCTCTTGGTATCGGGAAAAAGAATGCCGTAGAGTAGCTGGGCTCCCGGGGCGTGATGAGATGGTGGGCGTGTGCTAAGAAACTTAGCAGAGGATATTTGTGGGCCTATTATCTTTGGCGTACCCTGGTTTAGGATACGGATAATAGGATGAAAGGAAACCAACATATTTGCTCAGAGGTTATGAGGACATGGCAAGCATGAGGGTTTTATCGTGGAATCTTCCTGCTCAGAGGTAATAAGGACATGGTAGGAGTGACTTCACGGAGGATATTTATGGTCAACAGAGGACATTTGTGGTCAACAGAGGACATTTGTGGTCAACAGAGGACATTTGTGGACCTATTATCCTTGTCGTACTCCGGTTGTGGGTACAGATAATAGGTTGAAAGGGAACCGACATACTTACTCAGAGGTAATGAGGACATGGCAAGTATGAAGGTTTCTTCTACGGAGCCTTCCCACTCAGAGGTAATGAGGACATGGCAGGAGTGGGCTCAATGAAGAGGGGGTACATAAAATGACTCAGAGGTAATGAGGACATGGAAGTTCTATGTAGGGGTGATTTATTTTTGGCGGAAGTGAAACGACTCAGAGGTAATGAGAACATGGCCATTTTGGAAATTTGTGGATCTGTTACCCTTTTTGTGCACTGGGAGTGCGGATAGTGGATCATGAGGGGGGATCTCTTCCAGGAAGAAAGTTCAGAGGTATGATTATACATGACTTCTTATCTAAAAGAGTGACTGGAATGTGAGTTCAGAGGCACCAGCGGGTACATGACTCGATAATTTGGAATGTTGTGAATGTGAGTTCAGCGGCACGAGAGAGTGCATGACTCGGGAATCTGGAGAATGGTGAGTGTGAGTTCAGCGGTACCAGCGGGTACGTGACTCGAACATCTGGAGAATCACGAGGGTGAGTTCAGCGGTACCAGCGGGTACGTGACTCAAAAATCTAGAAAATTGTCGTCTAGACATAGTATTTCTTCAGGAACTTGCCGTTGACGGGCAACATGAGCAAGTCTCTGTTTTGCTTGGCGAGGCAGTAAGCACCGTTGGAGAATACGGCCTCGATGATAAATGGACCTTCCCATTTCGGCTGGAACTTGTCGGTGGTCTTGTGAGTCATGACCATCGGCCTCCGAACCGCCAGAACGAGATCGCCCACCTGGAATGTCCTGATTTTGACCTTCTTGTTGAAGGATCCAGAGATGCGTGCTTGGTATAGTTCGATCCTTTGCTGAGCCAGGAGGCACTTTTTATCTAAGGCCTCTAACTCTTGTAGTCGGCGTCGGTAGTTGTCATCCGTCGTCAATTGATAAGTGAGGGCGACGCGGAGTGAGGGTATTTGAGTCCCTAATGGGAGAACTGCCTCACTCCCGTATACCAGGGAGAATGGTGTGTTCCCGGTAGCTGTTCGGACTGTAGTACGGTATGCCCATAAACATTCACCGAGCTTCTCGTTCTAGTCACGTTTGTTGGAAGAGACAAACTTCTTGAGGAGTTTGATGATTGTTTTGTTGAATGCCTCTGCCAACCTGTTCGCTGCTGGGTTGTATGGTGTCGAAGCAATATTCTGGATGCGATGTTTGTCGCAGAACCGATAAAAAGCGTGGCTTGCAAACTGCGGACCATTATCGTGGATGATCCTCCGGGGCAGTCCAAAGCGATAGATGACGTGATGCTTGAGGAAGCTGATCACGTTTGAAGTCTTTACTTCTGTAAGCGGGACAGCTTCTGCCCATTTGGAGAAATAATCCGTGATCGCAAGTATGAAGCGATGTCCACGGAAGGAAGGTGGAGTTATCGGACCGATGATGTCCATCCCCCATGCTTCGAATGGCCAGGATGCCACGGTCGGATGTAGAAATTCGGATGGTTGGTGGATGAAGTCTGCGTGGACTTGGCAGGCTTTGCACCTTCTAGCATAGTCTATCGCATCTGCTACCATCGTGGGCCAGTAGTAGCCCATTCGGCGAAGACGGTCTTGCAATTTAGGACCAGGCTGATGGGCCCCACAGACACCATCATGAGCTTCTCGTACGGCTTCTTTGGCTTCTGCGTTCGACAGACACAGAAGCAATACTCCATCATAGGATCGGCGATACAGCATTTTCGTCTCTGTATCGTAGAAGAATCTGAGAGAACGCCGTCTGATGGAGGTGGCTTCCTTCGGGTTCTCGGGCAGGATGTCATAGACGACGAAGTTAATGAATGGTTGTCTCCAATCTGGGACATCATCAATCGTCTGAGCGAAATAACTCGCCATGAATTGAATGTAGTTCTTGGGGCAGACCAGTTCGTGGCCTACTATGTCTACCGATTGATGAGTATGATTTGGCACTGCTAGGGAAGCGGCCAAACCTGCTAAGGCATCGGCTTCAATATTTCGAAGTCTGGGACGTGTTCGATGAATAACCCCTCGAACGACGAGATGATGTCGATTGCTATTTGGTGATAGGGAATCATGTCTTCGTGGCGAACTTCGTATGAGCACCGGATTTGATTGACGATTAACTGAGAATCGCCGTATGCTTCAAGATATTCTACCCCCAGCTCTTTTGTAAGTTGGAGGCCAATGACCAGAGCGTTGTACTCGGCCACATTGTTAGAGCAGGGTTCCGTGAAGGAGTAAGCACGGTTGATCACCAATCCGGTAGGGGAAACCAGTACCACCCCAACTCCGACGACGATGTTGCCCTTCGGTCCAGTTCTCGAAGCGCCGTCGAAGAACATTCGCCATATATCATCGTGAGAGGTTGCATGCGAGTCGGCGACCTCATCTGGGATTTCTTCATATATTCTGGACGACTCCGAGCCCGGGTGGGCTGCCAAAAAGTCTACCAGGGCTTGACCTTTAACAGCCTTTTGTGGAACGAAGATCATATGATAAGGGGACAGCAATATTGCCCATGTAGCGAGGCGGGAGCTGAGTGCCCCTGGTTTAGTCGTGAGGACCCTGAGGGGGTTGACTCGTGAGATCACATGTATCGTTTGTCCGGTGACATAGTGTCATGTTTTCTGGATGGCGAACACTAGGGCAAGACATTCCTTCTCCACAGCGGTGTATCGGTGCTCTGGCCCAATCATCATTCGGCTGAGGTAATATATGGCTTGTTCATGGCCTGTATCGTTGTTTTGTGCTAGCAGAGCTCCGAGGGAGTGCTCCATTGCTCGTACGTAGTGCAGGAATGGTTTTCCGGCAACCGGGGCCACCAGGACTGGAGGGTTCGACTGATATTCTTTGATGCTGTCGAAGGCCCGCTGGCATTCGTCGTCCCATACGAACGAGACGCCTTTCTTCATGAGGTGGGTGAATGGCCGACATCGCCCGAAGAGGTTAGAAATGAACCTCTTGATGTACGCTAGCCTTCCTTGAAGGCCTCTGAGTTCGCGGAGATTTCTCGGGGGACCCATCTCCATAATTGCCTTTGTCTTCTCAGGGTCTACATGGATACCCTTGGAGGTGATGATGAAACCCAAGAACTTCCCGCTGGATATGCCTAGGAAGGACTTCGTAGGGTTCATTTTCAAATTGTGCGCTCGCATCAGGTCGAATACCGTTCTCAGATCCTGCAGATGGTCTTCCTTACAGCGACTCTTGACGGCAATGTCATCAACATAGCACTCTATCGTCTTGCATAAGTGGTCCCTGAAGATGATACTCATGGCTCTTTGATATGTGGCGCCAGCATTCTTTAAACCGAAAGACATGACTGTGTAGCAATATGTGCCAATCGGTGTTCGGAATGAGGTGTGCTTTTCGTCGTCAGGAGACATCTTGATTTGGTTGTACCCCGAGAAGCCATCCATGAATGACATACGTTCAAAGCCGCAGGTATTGTCAATCATGATGTCCGTGATAGGGAGGGGGAATTCATCTTTGGGGCATGCCTCATTCAGATTGCGGAAGTCGATGCAGATTCGAATCTTCCCATTCTTCTTGAGGACGGGTACTATGTTGGCGACCCAATCCGGATGTTGTTCCTCACGAATGAAGCCGCTGGCTATCAGTTTGTTGACTTCGGTTTCGATCGCATCCATGATGCCTGGGCAGAAGCGTCGCTGTTGTTGCTTGACTGTCTTTGCGTCCGGCCGAATGTTGAACTTGTGAAGAGCAATATCGGGATTTAACCCCGGCATGTCTTCATAGCTCCATGCGAACACATCAATGTATTCTTTGACAAGTTCCAGCAGTGATTATCGCTCTTCGTTTGTTAGACTTTTACTGACGAAGATTGGTTTTGGGGAAGATTCGCTGCCGAGGTCGACCTGGATAACCTCATCTTCAGTAGGGGGTTCCCTCAGTTCGAACCGCTTTTCCTATTGCGCATCTAACTGCTGGGCCCACGGCTCTAGCTCGAGGATTTCGGGGATGTCTTCGTCTTCTTCATAAGCGTCGACAAATGCCATGTTGACTGACAAGACTTGTCTGAATACATCTCCGATACTGGTATCAGAGTCGAAAGTTGGCGACCCGGTCGAATGTGAATGCCAGTCACATTCTTTATCTAAGCTTTCAGGGGTCGTCGGGGGTGTTACATACCCTAATCCACATCGAGTCTTGCTATAGTAGTCCCGTGGTTTGCCAGCCGGGACCGGGGGCTTCAAAGGTAATCGTCGTCCAGTACCGTAGTTCAAACCCGACGTCGTTTCCAGATCATACCCCTGTTTCTGCATGAGATATTTAGATTGGGGGCTATAAAGGTACAGAGGCAGTCTTCCGGCATCCGATCCAAGGTCGACTTTTTCTATGGTAAAGGGATGCGGATCGTCCTTCCGGCCGAAGATGATTAGATGGTCCCCTCCCTCGATTATGCGGTAAGCGTCTTCTGCTGGAGTAAGCTGGATTGTGGTGTAGACATTTGTCACCTGTGTGTGTAGGTGAGTGCCTATACCGTGTTCTATAGCGTACATTGTACAAAGCTTATTAAGCTCGAGGTAGTTCAAAGATAGCCCTTTATTGATGAAGTAAGGTATCTTTTCTAAGGGGATTACATCATCTACGGAGGGAACATCAGTGTGGGCGGCCACATACTTGGCTAGCTCCGGTTCCTCTTCGGCTATCCCTTGTGTAAATGAAGACTGAGAGGACGACCTGGGCAGCTTGATCGTCAGAGGTTCAGCTGATGGAGCAGAGCATGGAGTTGTTGGAAGACTAGCGACCCCCAGTTTGGTACTCAATGTGGGGTGAGGAGTGGCTGGTTCGCTATAAGTGTCAGACCTTGCATCGGGATGACGACCCTTCTTGGGAAGGCGTATCGTCTGTGGCTTGTCGGAGGGATTGAGCTTCTCCGTTTGGGGCTGACCGACTCTCGGCAGCCTGATTGTCAGTGGCCCCGTTATGGATCTTGGCACTTGGCCAGACCTTAGCAGCCGGATTATCATCTGCTCTTCTTGTGCCGAGAGGCTGATTGCGTCCTTACGCAGAGTGGCGGTAAGGGGTGCAGACTTTCCAGGTTTGCAAGCTTGGAGGTGGATCGTCAGAGGCTCTTTTGATCCTGTGGTTGTCTCGGTACTAGCTTGTACATCTCCTTCACCAAGATGCTTCTTCGATTTTTCGTACAGACAGGAGTCTGAGTAGTAAGATTCGACCCCTTTGAAGGGATCGATATCAGCAAATTCTGTCCTCACGAAGCCGTGTTTGTCGATATATTTGAAGCACTGGTGCAGCGTGGAAGGCACGATCATATAATCGTGTATCCACGGGCGCCCCAAAAGGATGTTGTAAAAAGTGTCCGCATCTATGACGTAGCAAGTGACATCGGATTAGAGGTCGCCAATTTGACACTTCAGACGAATCTTCCCAATAGGGTAGCTCCTGCCCGAATTGAAACCGCTGATGGCGGTGCTTGTAGGCGTCAGGCGATGCATTGGGACGCGGAGAGAGCTCATATGTTATTCATGTACACTCATGACCATGTGAGCTCCATGTATACAGTAGTTGTTATCCATGTGCAATAACATAACATGCTTTGATCCTTGTGTATTGGTTGGGGGCATGGAGAGTGTAGTTGGTTATGTGATCATTATCCCCAGTAGTTATCCATGTGCATTCCATAGCTTTATCCATGTGCAACCCAAGCTGTTTACATAACCAATTCATGCTCTGATTCACGTAGAAGGTTATATTCTTTATTTATCATATTATATCTCAGTTATATCTTCTCTCTTGTTGATTTCTCTTTACAGCGATTCATGTATAGTTTTCTATAGCTTGCTTTATATGTCCATTCCTGCTATGAACTGTTGTGAGAGATATGTGCTCGTTCCATTCCTGACTGGAAACCAACATTTTTCAGGTTTAGCCGCGATCACTCTTATCACTGGGAAGAGTTGGGTATGCTGAGGTCAACCTAGAAATAGATAGCATTTGTATCATTTCCATTAAATGTAAAGTCTTGTATTTCCTTTAAATATAAATCTTGTAAATGTTGTAATAAATTTAGAAATATGAATGAGCAGTAATTGTGATTTTGAGCATTTATTTCTTGCGGGCTTGACAGCGTTCTACTGCCGACTCTGCGACGTAGGCTGGCTTGGACACGTCTCGTATCCGAAAAGCGGGTGCGGGTCGTGACAAGTTTTTGTGGTGGCCCATGCAGGTCTGGTTTCGCAAATCATGCGAACTCGTGATGGTACATAAGTTAGAGCCTGCGCTCAGGAAATGCTCATTCACGAATTAGGATTAAAATAATTTAAATAATGATTAGGACTAGGAGTCCCTTGTTCAAATTGACCGCTGGGTAGTTAAGGTTATTAAGTAGGCCATGTAGTTTGGATAGCTTGCTAGATCCCTATAGGTACACTGTTACTTTGATATAACAATGTGATCCAATGTGAGTATACTATTCGCTTGGTATGTTAGGCTTGTCTAGAATTAAGCCGTTAATTTTGATAAACTGTTTAACTTTCTTTTGCCGTATAGATATAAATATTATATCATAAGTAGAATTGTCTGTTTTAAATTCTCTTTTGCTGTAAGGAGTTAGTTTATAATTCCTGATTATGTTATTCCTGTATGAACCCCGAGTTAGATTTGATTTAAAGTTTCCCTCAGCAATTTGAAACGCATATGAAATAGATACTAGAGTGTTTGTATTCTTTCGTCTTCAATTAATTCCTCCATGATTAAATCTTTTATTTTAAAAGTTGTGATTGATAGGACAAATACCTACGCTGCATTTTTAGTCAACTTGTTTGAATCTCTAGAAGCTCATAAATTTTTACGGTTATAGTTAGAGAAATATTAGCTAACCCATAAAGTTTAGACAGCAGCGCACTGTCGTCAATTATTTGAGAGTGGAGAATGTGGGTTCACTGCAGCCAGCAGCGCACTGGCAAGGCACAACCCATAGAATTGAAATTCTTTCGAAGAATTGTAGGTTATGGATCATTGCTGAAACTATGTCCTAGTTAACCTCTTTAGATCGTAAGATACCTTTGTGCCAATGTAAGGTAGAGTACCGACAACCTATCACAATTGAATCACGGAATCAAGGGTTGTCACAGCCAGAGTATACAGGCGAGGCATAATTTTCGGTAAAATGATTTCAGACGTGATTACAAGTTTAGGATACTATAGAGGATAGGGACTGCCTTGTATGACCCTAAGATCCAAAACCAATATTAGTGAAAGTTCTGCCAGTTGAATAACGTGTCTCCCAACCCGTGGCCCTTATGATCTATTAACAAGGTAATTGACCGACAATAACAGGTTTATCCAGACTATAGGAATTAGAATTCCATAACCCATTAGTCGACCAAGGCCTTAGAGATAGAAAGATTATAGGAAGACTGTATAAGCAAGAACACCAGGTAAGGTTTTGATTATCTCAAAACTCGAACTACTATCTCCTCCTTCCAAAAATCTCGCGTACTTGTATTTCGACTATCTTAACCAATACTGCTATTACAGCCTAGTTTTTGCAAGCTTACTCTTTTATCGAGCTTGATTCAAGACATGTTTAATGGGGACGCCCGCTAACATACTGTCTAATCAGAATCATTGTATTACGGTCTGATCAACCATGATGCATTTGGTTCGCTCTTCATCTAATTTTCTTACGTGGATTGAGATGTAGATGTCTCTAGGATCTCATTCGCGACTGCTTGACAATTCCTCTTGAATCATACATTCGCCTTTGAATTACGTAATTGTATTCAGTGACACCTCTCTTGAACTCTTTATTGTTATTGTCTTTCACTAATTGGAAAGATGAAAGCTCGTAATTGATAGATACAGATTATTCCCATGGCTATGATGGTTGTATACACAAGCATAACTATCCACGGCCAGCCAGTGACTGGAACCTTGCCTTGAGTTACTCGTCCTCCCGTCGACACTAAACCTGCTAATCTAGGTCTTCTAGCCCTTGGAGTCCGAGAATGATTAGGACCTTTCCCTTGACCAAATGCCAATTTAGGGGACTACCTATGCTCAGGAGACCAATTATTGTGAATCTCTAATGATTTGCTTGAAGCTTGCTATTACTAGAACCCTTGTGACAATAGTCTGGCAGGTTTGACACAAATAGAGATTCACGACTCAGTTGTTAGAAAATCATTTCATATGACGTGCCTTAGAGTTGGTTACCCCGTCGACAACTCTTGTATACTATGGACGGGTAGATCATTCTATTTTTTCGGCCATGTGTCATTGTACACCCTCGTTCTCCATTTATTGAGGAACGATCCTACATGACTTATATCTACGGTATCCTGTAACGCCGTGCCTTATTCCCTATTAACAAGAGTCGAGGTGCAGTATCCGGACCTTGAAAACCCTCTAACCTCATTATTCCTAAAACCATATCCTAGCTTCTAAGGTGGGTAGACCTTATGCCTCCTAAAATTTTGGGATATACGAGGATTACCGATTGATTAGGATAGTTTTATTAGGATGATAATTAGTGCCCTATGGACTCCCACTTTCCATTTAGATCATTTTGTGTCCTGGTCGTGTCATCAATATTCGGAGCACGAGAACAGCTGCTACCTTCCAACAAATCTCATATGCAGGCTCTAGACGAGTCCATCTTCCTCTAGGTATATCACATCCTACTCAAACCCGTCCCCTTATACTCTATTTTTGTGCTACAACCTTCAAGTTAAAAGGACTAGCGATAACCCTTACCATAGCACCTACCTGGTATACTTCCCGACTTCCATTAGAGCCTCAACTTCGACTTAATTCCTTCAACCCAATATATGGTTGTGATCTACTCGAAGCCACTCTGCACATGCCACTAGTATGCCACCCAATTGAGGTCTCATGTGCTCCTTAAACACAAAGTCACTGAAGGCACATTTTGAGCTTTAGGGACCTAGCTAACCAACCTGACTAGCAACTAGCTCAATCTCTTGGGTAGAAACCTATTCTAGGATACCCTAATCTAGTAGGAATAGTTTTATCATCAGGATCTTGTCTAGTCCATATGGATTGAAACCCAATGTTCATCCAACCAACGACTGATGTCCAAATAGAGAACCCATTAAGACCACAATCTTGATTTCCCAAATTTTGTTCTATTATAGAACCTTGTTTAGAATTTCGAGAAACGGAATTTTTGTATTGCATGGATTGCAAGACCCTCTAAGAAACGAAGGGTTCTTCGATTTAGCAGTGATGACTAGACTAGAGTAGCCCAATCTAGCAAATAACTCAATGGTCCGTAAAACTTTCTTTCTACCTGCATCATTGGAAACTCTCTACCGCTCTTGAATCTTTGTAGTTGCTCTCGATTATTCTTCCTTACCTTCCCGTCCTTCCTATTTTAGAGCTACGAATGGGCATACTATTTAGAGTTTATCAATATATTTCTTAGCTACTGGTGTAAATTTGTGCTTGTTAAATTTTGGATTGCTTGATAGGTAGGAGAGGATTATAGATACCATATTCCTAGATATTTGTTGGTAGGATTGTTAGCAACCAGTTAGAAGGTTTAAAGATTTTAGTTTGAGGAGTAGTGTGACCAAAGGTGGGTAGAAGTCCTCAAGGATTTGTAGTTACAAAATGGCTAGGAGGAGGATATAAATTATTTCGGAGAAATTAAATTTGAAGAGATTAAAGAAGTAGTGGAGTTATTTTTTTTTTGAATTTTAAGCATGTTTATGAGTTAGAATTTCGAGGACGAAATTATTTTTAAGGTGGGTAGATTTGTAGCTCCCCTTCCCGGAATTTTGAAATATTTTTTTTTTTATTTGATTTAAATGGTAATTTTAGATTTTTATAAATAATTATTTAATTTATTATTACGGTAGATGATTTTAGTCATTGTTAGGAATTGAGTACAAGGTGATAAGAAATCATGGCACGGATAGTGCAGTGACATGCTTTGATTAGTGTATTAGCTATGCCAAGGAAGGCCGAGCCATAGTGATGCCCTAACTAGGAAAACCAGGCTAAATTGTGGCATGACCATTATAAATAGTTTAATTATTTATATTTAATATTATTTGATATTAGGAGACTCGGTTGTACCAAACCAGCCCGGACTGGACCCGAACTGAGCTCAAGCCCATGTAGTCAGGCAAGACGTCAAATGACATTCGTGTTGACGTATTTTGTAAGATGGTATTGTATTCCATTTTAATAAACTGAGGAATATTTTTAAGTATTCGTATTTAAATATTATTATTTGTGTTATTTAGTGACTCATGTATAAAATAGGCCCTAATCTAGGAATAGATAATACCGGTATTTTAATTAGATTTTATGGATACTATTATACTAGTATTCATATGAATACACATTGGACATATATATATATATATATATATATATATATATATATATATATATATATATATATATATATATATATATATATATATATATATATATATATATATATAGGGTCGTATATATTTGGTGTAAATATATATACAATATGATGAGGTTATAATATGTACTTTATTGAAGTGTGTATATAGGAAGATATATAGAGACATACATTTTGTGTAAATATGTACATGTGTGTGTATATACGTATATATATATATAAGTATGTATGTATGTATATAGTTATAAATATATGGTATAGAGATGCATTAACCATATGCATATATATATATATATATATATATATATATATATATATATATATATATATATATTTTATACGTGTAAGTGTATATGTAAATATATATGTATACATATATTTGTAATACATAAATATATAAATATGGAAATATATACATAAATATCTATTTATAGCTATTGAAATGGAAATGAGATACAACCCTCACCAACACAGCCCATTGCTTCCCTTACATCCCAGCTGAACCGGCCCAGGCCCAAAGACCCCAAGCCCCTGCTAAACCCAGCCTATTCCCCGACTCACCCGACCCGCAGCCGAGAATTCCCCTGCGCGTGCGTATAAAGAGAGAGAGAGATCGAGTGAAACAAGTAACTAAAACCTAAACCCTAGGATTCCTCGACGCCGACACCACCTATGCGCGCACCCCCACGTGCGCGCGCACCGCCGAGGGGGCGCCGGCGGCCGGCCGGAGGCCACGCTCGCACAGCCAGCGCGCACGATGCGCGGTGTTGGCAGCAGCAAGTTGCTGTGAAAGCTCGACTTCGAAACGAGTTTCCTGCCTCGTCTCTCGATCGATTCCCGATCCTCCAACCCTGGTACGAAGCCAATATATACGCCTTTACTTCCTTTCAATTACTTTTTCTGTAGATGCGCTAGATCAGCCAGGAAATCGAACCAAAGTTCGACAAAAATCTGTCGAAACAGGACAGTAAAACCAGTCCAAGGACACTAGTTCACGGGCAGTTTTCTCCCAATCCATGCACGATTTTGAGATTCTATTTGTAGAAAGTTTTAGACAACCTGTACGAGTTCGAAACCTCTCTTTTACTTTTATTTTTCATCTATTAAATCCCTGTTAAAACCGTTTCAAAGTTTGACGAAAATCTGTTTTCTAAACATAAAAATTCATCCACACGATGTGCGTCCCGCCATTCCGGGCGACGTGGTCGCGCACCGTAGGCATCGAAAGCTGCGTAACAGCTTCGTGGTCGTGTGGGCTTTGACGGAATTCAAATTGGTCGCGTGTGCGCGACGAATTTGATGCGTATCCGTCGAAATTCACCGTATCGTGTACTTTGCAAATTCTCCAATTACTTTGTGCACGCTCGTCAGATTGAGACGAAACTTGCACCAACAGAACCATATCATTTTTCTGGTCATGTATGCCAAGTTTGGTCCAATTCTGAGACAGTTGAATCGTACGTCGTTTTGCGGGCCCTACGGTCCCACTCAACGGGCAATTTTGTGCACGGCCCGCCGGAATCCAACTCTGGACATACGGTTGGGTTCGTATCAGAAAACTGGATCCGTAAACGTATAATTTGATGACTTTAGAGACCATTGACTCTGGCACGCTTTTCGGTACAAAGCGGGTCCAACGGCAGACATCGTTTTTGCCCAAAATTACCGTTTTGCCCCTGTGTCCAAAATTGGACTTAAGGACAGGCGATCCTAGCTATTTTAACTATTCTGAGAACGTTGGTACTATTTATTTCAACATCTGGAGACTTCTGCATGTGTTGACTGATTGTGGCTCTTTGAGTGGTATATTATTATTGGTTTCACCAGCACAGGACCACAGACGAGTACATTCTCTGATCTTTTCATGCTTCTTTGGATATGTACTTTTGTTATAGACTAGTATACTTGATGCTGACACGACGTTCACACGAATCAGTACCCTCTGGATCTTTTCATGCGATGTTATCCCCCTCGGATACATCGAGTATGTCATGTTCATGTACTTTATTATGGTCATCATGTACTCCATGTATTCACCTTTATCCATGTGCACTCATATGTTATTCATGTACACTCATGACCATGTGAGCTCCATGTATACAGTAGTTGTTATCCATGTGCAATAACATAACATGTTTTGATCCTTGTGTATTGGTTGGGGGCAGGGAGAGTGTAGTTGGTTATGTGATCATTATCCCCAGTAGTTATCCATGTGCATTTCATAGCTGTATCCATATGCAACCCAAGCTGTTTACATAACCAATTCATGCTCTGATTCACGTAGAAGGTTATATTCTTTATTTATCATATTATATCTCAGTTATATCTTCTCTCTTGTTGATTTCTCTTTACAGCGATTCATGTATAGTTTTCTACAGCTTGCTTTATATGTCTATTCTTGTTATGAACTGTTGTGAGAGATATGTGCTCGTTCCATTCCTGACTGGAAACCAATATTTTTTAGGTTTAGTCGCGATCACTCTTATCACTGGGAAGACTTGGGTATGCTGAGGTCAACCTAGAAATAGATAGCATTTGTATCATTTCCATTAAATGTAAAGTCTTGTATTTCTTTTAAATATAAATCTTGTAAATGTTGTAATAAATTTAGAAATGTGAATGAGCAGCAATTGTGATTTTGAGCATTTATTTCTTGCGGGCTTGACAGTGTTCTACCGTCGACTCTGCGGCGTAGGCTGGCTTGGACACGTCTCGTATCCGAAAAGCGGGTGCGGGTCGTGACACTCCTTCTCCTCATTCTCCTTCCTCAGGTAGCTCCTCCTTTTCCTCATTCTCCTCCTCCTCCTTCCTCAGGTAGCTCCTCCCCAGTTTCTCCTCGTCTTCTAGCTCTCTCTCTCGCTTCTAGTTCGTGTCCACGAGAGCGTGGACTCGCTGCAGGGGACACGAGACTGACAGTGGACTCGCTGCGGGGGACACGAGAGCGTGGACTCGCTTCTAGTTCGTGTGACACCTATTTTGTTGGTTTGGACACGTCGTGTCCCACTGTGTGGAAACGAGACTCACAGTGTGACACCTATATACTGATACTGGGAGTTTTTTTGGGCATATCAACTGTCAATTTGATGTTTTGCTTGGATTCGAATTCTAATTTAGGGTTCGAGCTCTATTTACTGATACTGGAAGTTTTTTGGGCATTTTCAGGGTTTTGAAATGATGAATAAATTAACTAATAATTATTATCGAGCCCAATAAAATTTTAGCTATGTCACGAAGGATGGATACTAATCCTGTGAATGAGTTTTCTCCTAACTATTCTCGACAGTTGAGTATGATTTAGCTCACTGACATTACTGAAATATAGAATGATTAGTGTAGGGTATGTTGGTCAGGTTTTGGCAGAGTTGGGATATGATAGTATGCATGTTACAATTAACAAGGAATGATGTTGACACCAAATGTTGCACGACAGGTTACTTGAGTAACCTGGAATGTTTTACCTACTGAAACAAATGGTTTGGGCAAGGGTGTGTATAGGTTTGTCATCAGATGGTATAGGATTTTGCCTGCCAAGTTCTGAACAGCAGTCCAGGCTGCCTGCTTAGTTGAAAGTCTTAATTAGACTTTCTGTTTAGTACCCTTTGACTAAATTAAGTTGACCTGAATACCATATTTTAAATCCTAAATCTACGGTACGACATCGTGATCATGACATAGTCCCTGCAGCCATTCGACTGGCGAGGTAGAAACTATGTAGCCGTAGATAAAGTTGACTGTCCTCCGACCCTCATTCCTCGGCAATGATGATACGACAACCTATCACTATATCTTATATAGTAGTAGATGATGTCTTAGTATTACATTATGTGAGTTCATCTTGATTCTGTTACATTCTTCAGATACTAGATACGATAAGAACATATACTACACCATATGTACAGAACATAGATGATTCACACTAATGTATGCTAGAATGAATCTTGGGTTGTGTTCTGAGCCATCCGTTCTCACACTTGGCAAAAATTCAAATTTTTTGTACTTTATCTGCTTTCGAAAATGTACTCAAATTATATGATGGTTCCTTTAGTTAGCTTGCTTATGTTACAAATATATTATTTGTGAATATCGATCTTACCAGATGGCACCCATGACCCGAGGAGCGGCACGTCGTTTAAGGGAAACAGTGAATGCTGAGGTGGCTCCTCCTACAGTTAAGGAGGAAGTGGCACCGGTTGCTAGTGAGACCGGGAGTTCTATTCATGCAACACTTGCAAGGGACGACATCTCTCCTCACGCCAAAGATCTCTCTTTTTCGAGGTAGTTGTGTGATCGTATCACTGAGCGTTTGCGTGAGCTGCGTGGTTCTCATTAGCTATTAGTACTTATTTGTATTGGACTATTTGTATTGGGTTGTTTTTATATTAGACTATTTGTATTGGACTACATATATGAATTAGTACTGTGTCAATCTCTGGATTGTATTGGTACTACGACCCTCATCCCTCGGCAATGATGATACGACAACCAACCAGAGAGGATACTCTTAGAGATCCATCTGAGTAGGACGTATACTCTGAGAGATCACATTTACAAGTATGATATCAGTAGTGGGATTGAGTGTGTACGTCCTACTCAGATGGGTCTCTCACCGTTACTATTTTTTTCTGACAGCATGGTGGATGTGCTCCGTCAACAGATTCTTGCTCCGAGCTAAAACTTTCCCCGAAGCTCAAGTGGACATCCTTCGTGTAGAGCTCGAGTGAGAGGTTACTAACAGCATGGTGGTCTCCTTTGTCAAAGTATCAGTGCTCATCACACATTGGTTGTGGGACGAGCACGGATACTTTAACAAAGGAGACCACCATGCTGTCAGGAATCTCTCACTCGAGCTCTACACGAAGGATGTCCAATTGAGCTCCGGGGCAAAGTTTTAGCTCGGAGCAAGAATCTGTTGATGGAGCACATCCACCATGTTGTCAGAAACAATAGTAACGGTGAGAGACCCATCTGAGTAGGACATACACACTCAATCCCACTACTGATATCATTCTTGTAAAGGTGATCTCTCAGAGTATACGTCCTACTCAGATGGATCTCCCAGAGTATCCTCTCCGGTTGGGTTGTGTTCTGAGCCATCCGTTCTCACACTTAAAATACATATAAATTAGAACTGTGTTTTGTATTTTCGGCGAACCCAGGGATTTAATTCTGTATTTTGTATTTTGATTTTTGTATTTTGGCTCCAGCTCCATTTACATTAATCTACGGTACGACATGGTCCCTGCAGCCATTCGACTGGCGAGGCAGAAACTATGTAGTCGTAGATAAAGTTGACTGTCCTCCGACCCTCATCCATCGGCAATGATGATACGACAACCTATCACTATATCTTATATAGTAGTAGATGATGTTTTAGTATTACATTATGTGAGTTCATCTTGATTCTGTTATATCCTTCAGATACTAGATACGATAAGAACATATACTACACCATATGTACAGAACATAGATGATTCACACTAATGTATGGTAGAATGAATTTTGGGTTGTGTTCTGAGCCATCCTTCATCTGCCCCCTTCCATGTCCCTCTCGTTATGTCGCGAACCTCTTCCTCTATGCCATCAAAATCAGAATCCTCGACTCTCTTTCGCTTCTTGGATATTGACCCAGCTTCCAATCTCTCATTTTCCTTCGGGTCCACTCTACTCCCAATCTCTTCCTCTTTTATACACGGATCTACAGAATCAATACCATCCAAGGAAGGCAAAACTGAATCGGTATTGTCTTCCGGATCGTCCTCATCAAGGCATAACGGGCTGCTCACCGTGCCCAACTTCTTCAACTTCTCGCTGGCTGCAGAGTCGAAATAGGAACGGGTCCTCTTTGTCGGCCCGGAGCTCTGACTCGCACTCGTCGCCTCGCTACCAGTTTTCTCTCCTCCTCTGACGCGGGTCATAAGAAAAGAAATTTTGTACCTCTTCTTCACATAAACATCATTGCCGCCTTGTACTCGAGCCTCCTCGTCTGTGATGCTATCCAACTTCTCGGTGCCTACATTGTCATTCGAATCTCCCTTTCGACTCGTATCGTCCTCTTATTCGCCTGTCTTTTCGCTCCCTGTCTTGCAATCATCTGCTATCATCGCCGTCTCATTCGACTCCTTCTCCGATGACTCCGAGGAGGAGGAGGAAGACTCGGAGAAGGAGTCGAATGAGTCGGCGGTGATAGCAGATGATTGCAAGTCAGAGAGCGAAAAGACAGGCGAATAAGAGGACGATACGAGTCGAAGGGGAGATTCGAGTGACAATGTAGGCACCGAGAAGTTGGATAGCGTCACAGACGAGGAGGCTCGAGTACAAGGCGGTAATGATGTTTATGTGAAAAAGAGGTACAAAATTTCTTTTCTTATGACCCGCGTCAGAGGAGGAGAGAAAACCGGTAGCGAGACGACGAGTGCGAGTCAGAGCTCCGGACCGGCAAAGAGGACCCGTTCCCATTTCGACTCTGCAGCCAGCGAGAAGTTGAAGAAGCTGGGTACGCTGAGCAGCCCGTTATGCCTTGATGAGGACGATCCGGAAGACAATGCTGATTCAGTTTTTCCTTCCTTAGATGGCATTGATTCTGTAGAGCCGGGGGAAGTGTCTCCTCCTCAACGATGATGATACGACAACCTATCACTATATCTTATATAGTAGTAGATGACGTTTTAGTATTATATTATGTGAGTTCATCTTGATTCTGTTACATTCTTCAGATACTACATACTAGATTCGATAAGAACATATACTACACCATATGTACAGAACATAGATGATTCATACTAATGTATGCTAGAATGAATTTTGGGTTGTGTTCTGAGCCATCCGTTCTGATCAAGCATCTTCCTTCTTCTCTCCTCCACCATGGCTCTGGACCCATCTGCTCCTCCCTACTTCCCTTCTTCTTATTTGACTCTATCAGGCACATATGATATCCACCTCAAGTGTAGAGTCGGAGGAGAAGAAGTGGGCAGGAAGAGGAGGGGGAAGCAGCACAGCCGGCGGCATGACCCAGAGGAAGTACAGATGTTTTCTTCAAATCCGTAGGAGAACTATAAGGATATATCTTTTCACAACATGTCATCTTGTCAAAGACCCTTAATGTGACAACCATGTTACCGTGGTGTCGGAAGACTAATATGTCATAATTTTCTAAGCCGTGTGTTTTGACATAATCCTCCCAAAACACACGGCTTAGAAAATTATGACATATTACCGCGGTGTCGGAAGACTAACATGTCATAACTTTGGGAGGATTATGTCAAAACATACGGCTTAGAAAATTATGACATGTTAGTCTTCCGACACCTCGGTAATATAGTTGTCACATTAAGGGTCTTTGATAAGATGACATGTTGTGAAAATATATATCCTTATAGTTCTCCTACGGATTTGAAGAAAACATCTGTACTTCCTCCGGGTCATGCCGCTGGCTGTGCTGCTTCCCCCTCCTCTTCCTGCCCACTTCTTCTTCCCCGACTCTACACTTGAGGTGGATATCATATGTGCCTGATAGAGTCAAATAAGAAGAAGGGAAGTAGGGAGGAGCAGATGGGTCCAGAGCCATGGTGGAGGAGAGGAGAAGGAAGATGCTTGATCAGAACTTGAGGTGGAAAAGTTGTGACGTTGATAGCGTGAGAGAGGGAGAGGGTGGAAAAGTTCTTCTCCCCCGACTCTACACTTGAGGTGGATATCATATTTTGGTTTCTGTATTTTGGCTCCAGCTCCATTTGCATTAATCTACGGTGCGACATGGTGATCAGGACATAGTCCCTGCAGCCATTCGACTGGCGAGGCAGAAACTATGTAGCCGTAGATAAAGTTGACTGTCCTCCGACCCTCATCCCTCGGCAATGATGATACGACAACCTATCACTATATCTTATATAGTAGTAGCTGATGTCTTAGTATTACATTATGTGAGTTCATCTTGATTATGTTACATTCTTCAGATACTAGATACGATAAGAACATATACTACACCATATGTACAGAACATAAATGATTCACACTAATGTATGCTAGAATGAATTTTAGGTTGTGTTCTGAGCCATTCGTTTCCATACTTGGCAATTAAGTTGTGGACCATTATGTTTGACATTGTTGTTATAAATTTTCATATATCTGTGTTGATTGATGAGATTGTGTTTCAAACGTGTTCGTGATTGTGTGTATCTGTGTTGTTTGATACTGTGTTCGTGATACACGTCATTGTTGTTGTAACAAATGGTGTAGGGGATGCTGCAAATGCTGCAGGGGATGCTGCAAATGCTGTATTTTTTTTCAATATTAGCGACGTTCAGCGACTCTCAGCGACGTTCAGCGACGAAAATAACGTCGCTAAGTAAGTACTCCAACGTCGCTAACTGTGATGAATACCGTCGCTGATCGTCACTAAACGTCGATACGAAAGACGTCGCTATATGTCGGTACTGTAGCGACGTAGAAAAGTCGCAGAACGTCGCCATATGGCTCTCAAGCCAGGTCAGCATCGATGCAAGTAAAGTCGCTCAACGTCGCTAGGATACGTCGGTAAATGATGACGTTTTACGTCGCTGGTAGTCGCTAAATTAGCGACGTGTCTGCGCCGCTAAGGCTCGTCGCAATAGCGACGTATTGCGACGTTTTCTTGTTTAGCGACTAGGTTAATCGCGACTACGTGCAAACATCGCTAGATACGTCGCTAATCAAAATTAGCGACGTATTTTCCCTATTTAGCGACGTCTTGAGGATTCGCTGATTTGACAGATTTTAGTAGTGATTTCAGTCCCCACATACACCCTATCATCCATTCATTCATCCATATCTATTCATTCATTCAGCCCATTCATTCACCTACACATCTATCCATTTACCCATTCAGTCATCCATTATTCATTCATTCCACCATTCAGCCCCCATTCAAACATACATTCATCCATACATTCATTCAAACATTCATATATCTATCCATCCATTATCCATCCATTCATGCACCCATTCATTCTAACATTCCAGCCATCTATACATCCATTCATTCACTCATTCATCCTCTATCCATCATTCCTCCATTCAGTCACACACCCATCTATTCATCCATTCATACACCCATTCATTTATATCATTCCATTCATTCATCCATCCATTCCTTCATACATTCAACCATTCATTCATACCATTCCACATATGCACCACTCAATCCCATTTCCATCTCATCCCCTTTTATGATTGTTGTGATTGTGTGTGTGTGTGTGTGTGTGTGTGTGTGTGTGTGTGAGAGTCTATGAGAGGTTAAATAGGGAATTATCATGTTAGCAAGGTAAGGTAAGTTAGTGTGTTGTGTTAGAGAGTGAGTTATATGCTAGATATGGTATTTGAGTTAAGAGTGGTGTCTAATATTATAGATGGGTTAGAGTATGGCTATAGATATTAGAGCTAGAGTTGATTGGTATCATAGGATACCAATTTGGTATCTTAGGGTAAATATAATTTACCATATTTCTAAGATAAGGTATTAGATACTTCAAGATGTGAAATCAGAGTATCAAGATACTATGACATGGTATCGAGATACTAGGACATGGTATTAGGATACCATGTTGAGGTATAAAAGTGTCTATAAACTAAGGTAGGGGCTTGATAGTGAGTTTACCTTGGTAAGGTAATAGGATGAGTTAAGGTAATTAGCTAACTATAAGATATGTGATTTATGGTTTAAGATATAAGTAGAATTTGGTTCCCTTGGTTGGTAATGGTCAGAAATAATGCTCTTAGACTAGTTTTGACCTCAGTTGACCATTTTGACCAAAAGTCAACAAAAGTCAGCCGAAAGTCAAACTTAGCCTAAAAGTAACTAGAATTGACCCGAAACCAAACCAGAGTTGACTAGTTGACCAAAAGTCAACAGTTGGTTAAAATTAACCTAGTTTGACCTAGGGTTGACCAGAGTTGACAAGTTGATCAAAAGTCAACTGTAAGTCAACCTTTGATCCAGTTTGACCTAGTTTGACTTGGATTGACTTCCTGTGACCTAGTATGACCTAGTTTGACCTAGTTTGACTTAGACTTGCATATCATGACTTAAATTAGTTTTTCTTTCATTATTAAACCCTATTTTGACTTGTAGTATCTCATCTTTAGGTCTGTGATTACTCTGAGCATCTGTTCACCTTATCAGCTCCGGACCACAGGCGAGTACATTCACTGATAGTTTTCATTATCTTGATATCTGCTATATCTGATTCAGTTGTAGTGTCTTACTTGATTTTCAGACACGCTAGTTCACGGACTAGTATATGTTGGATCATGACATGAGATATTGTTCCTAGATTTTCTTGGTATATTGGTACATTTTCTGTCTTGTTCCCTGTACTTGTATAGACACCGATTCCTAAGGGGACTTGCTACCTCTTATGGAATCTTGTGTCATGACGTGTCATGTCCAGATCCATTATACTATTCGGAGATGGGGAATTGTTAGAGGCTATGTGACCAAAGCCACCCTGTCACTATATTCTTGTGCTTGCGCCACTCTCACCTCACGTAGGGTGTAGCGAGATCTTATTTCATGTGCTCGTTATCCAGGTTGGCCAGCATGACCCTTTCCAGTAATTTTCATGTGATTGTCGGGCCAAATGGATAGCTTGTCCTGTAACTTTCCCAAGCCGATCACATAACACTCTAATAATTCAAGGCATATTTTATATTTATTTTATCATATCATATATCCTGCTCAGTTCTACATTCAGTACTTTTCTTACCATGCTATGATATTCATTACTCATATGTTCTACATGCTCTTATGTTAAACCTTGATTGGAGGCTAAGTTCTGTTCGGGAGAAGGGTTACAACCCCGGTCCTTGTTTGGTTTACGGGTTGTAACTCGGCTTTCGAATAGCTTCTAAGTCATCCTATATCTTTGTCTTGTATTTCATTATAATTATCTCTTATAGAATTTGTCAATTCATATGGAACTGATGTTAGTGTTTGTACTTGCTCATTTTCCTGACATAATATCGTTGATATATTACAGATGATTTTGAGGCAGACTGCTCGACCTACTATGGGGTCGAGATAGATGGAGACTTAGTCCAGGACTGTGGCCTGTTAGTTGAGCCACTAGACTTTGCACACCCAGAGTAGTATAGCTTAGTTAGGTTTGCCTGAACTGTGATCCAGCTAGTGTTTTCAGACTGTAGTATTCTATATCATATTTTTTGACTCTGTGATGTTGTTTATATCTCTGGGCTTGTGTTGGATCCTGAACTCATTTTCTGTTTTCACTTCTATCACATTTCCATTTCGTGCTATCTATCCTAGATTTATCTTGTGATTGAGTTATGCCATATTATATTCCTCCATGCGGAGATGACAGGTACCCTTATACTGTTTAGTTGTAGTATTTACAGACGACCTATACAGCGTTCTACCGCCGATTCTGCGGTGTAGGTTGGACGTACCCACGTGCTCATGCCCCTAATTAGGGGGCGGGTCGTGACAGTTGGTACCCTCTTCCTGCCCCTTAAGTTTTGTTTCATTGTGAGCTTTTTTGATTGGTTGAATTTGACGCCAAAGTTGGTCGTCCGAATTCGTAATTTCCAATTTGTAAAATCCCAATTTTGAACCCGGAACTCCGGTTTCAATTTCTGACACCACCAGTACACTCGTGGCGTCATTCTGGCACGATTTCATATAAAGTTTGTTAAATTTGGATGACGTGGGCCCCGACACGTATTTCGGTACAAGACGGGCCCCACAGTCCGAGTCAATGGGTCTTTTTGAGATCGGCTCATCGAAATCCAATTTCGGATATACCGTTGAGTTTGTATCGTCATTCTGAACTCGTTGACATATAATTTGCTGAGTTCTATGGACATTGGCTCCGAAACGTATTTTCGTGCAAATCAGATTCTAATATCCGGGTCAACTGGCCATTTTGAGATCGGGTCATCGAAATCAAATTCCGGATATGCCGTTGAGTTCGTATTGTCATTCTGAATTCGTGAACATATATTTTGCTAGATTTTGAGGACTTTTATTCTGGTACATTTTTCGGTGCAAAGTGGGTTCGACACGGACACCGTTTTTGACTCGAAATTACCTTTTTGTCCCTGTGTCCACTTTTGATCACCCAATGTTTCAAATCTTCAAGTTTTAGTTACTCTCCACATTTATTTGTGGTCATGGAGTGACTAAAAGTTGAACTTTTGAAACATTGGGTGACCAAAAATGGTATTTACCCTAGGTACAATTTTGAAAAGTTTGAATGCTCTCTGATGAAAATTTTCGTACATTTGACAAATCCTATTCTATTAGATAGATGGTCCACCACTACATGCACGGCAGCTTCCCTCCACTCTTGTCAAACTTTTATTTCCCTCGTTTTCTTCTCTCCGCTTTTTTGTCTTAACCCCTTCTCACTGTTTCTCTCTAAAAATTCCCAAATCCCAAAACCCTAATCGAAACCCTAGCCCCAAACCCTAGCGAGATCCCCGCCGATCCCTCCTCCTGGAGTCTCCGTCCGAGACCGACCGGAATCGGAGGGTTTTCAGCCTCCAGACACCGTGTCCGACTCACGGATTTTTCCATGTCCCGACCCGGAGGCCAGTTTCTGATGCGGCACGCGCCGTTCGTGTCGCCGAATGAGTACCACCGCTTTTCCGACGCCGGAGGCGGCGCGTCCGCTGCTGCTCCGGCGGAGGCGATCGTCGTCAGGACGCCGGTGAGCCCGAGTTTCCTTCCGTTTAGTGCGGTTTGTTTGTGTTTGTTGTTGGTCTCGGAAGTGGAATCCTAGCGGAGTGGAACGAAGTCGTTGTTTGATGCTCGTGAGCTCTTGATTTTTGTTGTGTATGGATGTAGATTGTGTAGATCTGTGCTGTGTGTTGCTGGTTTTGTGCGTTGGACCGAGTCATTTGTGAAGTTGCGATTTTTGTGCTGTACTGTACATAATGATTTGATCTGTGATCTGGGGTTTGTTATCTACCGACTCAAGCGATGAAATGAAGTACTCTATACTTGAGCTAAGCCCTAAGATTCCCTCAAACTTCACCCTCATTGGACTTTGCAAGGAAGTTCTGAACTATTTGCTCAGACACAGACACCGGTATAAGGAGACGACACTTGTTGGAGTTTCATAGTGTATTCTGGAGTGTCTCTGTCGTGTCCAATACGTGTGTGACATGACGCAACAGGGGCAGGGCACTGAATTTTTTAGTATCCAACCTTCTTAGGTTACGAATCGGGTAAATTTCATAGAATTTGGCTAGAGCTTGACCTAGCCTAAGTGTTTCCACAACACCAACTTGATTATTCCAGACCAGGGAAACTTTCAGGGACCTGGACTTGAAACAGAGAAATCGAGGTACTATCAATATAATTGAAATTGGGTGTTTAAGTACCGAGTGTTTCTCACCACGACAAGAAAACAAAACGATATCACGTCTCTCGATATTCTCATTGTGGGCATTATAACGAAGATCGAGAATACATTTTATTGGTCATATTCGATTTCCTTAAATGTAAGCATCTACCAGTTCCTTATATGTCCATTTTGTGAGTTCTGTTGTCTTTCTATTAAGCTCTTTACTATAAATCAAAGATAATTCCTCAGCTGCAATATGGGAGTATTGAAGCTTCTCTTACTGAATTCATATATGATATATGCATATGTTTGGGGGTTGGATCTTACATTGTTTGGCTCTTCTCGCTTGCCTTGTCGCTGTTGTGGTTCCTATAGGTGTATAAAATCCCACATGTAGCCCGTAACTTGTTTACTTTGAGATCAAATACCTTTCCCACAATATTAGTCACTCCTGTCAATATATCAGTAATGCATGTATTCAAAACCAAAGGATGATTATTGCATCTTCCTTTTCTAAGCACATTGTAAAATATGTTACTTTTATGTCAAACTTGGTAAGGTTAGTATCGTAAGTAAATCACTAGATACCCGATTAAATGTATGTTGTGCGATCGTTTCCCTTTTTAGTTGCCTATTTTTATTTTTTTGTTAGATTTTTTTCTCATTTTATGTACTCTTCTTTGTTTGTGTGAACTTCTTCATTTACATCACCACCTGCCATAAATGTCTACACATAGTAGGAAGCCTCAATCAGTTTGGCCAGAAATCAAGAACCATCTGTTTTTATTTTCTTACTATAAACAATTTAAGCCTTTCCGTCGATGTATAAGTGAAAAATAGGTCTCTTCCCTTTTCCAAAAGCACAATTAATGTGATATATGTCATTAGCACTCTTGAACTATATATATGTGTCATAGTTGAGCGCCCTCACATGTCAACAACTCTCAGTTTCAGTCGACCTCCCTCAAGCGCCAACAACTCTCTCTGTTGAGCATCTTCGTGCACTGATAACTTTCTCTTTGGGTTGTGTGTCTACCTTCGTTGCTCGACTTTGTTCAGTGTTGCATATTGTTTCTACTACAAAGGTTAGTTTTTTTTTTATGTCTTTTTCATTTCAGTTTCTACTATGGGATTGTCGTTCCTCTTCGTCTAGACTCTTTATAATATAGGGGAACTTAGAGGGTGCTCTTTGGTTGTATAAGCTTAAACTGCAATCGAAAATGTAGGTTTACCTACCTTCCAATTGGCCACCTAGGTTTTATAGCATGACTCTCTTATGCTCATAGCTACATTGGCTAGGAATTTGGCACCAACACAGAGGGTTCATGTCAGCTCGACGGCCGATCATAAAACTTTGTCAAATCTTTTATGGAGTTTTCTTTTGCTCCATAGCCTGACAAAAGGCTTAGATGATGATGGTGAAGCTGGAAGTGCTAGAGATATTGGTTGTGTTTGAGTGTATGGGTTTATTTTTGTCTATGTTAGTATCATATTTGATAAGCTTATATGAGGATGATTCCCCTCTATATATGTACTCAAAGCGCTCAATGAAAATTTGTTATGTAAGGCCATTTTCTTTAAATTCATTAAGACTTTAGCTCACAATTATAGGACCTTCAAATAGTTCAGGTCAGCCATGTTATATAGTTCAGGTCAGCCATGTTATATAGGTATTGGAATGTTGACTTCTGATGGCATAATTTGTCAAATTGATAGAATGCTACAGTTAGCACTTTTACCAATCTGCATCTGTGCCACTTGGATTGTAGGTTATGTTTCATGGACTTGGGAAAGAAGTGTCACTACCTGTATGGTATCTGTATCGTGCAACATAGGTGATTACCTTCTACCTATTTGAAAATGTCTGTAACCCATATCTGTACTGTGTCCTTATCCGTATCCGTGACCGTATTTGTGCAAGATAGATGGTAGGCATAGCCTACAAAAAGAAGAAAGATGTTTCAGTGTATTAGTCGACGACTAATTCTTAGCACTAATCTGTTGTGATTTCTGCTAACTAAAGC
Organism: Iris pallida; assembly: GCA_029216955.1. Lineage (NCBI taxonomy): Eukaryota > Viridiplantae > Streptophyta > Magnoliopsida > Asparagales > Iridaceae > Iris > Iris pallida. Next base: position 6,200,661 of record JANAVB010036018.1, read on the forward strand.
AACAAAAAGCTAAACATAGATTTCTATCACTACCGCGTCTTAGCATTTAACCTGATTGTTTTATCTGCTCTGCTGAAATTTGCTGTTGCATTTTTGGCCCATTATGTTCAGTATACAGTTTATATTTAAGTGGGTGAATTCCGTCTTCTGAAAATGGTATGTTATTTGTAGTTGAAGCGAAAGCCTCAACATGAAGACCATGAAGCTGCAGAATCAAGTGAATGGGCAATGAGCCCTGGATATTCTGAAGCGGCTACCAATACTCTGGACACCCCACTGTCAGGGAAGGGTGGTAGGGTTTATGTCAAGTCCAAGGATGCAAAATACAATAAGTCTGTACCTCAAACCCCTATTTCAAATGCTGGTGAGATGGATTATCCTTTCAATTGCATCATTAATACCTATTAATGCTATGCTTTTTTGATTGAATCCTCAGTCCTCACATACTTCCATGTCCCTTGTTGTCTTTCATAATGGACTTCATCAGTTTTATTTCTTCTCAATTTGTCTTTTTTATCTCTAACGTACATTTAATTGATGTTTCAAGTGATGAAGTGTTATATGGTATTCTGCAGGTTCCTCTCCTAACAATGCTCTCACACCAGCTGGTACATGCCGTTATGACAACTCTCTAGGTAACCAGTCTTGGCTTAATTTGTATAATTGGAAATGGAACTATAGATATATCACTGATTAAATTTAGGGAAGCAGAAAATCTGATCTGGAATTTGATCTATCCAATAAAAAATGCAATAAAGATGAAAAGGTTGCTTAATTACGCTACTGACATGATCTGTTACTTGTCAGGACTCTTGACAAAGAAGTTCATTAGTTTACTCAAAAATGCTAAGGATGGCATTCTTGATCTGAACCAGGCTGCTGAAACTTTGGAGGTGAGCACCTATTTACTTGATCATTTCTGAAATGTTTGTATATTTTACATGTAAGAAAACCCCTAGTTTATATAAATTGACAGAACTTGTTTTGATGATATAGGTACAGAAAAGGCGTATATATGACATTACAAATGTTCTTGAAGGAATTGGGCTGATAGAAAAGAAATTAAAAAATAGAATCCGTTGGAAGTAATCATTCTTTTACTGTAACATAGTTGATTTGTTAAGTCAATATTTCTTTTCTATAGTTATAAAAAATTCCAATGCTCTATGAACTGAAGAAGGAAACTTGTGACAGGGGGCTTGATGATCTGCGACCAGTAGGAGGTCTCGATGATGCTGTTTCAAATTTGCAGGTATCACAGTAAAACTGTATTATATGTATGCTGAGATGCATCATCTTACTCGGAAGTATCTTAACTTAAAGCTCCAATGCATATTGTGTCCTGTATTATGATTTATTCTGATCTTTCGTCCCTTGTCAGTTTGATGTCGAGAAACTTACCATGAAGGAGCGCAGATTAGATGATTGCATAAGGTTGTTTGGTTTCCAATCTTCAAACTGCTCTTGTCTATTGATTTTCAACATAACCATCTTGAAAGTCTTTTGTTTCTTTCAGCAAAATGCGAGAAAGACTAAGGGAACTTAGTGAAAACCAGAATAATCAAAAGTAAAATTTCTTCATTCTTAGTCATGTGAGCATCCTATTTAGTCACATTGCTCAGCTATCTTATTTTTTCATTCCCTCCCAAATACCGGTAGGTGGCTTTACGTGACTGAAGATGACATGAAGGGCCTTCCTTGCTTTAAGGTGCATTTCCAATTTGCCACTCTCGTATTACATACATCAAGATGTCCAGTTTGCTTCTATCTTGACTTCCCCTACTCTTTCCTTTTTCTATTTGCAGAATGAAACCCTTATTGCAGTTAAAGCTCCACATGGCACTACACTAGAAGTTCCAGATCCGGATGAGGTGGGAGAAGGCAACCAAGTATTTACAGCTATATTTAAGTGAAATGCCACACATTCCTGACTAATTAAATTTTTTTCTCTCTTTTACTTTCAGGCTGGTGACTATCCCCAGAGGAGATATAGAATTGTACTGAGAAGCACCATGGGTCCAATAGATGTTTATCTTGTCAGGTACTGCTACTTTGATGTGTGCAATCAACATGTTATGCAAATGTGGTCCATGTCATAAATATTATTATATACGTTGCAATGTTTAATAGTTATTCTGGTTTTATGTATCTCCAGTCAATTTGAGGAGAAGTTCGAGGAGATGAGGGGTGTTGAGACACCACCAAGATGCGCACCTACATCAAGTTCTGGGTCTGCTCAAAATTCTGGAATACAAATAGTTAGAAAAGATAATAGAGGGAAGGAGATGGTGGAATTTGGGGTTCAAGATAGTAGGATGGGGTCAGATATAAATGCCTCACAGGATCTTGCTAGTAGGATGACGAAGATTGTTCCTTTTGAAGCTGATGTAAGTGCATAATAGAGCAGCAGACAAAGTTAGTCCTGCTTTTTTACTCGTGAACATGCCAATCTTTCCATTTCTAATGTTATACAGACGAAAAGAAAAGAAATGCATTCTAAAATCAAGCCTTCTCATCTATAGGCTAGATTTTATTGCTCGACTTTTCCTACCGGTTCCTATTATAAGTCGAGTCTTTCAGCACTAAAAATTTCTAAAGTTATGGGTTTAAGCTGCTGAAACATCCTAGTCACAACTGTGTAGTGTGTACGAGGAACCATTTCTATTTCTATTTCATAACCATATCTATGGTACATCTAGGATTAAGACAAACACATAGCACACACACACTCGCACACACGCACACTCACACAGTCACACACCAGTAAATGCTGTCAGAGGTGATAATATTATAACGGTCTTCCAACATCAAAGAAACAGTTACATCTTATTTCTTTGAATTATTTGTGAAGTCCTCCATGGTGTAATAGTTCTAGTCTGATGTTATATTTATCTGCCAAAATTGATTGTCTCCAGTGATATCTGACGTTAACTCATTGTCCAGTCCCAATATGCTCTATGTAGCATTGTAGAATTGTTGTATTACAACTTCACTACAACATAAATACTGAGGAATTATTGATGCTTCTATACCTATAATTCTATAAATAGGACCTAAATATTTAAAGTGGAATGTGATCTTGACCCTGTTTCTGGTTTCTGTAAAGTTACCTGGTCATTTTCTTATGGAGACAGTTTGGGATAGCAGTGCTATCAGTTTCTAGTGAACCATTGAGATTTCACCAATATCTATCCTAGATAAAAAAAAGCAGATGTAGCAAAGAAATATTCCGTCTTGCCTTCATTGTTACTTTTAAATAATCAATCCTTTGCCAATTCTTCTACTTCATGGTGTATTTTTGTTCTTTTTTGATTAAAAGACTTGTTTCCAGTTCAATATCTAGTGATTAAAATCTATTATACGTGGATTTTCCCATGCACCCTTCCATTTTGCAGATTGATGCTGACTACTGGCTTCTTTCGGATGCTGAAGTTAGCATTACAGATATGTGGAAGGCAGCACGTATCCTCATAATATTGTTCACTCTTATTTTTAAAACATAGTAAACTAGCTCATGTTGTATAAAACTGACCTGTATTCCTTGATTCATCTGAAGCTGAGGTTCAATGGGATGGTATAGGCAGAATGGACCCCGAGGATTTCCTTGCTAGCACACCTCATCCTCAAACTCCAACATCTGGTGTCATAGAAGATCCATCCAATATGCTTAATACCACCCAGAGATGAACAGAAACGGATAATTTCAAGTTTTCAAATTTTGGATTGGAGGTGTTCTTCATCTCCGCACCTGTCAGTGATGTCACTGAAACCAAGAACCTGTGTTATGATGGGCAGCTAAAGTTATTTGTTTGGAGGTTTTGCCGAAAGCATTTTGTTCTTGGATGAATTCTTCAGTGAAGTGCTGGTCGGAGGAGCTGTTGTAAGTGGGAACTTTTATGCACTGGTTCTGGCTAGGAATATAGCACTATTCCCGGGTGTAGGTCACATTTTGTCCATAGATCGGCATAAATTACAAAATTATGTATTCTAGGTCTAAACAATACTCAACTGGAATCCAAAAGCAAAGATGCGATGTAACACCTTCATGGTTCCAAATATCAAGCACTCGGTTTATTCTACATTTTGCCTCAGAATTATACTGTCGGAGTAGATTGGTAAACATTTATTATATTCCATGTAGTATCAGAGTATTTCTGTCCGTCTGTGATGTCTTGAAGTGAGGATGAGGATTGGGTGGTGGTGGTCTTTGTTTCCCATTGGTGTCTTTTTTTTCTTGGTAGGGGGCTTGGTGGGAAATATGGAGATGTGGACCCTGAGTGGAGCAGCAGGGGGACAGTGGTCTGAGAAAATGATTTGTTTGCTTTGGCATTGGCTGGAGGAATAGATGGATAACAACAGTAGAGCCGAGGCCATGCTCTGGACAATCAACCCTCAAAGAAAAAGGAGACAGAGATGTGGGGTTAGGCTTCATCTGGGTGTTTTGATGGTGATTTTGCCCCCCTTCAATCATTTGTGACCCATCACATCATAGCCAAGTTATCACTCTTGTCCCTAATTTCCTTATGGAGCTGCAATTTCAGTTTTCTCTGTTCCTAGTTGAGTTAGAGCTTTGATATGCCTACAACCAAATGCTTACAATTCCTACAATCGTCATGTATTGGACTTCGATTGGAGGAGGGAGAAAGGTGGTGGGGTCGGATGGAATTTATGTAGCGGGGGGTGGGGGGGGGGGGGGATGGTGGGATCCGATGGGATCCATGTGTAAGCTGTAAACATTTGGTTGTAGACTTAGAATTTTTAGTTGAGTTAATAGAACGGGTTGATCTTTTAGAAGCTCGGTTCATTAAGAAAGCCAAGTCTAGCTTTTGTGAGTGGATCTTGAGCTGCTACCAGAAACTAAAGTCAACAATATGTAAAATGTATGAAGTGGTTTGTGCAATTTACTGAAAAAGTAGTGGTCAATTCAAAAGATTCACATACAACCAATGGGAGCAATAGATGTCGAGCCCAGTGTCCACTTCTACTATTTCAATGCCACGCCTTTCCAACGTGGAGGAGAAAGAAATAATTGTAGACACCACATCAGACTTAAAACTGTGAAAATACGCAGAACACACCAACTTGTGCTACAATTTTCGGCCTACGTTGCTTCACAAGTGGCGGTCAAAACTCTCTTCCTTTCCTTATGTCTGTGCAACCATCATCATTTTTTTTTTGTTATCGAGGTTAAGAAATTGCATTAATTTCATTTTAGTATTTGCTTTTGACACTATTGAGAAACAAACCATTTTCATCTGCCATTTTTTTAAAAACTTTTTGTAAATACAATTTTTCTTATTTTGGAAACAACGGATATTTTTTCTGTCTTTGATGTTTCTGTTCCTACTAAAGAAGAGAGGAATTCGACTACATGCTTCCATAGTCCGTGGGATTGTAGCTTGATAGTTGCAACGAGTGTTGGGTTGCAACGAGAGCCCCAACACAGAAGACGTTTTAGGGAGTTGGTCTCCTACATAAATAAAGCATTAGTAGTCGAGTCCATTTTTGTTCACCCACCAAAACTAGGATATTTGTTCACCTTTCGCAAAAAAAATTGATACGTGTCAAATTCATTCAACATAAACCACTTTGGAAGTGGTTTTGTAAACATTCAAATTGATTTTGACTAAATTTTTTTTTTTATTGGAATGTGAACAAACACCCAAGTTTTGATGGGTGAACAGAAATGGACTCTTAGTAGTCCTCCTTCCATCAAACCCAGAATTGAATATGCTATCCAGTTCGGAATTTATAAGTTCATATCATTTAAAATCTTTTATAATAGTTATTTTCAATGAGAAATTTTGATTTTAGTCCCTCATCTTTAAATTATAACTCACTCCTAGGATTAAACAAATAGAGAAGAACATTGCAATTTTGCTTTGCTCCCAAGGAACCAAGCAGTCCCAAAAGGGAGCGCTTCCCAACTCCTTGCATCTTAATTATGTCTCTCTCTTATCAATTTGACACATCATCTATTATAAATACTACATATTTTTTATTTAAAAAATTAAATAATTATAGGTACCAAAAGTCATATTTACAGAAAAAGGGACAGAATTTGAATCATTTACAACGTTGCGAGTCTAGTGACAATGTTGCGACCTGCAACGACAAAATCGAGTGACAAATATCCGATTGCTTAATCGTATCAGAGGAATATTCTTTTCAAAAGCAAAAAAAAAAAAAAAAACCCTCAATAAAAAACAAAAAGAAAAAAAACAACTATCACAAAAGACAACAAAAAGAAAATATTTGTTAATATACCAACTAGCAAGAGAGGGAAGCTCACCTTCCATTCCAGACTTCTAGAGCTCTATTAGTTAACTAATGAAACATAATGAAGTGTCCACTCCGATAATTACGCTAATCAAGGTTTATGCAGTTAATTAGTTCAAATAACCTTCGCCGGTCAAAGTACATATAAATAAATAAATACAATTATGTTAGAGTCACAACAACATTAATCAATCAATTCATGCTACCAAATCAAAGCATTTCTATCAATGGGTCCTCAACAGTAGTATTTTTTCAATAGGACCCTAACATTTTCCTATTGCATGTTTGTTCAAGTAAATATGAATTGCAATTTATTACTTTACATATTGCAATTTCCATCTTTAACTCCAAATCTTGACAAAGATGGAATAAGCAGACAAAATTAAAATGACGTGAACGTTAACAACTTCCAAAATTAAGATAATAAGTACAGTGTATCAGTCCGAATTATTGAGTGTATATACAATCACCAAATAATGGGAATTGTCATGTAAATATAAATATATGTTAACAAAGAAAAAATAAATTATCATCAAAGCCGGCCTGACCCAGGACAGATCAGACCAATATACCTGACCCAAAAATTTTGAGGGCACAAAAAAGAGTTCATTTTTTATATATAACTTTTGGTAGCATCTAAAAAAATTTGATAGCATTTTAAATATTAGTGATCACAATTTTATAGAATGACTCATTTAGCAATGTTGATTTTCACTTGCACCTCTTATTAGAAGGACATGAGTTAACAGCTAATGATGTTTTTTAACAATTTTTTATTTTTTTGATTTTATCGCTACTATATAATGTGGCTTGAAAACGGCTAAAAAATGAGCCGGCCAAGCAGTATGTATATCCTTCATTAAATTATAAAAACAATTCAGAATTTTTAAAAAAGAAATCTAACTATAGCGTATGTATCTCCTCACGTCGTCAAAAAAATTGTAAAATCTTTTTTTTTTTTTCTTTTGCAATGATTATAAAATCCTTCTAACTACATTAACATATAACAATTTATAAAATACATTCAATATTCAAATTATATTTAAACTAAGTACATGATATTATATAACTAAATACATGTCCAAAATTTAAATTTAAATATATGACCGATTCTAATTAAAATATATTCAAACCATAATTAAAATATTTTAATATAAATTAAACTTTTATTTAATTTTTATTATATTATAGTTTATTTTTGTACGTTCAACACACGTTAACTTGACTGGGTTTTTTTTTTTAGTAAGGGACATCATTCTTTTTTGGATATCCTAAATTTTTTGTTATGGACAAAAAAAAAAAAAAAAAAAAAAAAACTCAGGACACACATGAGTGATCATGGCTCATAGGTAAATATTCAATTACAAATTAATTTAAAAGTCATCTTGGCAATACCATATCCATACTAAGGTACTTGTATCACATAATTACTTGGTTGGTGTATCTAATGTGTCACTATATCTTTTTTTTTCCCTCTTAACATAACAAGCCATATCATATTGGTGTCCCTTGTATAACTTGTGTGGGCACTATCCTAATTTTCATTAATTAGTCTTTTCTAAGGACCTTCGGGAGCTGGTGGTATATTTTACAAGATTTACGGAATAAGTATATTAGGTGAATGCTATTAAAAAATACTTGTTATGTAATAATGTTAGGAAGATTCTTGACACTTACAATAATGTCCATCTATAATCATAAATTTATGTATTAATGTTGACGTTCTTCTTTCAGGTCATAGATTGAATTTGGAATTGATTATGACTATTTTAGTTTATTTTGCAATTCTAAAAATTGTTCGGTAACCATAGAAGAATTTGTTCAAAAGAAAATTCGAAGAAGATTTTTTTTTTTTTTTTTTTTTTGAAAAGCTAGTTAAAATTTTGAAAACTTTTGAAATAAGGTAGAAAAAATGCTTTCAAAAATTATTTGTGTTGCTACTTCTTGAAAAAGATGGCATTTTTTTTTTCTTTGCGAATAATGATATGTTTGCGGGTTCTCCTACTACTCAAATATCATTGAGTGAAAATGTTTCTAGAATCATGTTTGTTCGAAAGTATGATAATTGAGGGTATATGTGTTGCTATATAATTATTTTGACAAATGTTAAGAGCACTACAAGAATTATTAAGAGGTAACACAATTTTGACAGTAAAAAAACTGTCAAATAATTTTGGCGGTTTGTACATATTTAGGACTTCCAAAAATTTTGACAGTCCTGAGTCAATGTAAAAAATTATGACGGCTAAAAGTTTGACAGTTGTAGAATAGCAAATACTACAAAAGGTGTCTTGTTTCTAGTAATTTTCATTATTTTTGGAAAATAAACTATACAAACTGTATTTGTATAAAATTTGATCAAATAAAGAAAATATTTAAATTTACAAGGGCTTAAAAGGACAATTACATATCTATGAAATCAGTGAAAAGTATAGGCAAAGAAGAGAGTGCCAAACCCAAAAAGAGGAGGAGGACAAGAATGACACCATTCCATCATTAATTGCACTCCTCAAAAAGGCAAATTTCCAGTACTAAAGTCTCAAACAAACCCCTCCCTCTCTCCCTCTCCAACAACAAGGAGAGAAGAATGAATAATGGAGGACGCGAGTTCGAGCTCCGTCACTGGCGATCCCGAACCATGTCCATCACCATCCCGCCGACCCCCGCCTCGCCCCATCGCTTGCTGACTCCGTCGCCGTCGCTCAACGGCGACCTCCCCTCCTCCTCCTCCTACACCAGCCTCCGCGACATCATAGGACTCGCGGACCCCTCCGCCGCCGCCGACGGGGCCGTCGGGTCGCCGTCTCCGGGCGGGGAGGTCCGGATAAGGAACCGGCTGCTGAACAAGGCCGCCTGCGCCTACCTCCAGCCGACGCCGTCCTACACCGAGCGCGGCCGCCGCCGCCGCCGGGGGTTCTCGCTCCGGCGGGCCCTCTCCAGCTGCTTCGGCTTCGTCGGGACCTTCCTCCGCCGGGTCCAGATCGGTAAGCGGACGTAAAACCCGAAACCCGAAATCGTCGTTGTTGATTCTGTGACGGAACGGCGCGTGGCGGCTTCTTCCGTATATATATAATTTTTTTTTAATTTATGTTTTTTTTGTTGTTGTTTAGTTTTGAATTGTAATTTTTTTTTGGATTAGTTTGTATAGGAGAAATATTTTGGAAATGTTAAGAAGATAACGGGAAATAACAAACAGACAAATGAACGGCTCTCTGCCTGCCCAACGTGTTTGACCTGTTATTCTGCTGTATTTATAAAGAGCACAAGAACAAACAAAAGCCGTAGCGGCGGTTGGTTGGCTTTCTACCGTCACTTTTTTAACGGTTGTCCACGGTTTTTAATGGGCCGGTACTGGCCTATCGGACACGGTCTGTGTCGGTTGCGAGCGGGTTCGGCCCGGTCCAAGCCGGGGCAAAGGATCGGGGTTGGTTCAGGCTTTGGGGCTGGTAGGGATGGGCAGGCACCGGACCGGCGGGCTGGTTGGCCGGTGAATCCCGACCCAAGCCGCACCTTGAGAGTACAAGCAGAATATCGACTCCACTCGACAAAAGATAGAACGTTGAATGAGCACTAGTGTACAAATTTAATTTTGTTCAAGTGAGAGAGGAGAGGACTTCAACAGGTTGTTAACGAAAAAATGAAAAATGAAGGATAAGCTCCATTATCCCGTTGAACATTGCCACAACACTGTGAAGAGGAGCTGCTGTAATTTGGAAGCATCGGAGAAGCACTGGAGAAACACTCTCGACACGACATTGGCAACCGGGACAACAATACTGGTGGAAAATAGAGTCTTGAAAGGGACTTCTGAAACGGAAGGAGAAGGAACAATTTGGAAAGTTTGAAGGGCTACAAGGCTCTTCCCTATCATGTTTCGTTAATTTCGTTGGTTTCAGATAAATGTACATATATTAGGTGTTGTTAAATGAATTTGCCATTCCCTGTAGAATTTATGACTGACAAGTAATGAGCAGCAACATTACAGCCTGGGGCGGATGCAGGAATTTAAAAGTGGGGGGTCAACCTTAATTGTAAAGAAAGTCCAAAAATTTTGGAAAAATATTCACATTTGCATACTTTGGTGTCGACGTCTTAGAAAAAAAAATCTTTACATCCCGAAATAGTGAATAAAACCTAATTTCTCTTCCATTTTTAACTTAGAAAAATGAGATAATTTAATTACTTTATATGTAGTCTACATAATGTCAAACCAGTCAAAAAATGGTTTATGCATACCACTCGTCATATCAAGTTTAGAAATTACAAATTTTATTCAACTTCATCCTAGAAAAAAAAAAATAGAAGACTGAACAGCAGAATCAATGGATTTCTGCTTTAATAACGTCAGAGCATTTTGAAGTTCATATGTCATAGAAAATGTCCTAGCCGTGTATATATCTGTTGATTGTGTGAAATACTTTATGCATGCCACTCATCGTATTGGAGCTCAATAACGTCAGTGTATTTCTGGTTTATGGACATCAAAATATTTTGGAGCTCATGTCAACATTGTTACATTTTTTTCACATTTTTCATTGACAGAGTCATGTTCATTTCAACATTGTTACATTTTTGGTTCATTGATAGAGTTACACAAATTAATATGTCACATTTTTTTTCACAAATTCTTCACACAAATATATGATATTACATTTAAAAGATTTCAATTCAATAAAAGAAATTAAAACAAGAGGACGAATATACCTTGAAGATTGGACAGGCCACAGATGACCTTGAGAAGTTGAAAGCAACGGCTGCTTTTGCTTGCTTAGAGATGGTTTTTAGGAGACTAAAATGTATGCAAGTAACCTATTCTTTTCATAGAAGACGATGTCTTCATATAGAATGGAGAGTGGAAGTCTGGAATGAAGAATAAAATGTGTAGCCAGTAGCCTTGTAGGAGGAGGAGCGGGTTAAGGTATGTCTGTCACTGTGCCTGGCAAGTACAATGTGTGCACAGTGAGCTAGGTGTGGTCGCTAGCAGCAGTCGTGACTTGTAAGAAGTGTGTAAAAAATGAGCTAGGTGTGTGCAGCTAGGTGTAGGGGTGAGTAGTTTGTGCACACTGTTGACAGTTGGGGACAACGGGGTCACTCTAGTCACTTGACAATAGTTGTGAGCAGTTGTCACGACCCGGTCCCAAATTGTTGGGTCGAATCGGATCATGTCCAGCCTGCACCGTTGTGAGACGGCGGCAGTAAGCTGTATCCAAATGCAGGTAATCACAACAACACAATTTATTTTGTCACAACATCTAAATTTCGAATAATAAAAACTTGTCCAACAAAAGGTTCATTTAATACAACTGATAAAATAAAACTGTCTTTTATTCAACATCAAATCTAAAAGGTAAATCATCCTCTAAAGAGTAGGCTCATCAGCCACATAATCATCGTCCTCCAAATGGGACTCTGGCAGAACAGCTGGATAAAGCACCGGGTCGTAGTAGCTATTTATCAATAACTCAGCTTCATCAAAGGAACCTATTGGGGTGGGGGATCCAGTCAAGAAAGGAGCAAAGTACAATTATGAAAATTTAACAATTTAACTAATAATTAGAAATTTGCAGTTTAAACAGTTGAAATACTTGAACAATATTTTCCAGCAATTTTTTCACAATTGAAAACAATGTAATTTGAGTATGTAATGCTTATGACCGGCTTGGGTTGTACAATAGTATCCTAGTGATACGATACGGCTTATCCCCATGTGTAAGAGGGGTAAGCTCGCACAATCAATATGCAATATGAGGGATATTGGTCATAATACACTACACTACTCCCCCAATCCCACAATCAATACTCTAGGAGAGAGTTCCGTGTAGCAATGTGGTTTAATCTTGCAATATTACAATTATTAACTAAATTGAAAAATAAACACAACCGTACTTGCCTTTGTTTATGACTGAGTTTGAAGAGTCGGTTCCGGGAAAGAAAATCAGACTCGTCCTCGAAATTCTACATTGAGAATCCCGACTTAGCATAAATGAGGAAACCATATCTAGGTGTGCTAGTTACAATCTCTAGAATTGGTCATAATCAAATTTTTATGTTATTTACAAATTCTACCAGAACACGTTTATCGATGTGATTTACTAGTTATTAATTTACGAAGAAAAATCAATTTAACACTTATTGAAAAATCGCATTTTCTGATTATTTGGCAAAACTTAGTATTTTGTAATATTATATATAAAACTAATATTTTTCTTTAAATGAGAAGAACGTGAATTTGTTTAAATAACAAACTTGTAATTTTCCTAGTTATTTAATGTGAGAAAATGATATTAATTTTCTATATCCAAAATAATGTCTTTTTGATATTTTACGCGTTTATCGACAAACCAACAAAACCAGAATTTAAAAGCTACTCTACACTATTACAGAGCTATAGAAAAAGATAAAGAGCTGGGCTTATGCCCTTACAATTATTTACATAAATTAATGGAATAAAATAAATATATACTGGTGAACCCTGAACGCCGGAAAGCGATCCATTCAGCAGGCCGAGGCCCTGCACCAAAATATGATTTGACCAGTAACTAGTTCTAAATAATAAATTATTATTAAATATAATATGAAAATAGGGTCTCAGACTTGGTCCAAAGGTCATGTTCGTAATTAGCTAATGTCTCAACGTCCGGAACAATGCCGGTTTCGTTTGCATGTCGCTAAGGGCCCATTGACCGATACGGTCGTCGCTCGAAAAAGTAATCGAAATTTGTCACGCCCCAGAACCAGAATACTGGAGAGCGGGGGCGAACATAGACAGCTACGTATAATGAAATGGAATCCACCTCGATATACGGTCACGGCTGTCTAGATATGAGGGTTTATTACAAGCCAATGGTCTCTTAAGGTCCGGCCTATTGTCTCAATCTCAAGCAAGTAATATATTTACAAGATGTTTGACCACCAAATATACAATAAAAGGCGTCCCAAATATTACATATCAGCTGATCATGAAGCTAGTCGTACAAAATGCTAGGACTAGCAAGAGTTAAGTCATACATGATCAACCCTAGGATTCGTCAATCATGTTTACAGCCCGTAGGCAGACAGTAAGTAAATGAGCATCGAGCTAACAGGTGCTCGTCGGCTAAACGCCTCAAAAGAATAATTTACAATAGAGTGAGCGAAACAAAATAGAAAACCCACTCGTAGCACGGGTTCCTTCTAGTCGCCACCATCGGGCTGGAGGTTTGGTAGATCCTCGGGTGCTGCTCCGAAATCTGGCCACACAAAACCAGCTGGGTCAAACCCCAGAAAGAGCAAGTGCCACAAAGGAGGCCACGAATAAGAACAAAACCAGCATATCAGAACATAAGAAAATGGAAGAAAGTACTAGTAAATAAGAGTACAATAAGACAATAAACGAATAGGGACATGGAACCATTCCGGAAGCCAGGTTACAACCCGTAAACCAAACAAGGACCGGGATTGTAACCCTTCGCCTGAATAGCACATTGTCTCTACCCATTTATTGTTAAAGATAAGTAAAACAATCATGTTCAGGAGGACCAGGTACTGGGACTAAACAAGACTTAGACAGAACTAGACATCATCCATTCACAAGCGGCCAAGCAAATTCTATGGCTTACTACTTTAACTAACTAGGGTTATCACAAGCCTAATTACTAACAAGATGCAAGTGAGAATTTTCCAGTCCCAAGCCCTGCAGACCATCCAGTTATCCTTCCGCGGGTTGAGAGTATGGTTGGGTACATCGCCCAGGAGACGATATACCCTTAGGTGACTTAGAGGGTGCAACACATGACAGTGTGCTGGAAATGTGCTATACTCGTCGGCAAGCTACAAGTCCAATTAAAGCGCCCAGATAACGAGATTGCCTGTGACTGGAAATTCTCTATGAACTATAGTTTGATCTAATCATTAGCCTAATCCAGATTCAGTGTAAATCCCTGACCGTGGGAACCAGAGAGTCACGTCCTAGACATGATGCAAGACAAGACAGGTGGATTGTACAAGCAAGCAAGCAGGAACACCCACGGTGTCAAGTTGGTTATACGAGTCGAGTTACAAGTTACCAGTTACAAGTTACAAGTCAAGTCAAGTCAGTGCGCCGCCACGGGCCATGTAGTGCCCCGTCCCTACATCGTGCCCCGTTGCCCGTCCACGGGGTGCGCGAGAAAGGAACACTGTCGCTATCGACTCGGTCGGGACCGATAGGTCGGGAACGATCGAATCGATCGAACGGGAACGGTTGAATTAAGATCCATTCCACGTTATGGAATGGCTTCTTCGGAACCAAGTCCCATATTCAGCGGGTTGCGTCTCGAGGATTGACTTTGCGGCTGAGTCGGGAGAGACCTCCCGTTGCTCTGCTTTTCACGCCGCTTGCGTTGGTTTTGGTTTTGGTTTTCCGAATGCGTTTTCGTGAATGTTTTCGATGGTTTTCATGGTTTACATTTCGAGCTCGCATTTCCTATCGAACTCTTGCATAAATACAGTGTTCTAATCGGTTGCTTGTGCGATTTCAGGTGATCGCGTAGGCGACGTCTAGCGCAGCCAACAAGTCCCTCGCCTCAAGTAAAAGCTCAAGGTGAGTGGCTGACCTCCTTCGTCTCGACCCTCTATTTCAAAATGTGAACTCAGGTAATGACATCGTAATTGAATGAATTGCTTAAAGAATACAAGTCCTATGGGTTAGAGGAGAAAAAGATGTGTTGCGTAGAAAAGAGATAGAATTATTACAAGCCTGCAAAACAAACAAGTAAATGAATCGATTACGGTCTTGGACAACTTGTCGACAAGGGCGATGGTTTCTTCGAGCGGCAACCCGGGGCCACGGGACCGACTCGGCCTAGGAAGAAACAGGTTATAGCCGAGCTGGGTATGAAGCAACCGGTAAGACGGGGACTTGCATCGGAGCTCGCTACTTGCGTTGCAAGGGTCCCGTATTACCAGGCTATGTCCAAATGGCTAGTTATTGCCAGTGACCTTCACATCAAACACTTGGTATAATTGTTAACAATGAGCGTGGAAGGTAACGATAACGTCAAAATGCTTTGTATAAAATGTTTAGGGTGGCTAGAAAGATCATCAAAAAGGAAGTCATATGATTTTTATCTATTCTTGAACCAAATGAGAGCCCGGAAATTAATTAGTCACTCGCCAGTACATGTTGATTGTACTGATCCTCGCTCTCTCCACAGGTACGCTAAATCAGGAGGAGCGTGCCACGTGAAAGAAGGAAACGCTCGTGTGTTTTGAAGCTTCGTTCGTGCGGTCGAAGCTTGGATCCAATCTCTTTTGAAGACTCTGCTGTTGAAAGCTAGAAGACAGATGGAGCGACTGCCCACTATCCCAGGTGGTTTTGAAATCCTGGTTGTAATCAGGGATGAAATGTATGGAATGGCTATCTCATCGGCCTTCATTTTGTAATGGAGTCAGTTTGTAAAAAGCCCGCGCGGCGTCCTTATATCGAGTCTGTAACATGATGTTCATTATCAATAAAGCTTGAGTTTTCCTTCTATATGAATGTGTTCAATTTCTCTGCGTACTCTTATATGTATATGCTGTTGTATCGGATGACCTTATGAACCGCCTTGTGCAAGCGCAACTTAGGCTTGCACGGCATCACGCCCGGGGGACGACTATCGATTCTACCGAATCGGGGCGTGACATAATGGTATCAGAGCACGGCTTTACGTCCTTGGCCTCCAGTGTCGAGTTTCTAGTCTCAAAACCGTTGGTCTCGTGTCGATGAGATATGTCATTCCATATGAGTGAGTCCGTGATAAGTATTATGACTAATGTATTTTTGCCTTCAAATTCCCAGAAAGTGCGGCGGTGAACGAAGAAAGTGCTTCGAGCGGCTCGAGTAGCTCGAGGCTCGGACCCTCTAACGGTGCCATGGAGCGGATGTTGCGCATGCTGGAAGCACAACAACAGCAAGCTCAGGAGAATCAACGCCTGAATGAGCAACATCGACGGGAGACTGAGGCACATCGACGGGAGGTAGAGGCACGCCAGACCCAGTTCGAGGCCCGATTCGATGCACAATTCAAGTTGCAGCAGAAGCAGCTTGATACTCTTCAGCAGATTGTACAGACTGTGGTGGCCAACAACAACAACTCTGCGACGACTCCTGCCGTGACCGAGCCTGCGGCCAGACAAAGCGAAATCGAACCGGAGGTACCCGAGCTTATGCCTGCGGCACCGAGAAGTTCCAACTTCGACGTGTCAAAATTCACAAAAAGCTTCCGTACTTCCTTTTGCGGTACTGAAGACCCTTCGTTGGTAATCGATTGGCTGGAGGAGTTGGAAGACCGGTTCGAGCTTCTGGGCGTCGATGAGTCCAAGAAAGTCGCTTGCGCTCAACTTCTACTCCGATTGAACGCGCACGACTGGTGGGCCGTGCAAAAGCGAGCAATCAGACACGACAACGAGGCAGCGACGATATCTTGGGCTACCTTCCGAGAGGCGTTCGAGATCGAGTACCTTCCCGATGCCATTCGACAAGAGAAGGAGAATGAGTTTATGCAGCTAAAGCAAGGGAATATGACGGTGCGGCAGTATGCAGCAGAGTTCAACAAGTTAGCCAAGTTTGCTGGACAATACCTGCCTTCCATGGCGAGTCGTGCACGACGGTTCGAAGTGGGCCTACGACCATCTATCGCCGCCCATGTGTCTGTTCCTAAATACCAAACGATGGGGGAGTCTCTCAACCACGCCCTCCGCCTTGAAAGCCAATACCCTCCAAGTGCTGCCGGCGCTGTGCATACCTACAATCACAAACGCCCTAGCCACGCGGGAGGAAACAATGGGACCAAGCGTCCAAACAATGGGCAACAAGGCGGATACCAAGGGCGTAACCCATGGCCATATTGCATCCGCTGCCGCCGGAACGGTCACACTATCGTCGATTGTCCGATACCAGTGGATGGATGCTGGAACTGTGGCAAGAAGGGCCACATTCGTGCTGAGTGTCCAAGCAGAAGGCCGAACCCAACGGCGCCCCAACAGCACCGTCCAGCGGTGCCTCAGCAACACCGTCCAGGGAATCAAGTTCCAGCGCCTCGAGCCCAGCAACCTGTACCGCAAAATGGCCAAGACCGTCGCCCCAATGCCCAGGGCCGCGTCTACGCCATGACTCGAGATGAAGCACTGGCATCAGACACGGTCGTGACAGGTATACTTAGTTTTAATAATGTGCCTGCTCGCGTACTATTTGATTCAGGTGCTTCGCATAGTTTTATAGCGGCGGACTTTGTCGCCGAGCACAAATTTCCATTAGTATCATTAGACCTCGACCTTAGCGTGAGCACACCTTCGGGCACACCTATACTCACTAATTCAGCCTGCACCGACGGGATTATCTGTATCGGCGGTCAAAAGATCGGTTTGGACGTGATGGTCCTAGACATGAATGACTTCGATATCATTCTGGGAATGGATTGGCTCGGGCCGTGCAACGCAACCATAGACTGTGCCAGGAAGACGGTCACTTTTCGTATACCAGGAGTGCCTGAATTCTACTTTTCGTGTGGTGAGGCGTCGTCGACCTGCATGTTGATCTCGGCAATCTCTGCTCGGAGGATGCTGCATTCTGGGTGCGAAGGCTACTTGGCGTCCGTCCGAGACATACGACAGGATGGTGCAAACGTAGGTCAGACCGACGTTGTGGCAGAATTCCCCGATGTGTTTCCGGACGAGCTACCCGGCATGCCCCCCGACCGAGAGATCGAGTTCAGCATCGATACATTTCCCGATACTCGACCGATTTCTAAGGCCCCGTACAGAATGGCTCCCGCCGAGCTTAAGGAACTCAAGGTCCAGCTACAAGAGTTACTCGATAAAGGGTTTATTCGGCCTAGTGTTTCACCGTGGGGAGCGCCCGTATTGTTCGTAAAGAAGAAGGATGGGTCCCTGCGTCTGTGCGTCGATTACCGAGAGCTGAACAAAGCCACCATCCGGAACAAGTACCCATTGCCCCGCATAGACGACTTATTCGATCAACTGCAAGGCGCCTCGGTATTTTCGAAGATTGATCTCCGCTCAGGTTATCATCAACTCAAGATCAAGTCAGACGACGTGCAAAAGTCCGCCTTTCGCACTCGTTACGGCCACTACGAGTTCCTGGTGATGCCATTCGGCCTGACGAACGCCCCTGCCGCCTTCATGGATCTGATGAATCGGGTATTTCGACCCTTCCTTGATAAATTTGTCGTAGTCTTTATTGACGATATTCTGGTCTACTCGAAAGACAGGGCACAGCATGCAGAACATCTGCGGACCGTGCTCCAGACACTTCGAGAAAATCAGCTATATGCAAAGCAGAGCAAGTGCGAATTTTGGCTCAGCAGCGTATCCTTTCTGGGTCACATCATTTCGTCCGAAGGTATTGCAGTCGATCCGAAGAAGGTGGAAGCCGTTGCTGATTGGAGGCGGCCTGCGTCTGCTAGTGAGATTCGAAGCTTTCTTGGTTTGGCGGGATACTATCGACGCTTCGTGAAAGACTTCGCGAAGATTGCATCGCCTTTGACTCGCCTCACTCAAAAGGGAGTCGCGTATGAGTGGTCGGATGACTGTGAAGCTTCATTCCAGGAGCTAAAACGGCGATTGATTTCGGCACCTATACTCGCGCTTCCGGATGGGCCAGAGGGTTTTCAGATATTCAGCGATGCTTCAGGCCAGGGCTTGGGATGTGTGCTCATGCAGCGGAATAAGGTGATATCATTCGCCTCCAGACAGTTGAAGCCGCACGAGAAGAACTATCCTACGCACGACTTGGAGTTAGCGGCGATTGTGTTCGCGTTGAAATTGTGGCGTCACTATCTATATGGCGTGGCGTGCGCGATCTATACCGACCACAAGAGCCTCAAGTATCTCTTCACCCAGAAGGAACTGAACTTACGACAGCGGCGCTGGCTCGAACTAATCAAGGACTATGACTTGACGATCGACTACACTCCGGGCAAGGGAAATGTGGTGGCGGACGCTCTGAGTCGGAAATATCTTGCCTCGCTATCCATCGACCGCAGACTACTACAAGATCTTGAAGAAATGGGCATCGATCTCCGGGTTCGATTCAGGGATATACGGTTGGCGCAGCTGCAGTTAGAGCCGAGTTTGCTGGAAAAGATCATGGCCGCTCAGAAGGATGATCCGTACCTGAAGAAAGTGCGCGAGCGAATTTCGACAGGTAGTGCGACCGACTTTGCGGAAGACAAGACCGACGCGCTGCGATTGAATGGCCGACTATGTGTTCCGGATGATTCTGAACTACGAAAGGAGATTATGTCGGAGGCGCATCACGCAAAATACACTTTGCATCCAGGCAGTACCAAGATGTACAAAGACCTCCGCACGACCTTCTGGTGGCACGGGATGAAGAGAGATGTGGCGCTCTTCGTGTCACAATGCATGGCCTGTCAGCAGGTAAAAGCTGAGCATCAGCGACCGGGCGGGGAGATGCAGAACCTTGCCATCCCGGAGTGGAAATGGGATCATGTCACGATGGACTTTATTGTTGGCCTGCCGAAGACACCACGGGGGAGCGACGCCATCTGGGTCATCGTCGATCGATTAACCAAGTCAGCGCACTTCATTGCCATTAAAGTTACTTGGAGCGTTGATCGGCTGGCGCAGATTTATCTTGACGAGATCGTACGGCTGCACGGAGTTCCAGTATCCATCGTCTCTGATCGGGATTCACGGTTCATGTCGCGATTCTGGAGTAGCCTTCAGTCGGCGCTGGGTACCAAGTTGCAGTTCAGTTCAGCTTACCATCCACAGACCGACGGCCAAACGGAGCGCGTTAATCAGATTCTCGAAGACATGCTACGGCTCTGCGCAATCGACTTCAAATCAAGCTGGGACGTCCACTTACCGTTGGCGGAATTTGCATATAACAATAGCTACCAGTCCAGCATCCAAATGGCGCCGTATGAAGCTTTGTACGGCCGGAAGTGCAGATCGCCCATTTGCTGGGATGAAGTCGGGGAACGGCAGATACTCGGCCCAGAACTGGTGGAACAGACCGTGGAGAAGGTCAAGCTCATTCGGGAAAGACTGAAGATTGCACAGAGTCGACAAAAGAGCTATGCCGACACCCATCGAAGACCGCTTGAGTTCCAGGTGGGCGACCATGTGTTCCTGAAGGTGTCGCCTATGCGAGGAGTTACTCGGTTCGGCGTGAAGGGGAAGCTGAGTCCGAGATTTGTTGGGCCGTTCGAAATACTTGAGCGGGTCGCCCCAGTAGCCTATAGGATTGCCCTACCGCCGGCGCTTGAAGGTGTCCACAATGTCTTCCACGTCTCCCAACTGCGGAAGTACGTGCACGACCCTAGCCACGTGGTAGACTTTGGCCAGCTAGAGTTGAAGTCTGACTTATCCTACGTTGAAGCGCCTGTTCAAATCTTGGAACGCAAGGATAAGCTATTGCGGAATCGGACGATCCCTCTCGTTCGCGTACTCTGGAAGAACCATGCGGCGGAAGAGTCGACATGGGAACTTGAGTCGGAGATGAGGGAAAGGTTTCCTTCATTATTTTCATAGAGGTAGGTTCTGTTCTTAAGTTTCGAGGACGAAACTTTTTCTTAGTTGGTTATGGTGTAGTGCCCCGTCCCTACATCGTGCCCCGTTGCCCGTCCACGGGGTGCGCGAGAAAGGAACACTGTCGCTATCGACTCGGTCGGGACCGATAGGTCGGGAACGATCGAATCGATCGAACGGGAACGGTTGAATTAAGATCCATTCCACGTTATGGAATGGCTTCTTCGGAACCAAGTCCCATATTCAGCGGGTTGCGTCTCGAGGATTGACTTTGCGGCTGAGTCGGGAGAGACCTCCCGTTGCTCTGCTTTTCACGCCGCTTGCGTTGGTTTTGGTTTTGGTTTTCCGAATGCGTTTTCGTGAATGTTTTCGATGGTTTTCATGGTTTACATTTCGAGCTCGCATTTCCTATCGAACTCTTGCATAAATACAGTGTTCTAATCGGTTGCTTGTGCGATTTCAGGTGATCGCGTAGGCGACGTCTAGCGCAGCCAACAAGTCCCTCGCCTCAAGTAAAAGCTCAAGGTGAGTGGCTGACCTCCTTCGTCTCGACCCTCTATTTCAAAATGTGAACTCAGGTAATGACATCGTAATTGAATGAATTGCTTAAAGAATACAAGTCCTATGGGTTAGAGGAGAAAAAGATGTGTTGCGTAGAAAAGAGATAGAATTATTACAAGCCTGCAAAACAAACAAGTAAATGAATCGATTACGGTCTTGGACAACTTGTCGACAAGGGCGATGGTTTCTTCGAGCGGCAACCCGGGGCCACGGGACCGACTCGGCCTAGGAAGAAACAGGTTATAGCCGAGCTGGGTATGAAGCAACCGGTAAGACGGGGACTTGCATCGGAGCTCGCTACTTGCGTTGCAAGGGTCCCGTATTACCAGGCTATGTCCAAATGGCTAGTTATTGCCAGTGACCTTCACATCAAACACTTGGTATAATTGTTAACAATGAGCGTGGAAGGTAACGATAACGTCAAAATGCTTTGTATAAAATGTTTAGGGTGGCTAGAAAGATCATCAAAAAGGAAGTCATATGATTTTTATCTATTCTTGAACCAAATGAGAGCCCGGAAATTAATTAGTCACTCGCCAGTACATGTTGATTGTACTGATCCTCGCTCTCTCCACAGGTACGCTAAATCAGGAGGAGCGTGCCACGTGAAAGAAGGAAACGCTCGTGTGTTTTGAAGCTTCGTTCGTGCGGTCGAAGCTTGGATCCAATCTCTTTTGAAGACTCTGCTGTTGAAAGCTAGAAGACAGATGGAGCGACTGCCCACTATCCCAGGTGGTTTTGAAATCCTGGTTGTAATCAGGGATGAAATGTATGGAATGGCTATCTCATCGGCCTTCATTTTGTAATGGAGTCAGTTTGTAAAAAGCCCGCGCGGCGTCCTTATATCGAGTCTGTAACATGATGTTCATTATCAATAAAGCTTGAGTTTTCCTTCTATATGAATGTGTTCAATTTCTCTGCGTACTCTTATATGTATATGCTGTTGTATCGGATGACCTTATGAACCGCCTTGTGCAAGCGCAACTTAGGCTTGCACGGCATCACGCCCGGGGGACGACTATCGATTCTACCGAATCGGGGCGTGACAGGCCACTATCAAGTTATCATGTTACAAGTCAAGAATGTACCCCATCGGGTCATTTTCCAGAAAATTAGGAAGTACTAGGATCATAAATCACATAAATCACGAAAACCGTACTAGTCATATCAAATACTGAAAATCGTGCCAGGTCGTGTTGGGGTCAAGGTAGTGGGTAGCGCAGGGGTGGATGGCTCAGGAATGGTTGGCGCAGGAGATAGATGGCGCAGGGTTGAACTGCGCAGGGGTGAAGTGCGCAGGGTCCAAGCGCACGGGGTTAGATTGTGCGGGGAGCCAACTGCGCAGGGGTGAGCTGCACAGGGGTATAGGTGGCGCATGAGCAGACTGCGCATGAATGGATGGCGCATGAGCCGACTGCACATGAGCAGGCTGCGCATGAGCAGACTGTGCATGAGCAGACTGCACATGGATGGATGGCGCATGGAGCTGAGCGCAGTTTGCCAAGGGGAAAGCAGCGCGGTCGGCGCTGCGCTAAAGAGCGCAGGCAGAGGGGGGATGCGCAGTCCAGCACTGCGCTAAGGAGCGCAGGCTGCAGTCTTCGTCTCCAGGCCGAGAGCAAGCATCAAGAACACCAAAAATTCCATTCTTCATATCTTGGTCAAATCAAAGCTAAATCTAGATTTTCAAAGTTCTAACTTGAGTAAAATTGAGTTCTCTTCCACATGGAAGCATCAAAACCCACAAAAACCCAACTAAAATAGATCAAAACCATGTAAATCCGAAAATAGAGAAAGCTTAGATCTAGAACAAAGGAGACTCCAAATCACAAAAAAATCAAGTTCTAATGTTCATCTCCATGGCCTAATCTAGCTAATGGACAAATAAAATAGGGTTCTCATGTGGTGGCATGGTGCACTTGCCTATGGGTGTTGGTGAGTTGTGTAGAGGAAGGAAGAAGAAGGAGATGGAGAAAATAAATGAAAGAGTTATGAGGAGAGAGAAAAGGTTGGTAGGGTTTTTAATGAGGGTGGTTATGTTGTGTTGAGGGTGGAGCATAGGCTAAGGTGTTCCAAATGCATGTTGAACCAAACCAAACCAATCTTCCTCCACAAAATAAAACCAAGCCATGTCAAAACCCATTTTATGAGAAAACCAAAATCTGCAAGCTGAGCCAAAATACAATTACAGGCCAGAATCTGAGAAAATAAAATACAGGTCCAAGATACATGCAGGCTTAACAAAATACGTGTTCTGAGATATGGGTGTTACAACTCTACCCACCTTAAAAGAATTTCGTCCTCGGAATTTAATTTAAGAGGCTAGAGAGACAAGGACAAGTCGTACTTATTTACATGCAAGCTATACTAAGCAGTCAATCAAACAATCACGCATGCAAGCAAGGACGGAAGGCATAAGGCATAAGGAAGACATTATACCTTATGAGTCAAACAGGTCGGGATACCGCGATCGGATGTCATCCTCACGCTCCCACGTTGACTCACCTAGAGAGTGATGACCCCAAGCAACACGGACTAAGTTAATAGTCTTATTCTTGAGTATCTTCTCCCTCCGGTCCAATATAGACACGGGCCTCTCCTCATACGAAAGGTTGGTACCAACAACCAATTCTGAATGGTCTAGGATATGGCTCGGGTCCGGGATATACCGTCGCAATTGGGACACATGGAACACATCATGCACCTCACTTAACGACGGCGGAAGAGCAAGACGATAGGATACATCTCCTACTCGCTCCAGGATATCGAACGGCCCTATATACCTAGGACTAAGCTTTCTCCGTACGCCAAAACGAATGATGTCGTGGTTAGGCGAGATCCTAAGGAATACATGGTCGCCGATAGCAAATTCTAAGGGACGCCGATGGGCATCGGCCCAATGTCGCTGGCGGTCTTGGGCAACTCGAAGATGATCCCTGACTCTTCTGACTACTTCAACTGTCTGGGCAATCATTTCTGGACCGAGCATCTGCCTCTCTCCAACATCATCCCACGCTAGCGGGGATCTGCACTTCCTACCATACAGAGCCTCGAATGGTGCCATCTGGATGCTGGCCTGGAAGCTATTATTGTACGAGAACTCCACCAGGTGTAGGTGATCTTCCCACGAACCATCGAAGTCAAGGGTACAAGACCTCAACATGTCTTCAAGAGTCTAGATGGTGCGCTCTGACTGGCCATCTGTCTACGGATGATACGCTGAACTGAACTGGAGACGAGTCCCCAAACTCTCTTGCAGGCTACGCCAAAAGTGTGATGTAAACCTTGAATCTCGGTCTGAGGTGATACTGACGGGCACACCGTGAAGCCTGACAATCTGCCTGAGGTACATCTCTGCTAGCTGAGCCGTAGACTGCCCAACTCTGAATGGGAGAAAATGAGCTACCTTCATGAGCCGGTCAACTATAACCCAAATAGCATCTCGACCAGCCGGGGATCTAGGCAATCCAGTCACAAAATCCGTGGTCACATGCTCCCACTTCCATTCTGGAATTGGCAAGAGCTGAAGAAGTCCAGCGGGCCTCTGATGTTCAGCTTTAACCTGTTGGCAAACCAAACACCGAGAGACAAACCGGGCTATCTTCCTCTTCATGCCATTCCACCAGAAATGTTGACGAATATTACGGTACATCTTTGTACCACCAGGATTAATAGAATACTGCGAACTATGAGCTTCTGCCATAACTTCCTGTCGGATACCTCCACTAGGTACACAAAGACGAGTGCCGTGTCGAAGCGTACCATCTTTATGGATACATAACTCTGACCTTCTTCCTGCCTCATACCTGCTCTAAGCCGCTGAATCTTGGAATCTGTAGACTGCACCGTCCGGATCCTCTCAACTATGCTGGACTGAACCTGTAGACTAGCCATCAATGCCACACTGGTAGGAAGAACCACCTCAATTCCCATCTTCTGAAAATCTTCCAATAACTCTGGTTGCGCCGTTAGGAGGTAAACTCTGGCTCTCCGGCTCAACGCATCTGCTACAACGTTGGTCTTCCCTGGGTGATACTGTAAATCTACATCGTAGTCCACCAGAAGCTCAAGCCATCTCCTCTGCCGCATATTAAGGTCCTTCTGGGTGAAAACATACTTCAGGCTCTTGTGATCAGTAAATATCTTCACTCTATCTCCATACAAGTAGTGCCTCCACAACTTGAGTGCAAACACTACTGCTGCCAGTTCTAAATCGTGGGTCGGGTAATTCTTCTCATGATCACGAAGTTGACGTGATGTATAAGATATTACCTTCCCATGCTGCATCAAGACACACCCCAATCCTCTGCCTGAAGCGTCGCAATAAACTGTGAATCCTCCGGTCCCATCTGGAAGTATGAGAATGGGAGCCGTTATCAAGCCTCGCTTCAACTTCTCAAATGATTCCTGGCACTCTGCTGTCCAAGCAAACTGCACATCCTTACGGGTCAACTGGGTCATCGGCGCCGAAATCCTAGCAAAATCTGAAACAAACCGCCGGTAGTAGCCGGCCAATCCAAGGAAACTGCGAACCTCTGCCACTGAACTAGGCACTGGCCATGACTCGATAGCCACAATCTTCTGGGAATCTACTTCCACTCCTCCTTGGGTAATGATGTGACCCAAGTACAAAATGCGATCGAGCCAGAACTCGCATTTGCTGAACTTGGCGTACAACTGGTGCTCTCTAAGCGTCTGAAGGACGATTCTGAGATGCTGCTCATGCTCTGCTTCGCTCTTGCTGTAGACCAGGATATTATCTAGGAACACGATCACGAACTGATCCAAGTAAGGCATAAAAATATGATTCATGAGGTCCATGAATACGGCCGGCGCATTGGTCGCTCCAAAGGGCATAACAAGGAACTCCCAATGCCCATATCTCGATCTAAACGCTGTCTTCGGGATGTCCGGCTCTCTGACTCTGATCTGATGATATCCCGACCGCAAGTCTATCTTCCAAAACACTGAAGCCCCTTTGAGTTGATCAAACAAGTCATCTATCCTCGGGAGAGGGTATCTGTTCTTGATTGTCACTGAGTTCAAGGTACGATAATCTACACATAACCTGGACGTACCATCCTTCTTTTACACAAGAAGCATCGGGGCTCCCCAGGGCGATCCACTTGCACGAATGAATCCCTTGGTCCTAAGTTCTTCAATCATCTTGTATAAAATCTCCAACTCTGAAGGCGCCATTCTGTAGACTCGCTCTGATACTGGTGCTGTTCCGGGGATCAAGTCTATAGTGAACTCGATCTCCCGCTCTGGCGGCATTCCTGGAAGCTCCTCTGGGAAACATCTGGAAATTCTTCAACTATCCTGGGCAACTACACTGCTGCTACTGCCATCCGCAACACTGGGGATGATGGCTCCACTGCTCCTCTGGAAAATGAGAACTCTGGCTCTCCTGGAATGCTGAAAACAACTCTGCCAACATGGCAGTCTATCCTAGCATACTGGTTCCTCAACCAATCCATGCCTAAGACTACATCATAGTCTGCCATAGGGAATTCTATAAATCTAGCGGGGAACTCTCTACCGCTAACTACGATTCGACACGAGGAAAACACTCGATCTACTCCCACAAGACCATTACCAGTAAGTATATTAAGCCTCACTGCTAATGACTCGGGCTCCAATCCTATCAGTATCGCAAATCGTACAGACATGAATGAATGCGATGCACCAGAATCAAATAATACCAATGCTGGAGAGGAGTTGACGAAAATAGTACCTGCCACTACCTCACCTGGTGCAACTTCTTCTTCCATAGCCATCATCATGGCCTGACCTCTAACTGCGGGTCCCCTCTCCTGGAAACCTCTCTGCCTGCTTTGCACTTGGGCTTGGGTATACTGCTGCTAGTTCTGCTGATCAAATACCTGGGCCTGAGGCAACAATGGCCTCGGGTACTGCTGCTGCTGCACAGGTGCTGGTCCCCTAACCGATGGACTGGTTAGGTTGGAAGAGGATGAACTACCCCTATTCGGGCAAGCTCCTATCTTATGATCTGCCGCTCCACAAGCCAGGCACAATCCTTGCGCCCTACGACAATCTGCCACCACATGGCCTGGCTTCCCACAATGAGAACATCCTATCTCGGAAGTCTGCTTTTACTGCTGCGGGTACGTCGGGGTTGAATGCTGAACCGACGTTACTGAGGCCGCCCGCCTCGGAGTTCCAATAGTCAAACCCCTTGCTGCCGGGGCTGGAGCTGATGATTGGTGCATCTGACTGTGGGACCGCTTCCTACCTCCGGTCCTATGCACGATCCTCTGGGAGGTATACTCATGCCTCCTATCCGCTCTCAAAACTGCATCGAACGTCTGGTGCTCGAACTGCTCGACTGCCAACAAGATCTCCAAATACAGTCCCTGCTGGAACCGCTGGGCCATATCAAACTCGGTCGCCACCAAGGTGGAGGCAAACCTACTGAGTCTAGAAAACTCAGATGCATAACTGTCAACTGTTCTGCCTCCTTGCTTCAAGTTGGTAAATCTCGTCTGTAGGTCGTACCGAGCTACAGCATCAAAATACTTCGTCTGGAATCTTTCTCTAAACACTGCCCAAGCAATGGGTGCCACTAATCCCATGGCCTGCGCTGCCCACCAACTGCAAGCCAAGTCCAGCAACTGTAGCCGTACCATGGCCACCTTCTCATTCTCGGGTGTTCTAGCTGCTTCCAGAATCACCTCGGTATCCTGAAGCCAAGCGTCCGCGGCAATCGCATCTTTACTGCCGTCGAAGAATGGAGGGTTCAGGCGCTTGAAGCTGTTGGCCGCGCTGTTCCCTTGGTGACCGCCCCTGGTCAAAGCATCTGCCACTACCTGGTGCAAGGCGTCTCCTCGACGATCTTGGGAAGCTATCAAGGTCCTGATAAGACCTACCAAAGTACCATCATCCGGCTCGACAGGCTGAACTGGGGGCTCCCCTCCAGTAGGCCAAACTCTGGAGGCTACTTCGGAGTGCTGGGCTTGATCTCCGGGCTGCGGGTCCGCGGGAGTTGCTCCACCTTGCTGGCCGGCAGGGTCAGGTATAGTGCCGCTGAAGAAGATGACACAGGGAAAATAATAAGGAAGGACCATGACAGATCAACGATACAAGTATGCGATCAAGTCAAGATTCCAGAGATTCAGAGGATATGATAAGAGATCAAGGACGAGTACTGATTGAGACATCTATCGGTAAACCCCCATATTTTTTGATTGACAAGACCTGCATGGGCCACCACTTAAACCATGTCACGCCCCAGAACCAGAATACTGGAGAGCGGGGGCGAACATAGCCAGCTACGTATAATGAGATGGAATCCACCTCGCTATACGGTCACGGCTGTCTAGATATGAGGGTTTACTATAAGCCAATGGTCTCTTAAGGTCCAGCCTATTGTCTCAATCTCAAGCAAGTAATATAGTTACAAGATGTTTGACCACCAAATATACAATAAAAGGTGTCCCAAATATTACATATCAGCTGATCATGAAGCTAGTCGTACAAAATGCTAGGACTAGCAAGAGTTAAGTCATACATGATCAACCCTAGGATTCGTCAATCATGTTTACAGCCCGTAGACAGACAGTAAGTAAATGAGCATCGAGCTAACAGGTGCTCGTCGGCTAAACGCCTCAAAAGAATAATTTACAATAGAGTGAGCGAAACAAAATAGAAAACCCACTCGTAGCCCGGGTTCCTTCTAGTCGCCACCATCGGACTGGAGGTTCGGTAGATCCTCGGGTGCTGCTCCGAAATCTGGCCACACAAAACCAGCTGGGTCAAACCCCAGAAAGAGCAAGTGCGACAAAGGAGGCCACGAATAAGAACAAAACCAGCATATCAGAACATAAGAAAATGGAAGAAAGTACTAATAAATAAGAGTACAATAAGACAATAAACGAATAGGGACATGGAACCATTCCGGAAGCCAGGTTACAACCCGTAAACCAAATAAGGACCGGGGTTGTAACCCTTCGCCTGAATAGCACCTTGTCTCTACCCATTTATTGTTAAAGATAAGTAAAACAATCATGTTCAGGAGGACCAGGTACTGGGACTAAACAAGACTTAGACAGAACTAGACATCATCCATTCACAAGCGGCCAAACAAATTTTACGGCTTACTACTTTAACTAACTAGGGTTATCACAAGCCAAATTACTAACAAGATGCAAGTGAGAATTTCCCAGTCCCAAGCCCTGCAGACCATCCAGTTATCCTTCCGCGGGTTGAGAGTATGGTTGGGTACATCGCCCAGGAGACGATATACCCTTAGGTAACTTAGAGGGTGCAACACATGACAGTGTGCTGGAAATGTGCTCTACTCGTCGGCAAGCTACAAGTCCAATTAAAGCGCCCAGATAACGAGATTGCCTGTGACTGGAAATTCTCTATGAACTATAGTTTGATCTAATCATTAGCCTAATCCAGATTCAGTGTAAATCCCTGACCGTGGGAACCAGGGAGTCACGTCCTAGATATGATGCAAGACAAGACAGGTGAATTGTACAAGCAAGCAAGCAGGAACACCCACGGTGTCAAGTTGGTTATACGAGTCGAGTTATAAGTTACCAGTTACAAGTTATAAGTCAAGTCAAGTCAGTGCGCCACCACGGGCCACTATCAAGTTATCATGTTACAAGTCAAGAATACACCCCATCGGGTCATTTTCCAGAAAATTAGGAAGTACTAGGATCATAAATCACAGAAATTACGAAAACCGTACTAGTCATATCAAATACTGAAAATCGTGCCAGGTCGTGTTGGGGTCAAGGTAGTCGTGCTGTGTGGAACAAGATCTCAAAACCTAATCCACAAAAGAGAAGCCAAGTCCAAGAAATAAAACCAAATCATCATGGGCCAGTGGGTAGTGCAGGGGTGGATGGCGCAGGAATGGTTGGCGCAGGAGATAGATGGCGCAGGGTTGAACTGCGCAGGGGTGAAGTGCGCAGGGTCCAAGCGCGCGGGGTTAGATTGCGCGGGGAGCCATCTGCACAGGGGTGAGCTGCGCAGGGGTATAGGTGGCGCATGAGCAGACTGCGCATGAATGGATGGCGCATGAGCAGGCTGCGCATGAGCAGGCTGCGCATGAGCAGACTGCGCATGGATGGATGACGCATGGGGCTGAACGCAGTTTGCCAAGGGGCAAGCAGCGCGGTCGGCGCTGCGCTAAAGAGCGCAGGCAGAGGGGGGGATGCGCAGTCCAGCACTGCGCTAAGGAGCGCAGGCTGCAGTCTTCGTCTCCAGGCCGAGAGCAAGCATCAAGAACACCAAAAATTCTATTCTTCATATCTTGGTCAAATCAAAGCCAAATCTATATTTTTAAAGTTCTAACTTGAGTAAAATTGAGTTCTCTTCCACATGGAAGCATCAAAACCCACAAAAACCCAACTAAAATAGATCAAAACTATATAAATCCGAAAATAGAGAAAACTTAGATCTAGAACAAAGGAGACTCCAAATCACAAAATGTCAAGTTCTAATGTTCATCTCCATGGCCTAATCTAGCTAATGGACAAATAAAATAGGGTTCTCATGTGGTGGCAAGGTGCACTTGCCTATGGGTGTTGGTGAGTTGTGTAGAGGAAGGAAGAAGAAGGAGATGGAGAAAATAAATGAAAGAGTTATGAGGAGAGAGAAAAGGTTGGTAGGGTTTTTGTGGTTATGTTGTGTTAAGGGTGGAGCATAGGCTAAGGTGTTCCAAATGCATGTTGAACCAAACCAAACCAATCTTCCTCCACAAAATAAAACCAAGCCATGTCAAAACCCATTTTACGAGAAAACCAAAATTTGCAAGCTGAGCCAAAATACAATTACAGGCCAGAATCTGAGAAAATAAAATATATGTCCAAGATACATACAGGCTTAACAAAATACGTGTTCTGAGATATGGGTGTTACAGAATTCAAATCAACAAAAACCAGTTTAGAATTTAGAAATTTTATAGAAAACCCTTTTAAAATATTTTTCTGAAAATTTGGGCAGCATTCCCTCTGTATTTGGGACAACCCAATACTGGGAATTTGTGCCAACAACACACAAATAACTGTCCCAAACCAGGGACTCCCATTATCCAATCCACAAATAATAATAAACCCGAAAATAATATCGAACCCGAAAAATAATATCTACAGCACGAAACGTCAACCCAGAACTACTACCGAATGGACTTCGGAAAATTCTGAAACCGCAATCGTTAAAACCGAATCCCGTAACGGAATCGGGGACCGTATCATCATCGACGCATGGGAGGGACGAATTACTTTGATTAACAGAAATTACCCAATATTCGTTGGTCGGGGAGCCGCGGGATAATCTCGGGAACGGAAACGGAAAGAGCTGGACAGTTAAATCGGGCCACAGAACCACGGACAGCGGATCGGGGCTCTGGAACGAACGACGAGCGGTGCACGGGGCGTGCGGGGACAACGGGCTGGGCGCGGTCGGGAAGTGGCACGCGGGGGTCGTCGGATCGGTCGCGGGGTCACCGGACAGAGGAGGCGGCGGCGGCGGGATCCGTTCGGGGTCGACCTGGGTCGGGCGCTGGAGGTGGCGCTCGGGACTCCGGCGGTGGGGCTCGGGTCGCCGGGAAAACTAGGGCTAGGATTTGGGCTAGAGGAGAAATGAGAGTGGAGATAGTGATGGGAAGGAAGGGAAGAGGGTTGTATATATATAGGGAGGAGGAAGAGCTGTTACCGGAAGGGGAAGAGGAGGGGCGCTGCCGGTAGAGGAGGCCAAAGGTCTCGACGGTTCGCCCGCGAGAAAGGAGTGGGGTCGGGTCGGCTCCATTAACAGAATGGAAAGCAATTAAGAGAGAGAGAGAGAGAGTTAATGAAAAATTTAATAAAAAAAATTTGTTTTATTTTTTTAATAAATAAAATGTTATATATATATATATATATATATATATATATATATATATATATATATATATATATATATTTTATATATATATATATATATATATATATATATATATTAATTAAAGGATTTCCAAAATAGTTTCGGAAAAAAAAAACTGAACTTGGGTTCGAGATGGGTTCAAGTCAGGTTCGGGACGGGTCAGGACCAACATTCAAAATTCCAGGATTAGATATTTTTCTAAAAATATAGTTTTTCATAAAAAAATGATAATAATTAATTTAGCAACAATTTTATAAAAATAAAATTTTACGGTTTTGACTAAAATCTAAAATTCCAAAAATAATAATTTTCTAAAAATATAATTTTCCTAAATTAACAATTAATAATGATTTATAATAATAATTAGCTAATTAAATTATTCAATTACTTAAATGAAAATTTACGGGTTTCACAACCTTTCCTCCTTAGAAAATTTCATCCTCGAAATTAAAGGATAGGGTTAGGAATTACCTTAGGTCTCAAATAGATACGGATACTGCTCCCGCATCTCATCTTCTCGTTCCCAGGTAGACTCGCCTGGAAAATTGTGTCGCCACATAACTCTAACTATGGGCGTCACAGAGTTCCTGGTTTTCTTCTCACCTCGGTCTAGAATCGCCACTGGCTTCTCTGGTACTGTGAGGCTAGGTCCAATCTCCAGCTCTGAATGATCCAAGATATGACTCGAATCTGGGATGTAGCGTCTGAGCAGTGAAACGTGGAAGACGTTGTGCACGCCTTCAAGATTAGCTGGTAGAGCTAATCGGTACGCTACTTCTTCAATTCGGCTCAAAACTTCGAATGGGCCGATGTACCTGGGGCTCAGCTTTCCTGCTCTGCCAAATCTGATAGTTCCTCTGGTAGGGAAGATCTTCACGAACACATTATCTCCTGCTTCGAACTCCAGTGGTCGACGACTGCTATCAGCCCAATGCTTCTGTCTGTCCTGAGCAATCCTGAGCTTGTCTCTAATCACCTTTACCTTCTCTGCTGCATCGGTCACCATCTCCGGCCCAAGCAGTACTCTTTCCTCTACGTCGTCCCAAGCAAGTGGAGTGCGACAACGACGTCCATAGAGTGCCTCGAACGGAGTCATACCGATGCTAGCTTGGTAGCTGTTGTTGTAAGAGAACTCTACCAAATGCAAGTGGTCTTCCTAAGACCCTTCAAATTCCAAGATGCAAGATCTCAGCATGTCTTCTAACGTCTGGATGGTCCTCTCCGATTGTCCGTCAGTTTGGGGATGATAGGCGGTGCTGAACTTCAGTTGTGTTCCCAAACTGTCATACAAACTCTTCCAAAAGTGAGAGGTAAATCTAGTATCTCTGTCAGATACGATACTTACCGGAACTCCATGAATCTGGTAGATATGCTGCATGTACAGTGCTGCCAACTTCTCGGTAGATAGACCAACCTTGAAGGGGATAAAGTGAGCTGACTTTGTCAGTCGGTCCACAATAACCCAAATGGCATCCTTTTCTCCTTGGGATCGAGGCAGTCCTGACACAAAGTCCATTGTGATGTGTTCCCATTTCCACTCCGGGATGTCTAGCGGCTGCAACAATCCTGCTGGTCTCTGTCTGCTGGCTTTTACTTGTTGACAAATCAAGCATCTAGCCACAAATCTGGATACGTCATTCTTTATTCCGTACCACCACACTACAGTACGCATATTCCGATATATTTTATTAGCTCCTGGATGTATGGAATACTGCGACTGGTGCGCTTTTTACATCTGTTCGTTTCTCAGTTCGCCAGTTGGTACGCAAAGCCTCGTACCATGCCTCAGTGCTCTATCGCTGGCGATTGAGAATCCTTCAAGTGTTCCTGCCAGCACTTGATCTCTGAGTTTGTAAAGTGTCTCGTCTTGAAATTGTGCCTCCTTGACTTTGTCCATCAGACTTGAACGCACTTGCAACTGCATCATTGATTATTCAACTCCTGGTACAATAGCTTCTCTTCTCAGCTTCTTCATTTTCTCTTCAGGCAGTATAATCTCCAGTCCAAGCTTCTCTATGTCCTCCAGTAAATGTCGCTCCTTGGTTAAAAACATCACCATCGGGTACCGACCAAGTGCATCTGCAACCACATTAGCCTTACCTGGATGGTACTGCAAGTCGATGTCGAAATCTTTCATCAGCTCCAGCCATCACCTCTGTCGTATGTTCAGCTCCTTCTAAGTGAAAACATATTTAAGACTTTCGTGGTCTGTAAATATTTTTACTCTCTCTCCATAGAGGTAGTGCTTCCATAACTTCAAAGCAAATATCACCGCTGCGAGCTCCAAATCATGTATGGGATAGTTCTTCTCATGAGTCCGTAATTATCTAAATGCGTAAGCAATTACTTTCCCGTGTTGTTGAAGAACACAACCCAATCCTTTACCAGAAGCATCACTGTAAATTAAGAAACCGTCAGTACATGTGGGTAGCGCAAGTATCGGTGCCGTTGTAAGTCTTTTCTTCAGTTTCTCAAATGCTGCTTGGCAAGCTTCAGTCCATACAAACTCTTCATTCTTCCTTGTGAGCTTCGTCATCGGCTCAGCAATCCTAGCGAAGTCCTTCACAAATTTCTGATAGTAGCCAGCTAATCCCAAGAAACTTCTGATTTCAGCAACTGAACTTGGTGTACTCCACTTCTCAATGGCAGCTATCTTCTTTGGATCCACCGAAATTCCTTCTCCTGTGACAACATGGCCCAGAAAATCCAACTTGTCTAAGAAGAATTCACATTTAGATAGCTTACCATAGAGTTTCTCCTTCCTCAAGGTTCCCAGAACTTTTTTTAGGTGCTCTTCATGCTCTTCTTCGGTCTTCGAGTAGATCAGGATGTCATCGATGAAGACAACAACAAACTGATCCAGATATTCATGGAAAACCTTGTTCATAAGGTTCATGAATACCGCAGGGGCATTCGTCAATCCAAACGGCATGACCAAAAATTCATACTGACCATATTTGGTGTTAAACGCCGTCTTTGGGATATCCTCCTTCCTGACCTTGATTTGGTGGTAGCCAGATCGAAGGTCTATATTCGAGAACACTTTAGCTCCACTGAGTTGATCAAACAGGTCATCGATCCGGGGCGAAGGGTACTTGTTCTTGATGGTGATGTTGTTCAGCGCCCGATAGTCGATGCACATCCGTACAGTCCCGTCCTTCTTGGGTACGAACAAGACAGGTGCTCCCCAGGGTGAAGCTCCATCTCTGATAAATCCAAGGGCCTTCAGCTCATTGATCTGGTCCTTCATTTCCTTGGCCTCCTTAGGGTTGACTCTATAGCATCCCCGAGAAATAGGGGCAGAGCCGGGAACTAGGTCAATGGTGAATTCTACATCTCGATCTGGGGGTAATCCTGGAAGACTATCAGGGAAGACATCCATGAATTCTGTTATAATAGGGTGAGGAGGTCCAGGTTCTTCGATGATAGAGGAGTAAGTAATACCCTCCATATCTTCCTGTAATGCCTGTGGTTCGTATTGCATATTTTTGGAATACGTATACGTATTTATTCTTGTATTGCTTAATTCCTGGCTTAGCTTTTCCTTCTTGGCTCGGTTTATTCTTGGCCCGGGGTTGGCTTGGTTCGGTTGGGATTGTTTTGGTTCATCATGAACCATGGATGAACCCCCTACCTACCACCACCTTTGATATTTATTGCCATTCTTCTTTCTCTCTCTTCATTACTCATCTTCTTCTTCTTCATTTACTTTCTTACCTACCAGAGAGAGAGAGAGAGAGAGAGAGAGAGGCCTAGGCAAGTGCAACTTGCTTCATGGAGGAACTCCAATTTTATTGCTTCATTCTCTTCCTTACAGTATTTTAACTAACTTTAGTACTTGGCATTTTTACTTTCCATGTCTAGATTCTTGTAGATCTAAGTCTATTTTATTTTCGGAATTCTTGAGTTTTGATCTACTTAATCTTGTTATTTCCGAGTTTTGATGGTTCCATATTGTAGAGCATTTCGTCCTACCCCATTTTGACCTAAGAAAGTTCGGATTTGGGCTCCGGATGATAGAGTTATGCAGCTTGGAAGCCATGGCTTATGGTGTACTTCTTCTCGAAAATTTGGAGAAGAAGCACAGTCCCGAGCCGCATGGTAGCACTTGACCGCATGAACATTCATGCGGCAAGTCAGTTCCAACCGCATGTGCTATTGCCTTGACTTGACCGCATGACAAGTTCATGCGGCAAGTATTCCTTCTCAGCCGCATGACTGAGGCCCAGTCATTCCTGGCCGCATGGATTTTCTAGCAACCCTGAGCCGCATGAACTCAACGCTCGCGAGCCGCATAGACCGCAGTTTTCCAGCCGTATGGGTTTGCTTCTCTTGACCGCATGAACATTTCATGCGGCAAGTGTTCTCCCAGCCGTATGGACTTTCCCCACCTAGCTGCATATGCGCCCTTGCACTTCCAGCCGCATGAAATTCTTTCCCCACTTAGCCGCATGATGATCCAACCGCATGAACTATCTAAACTTGGCCGCATGACTAGGAATGTCCCCTAGCCGCATAAAACTTGACTCAGCCAGCCGTATGAGAACCTTCCTCTGCTGGCCGCATAGATCCATTTCTTCCCAGCCGTATGAGGCTCTTGTCCTTCTAGCCGCATATGGACCCACTTTCTGAGAGCCGCATAAGGCTCCTGCCCCTTCAACCGCATGCGCCTTTGAGTGAACCTAGACGCATGCGCCCCTTGCTTTTGTAGCCGCATGCGCCCCCTTGCTTATGCAGCCGCATGTGCGTCCACCTTATTCAGCCGCATGAGAACCCCTCCCCGCCAGCCGCATGGACCTCCATCTCAAATTACTTCTTAGCCGCATGCGCCTGACCCCACTCAGCCGTATGGGCTGCTTCTCCTTCCAGCCGTATGTGATCACTTCTTGGCCGCATATGCCTGAGCCGCATGACTTCCAATAGCCCTGTGTACTATTATCTTATTATTAATTCCCATGTCTTGTAACCCCTATTGTATATTTTTACGCTCATTTTATATCCTTACGCCTTTTGTCCTGAACTTGATAAATCACGATTTGATTGATATGATTGAAATGACGATTGTACATGATATGGTGTGACAAGGAACTAGTATGATACGACAGTGACCCGTAGTGGTGCACTCCTGACAAGTAAACATGACTTGACCTGATAGTGGCCCGTCGCGTCGCACTCTTGACCAGTACACTTGACATGTTAAACCTAACAAGATATATCTGATAAGCTGTTACGACGGCTACCTGACATGATATGACCTGTATAATTAATCCAGACACCGTGGGCGATTGTGCTAGTACAAATAATCCAGTCGTGTCTTGCATCATGTCTAGGAGGGGACTCCTGAGTACCACGGTCAGGAGTACCTACTGAAATGGACTAAGGCTAATAACTAGATTAATACATTAGTCATGAAGAGATTTTCCAGCTACAGGCAATCCCGTTACCTGGGCACGCCTTGGGATCTGTAGCCTGCCGTCGAGTAGGACACATTTCCAGCACACTGTCATGTGTTGCACCCTTCAAGCTACCTAAGGGTACATTCGTTTCCTGGACGATGTACCCACCTGAATTCAACTCTAACTCTTTTAACCCGGGTAACCTGGATGGTCTGCAGGGCTTGTGGCTGTGGAATAATCTTGCTGCATCTTGTTAGTAATTAGGCTTGTGATAACCTTAGTTAGTTAAAGTATCAAGCCGTAATTCTTGCTTGGCCGTAAAATGATTGGATGGAGTCTAACCAGTCTAGTCTTGCCCTGATCCTGTTCCAGATTGCTGCATGATCAGAATGCTTATATTTATTTTACCGATAAATGGTGAGAGTTCCAAGTTCTGTTCAGACGAAGGGTTACAACCCCGGTCCTTGTTTGGTTTACGGGTTGTAACCTGGTTATCTGAATAGTTCCATGGTTATCTCGTCGTATATCATCCTGATGTATTTCTTTATTTCTAGTTCTTACTTTATTTATACTCTTGTGCTGATTGTTGGTTTTAGTTCCTAAGTGAAGCTTCCTTTGTGGCACTTGCTCTTTCTGGGATCTGACCCAGCTGGTTTTGTATGGCCAGATTTCGGAGCAGCTCCAGAGGATCTACCGCTTTTTTAGCCCGATGGTGAACACCAGACGTAACCAGGGCAACGAGTGGGTTTATTTTTGATCTCCTACTTTATTGTAAAATATTTTTTTGAGGCGTTTAGCCGACGAGCACCTGTTTAGCTCGATTGCACTCTTACTTACTGTCTGCCTACGGGCTGTAACATGATTGACAGATCCTAGGGTTGATCATGTATGACTAATACTCTTGTTAGTCCTAACATTTTGTAATGACTAGCTTCATGATCAGCTGAATATATAATATTTGGGACGCCTTATTATTGTATATTTACTGATCATACATCTTGTAACATTTACTTACTTGCTTGAGATTGAGACACTAGGCTTGTTTATGACCATAGGAGACTGTTGGCTTGTAGTAAACCCTCATGTATCTAGACAGCCGTGACTGTATAGCGAGATGGATTCCATTTCATATACGTAGCTGGCTATGCCTGCCTCCGCTCTCCAGTATTCTGGTTCTGGGGCGTGACACTTCCGGAGCTCGAGAGGTTTCAAACTCCGGCTCTCCAGGTGGGCTGAATACTACACATCCTCTGTGACAATCTATCAGCGCATGCTGCTTACTTAACCAGTCTATTCCTAGGACTACATCATAGTTAGGTAAGGGCATCACAACTAAGGGTGCTAAGAAATTGTGTCCTGAGATAGTTATAAGGCAGTTACAGGTCTCAGTGATGGGTATGGGTCCACCACCGGTCATAACTCTACATATTTTCTTGCTAAATCCCGTAACTAGGTAGTGTGCAGAGATGAATTTTGTTGCTATAAAACTGTGTGCAGCACCCGAATCAAATAATGCTAAAGCAGGATGTGAATGCACATAAATGAAACCTGCAATGACATCAGCGGTAGGTTCCTGCTCTGGCTCTTGCTCATCTGCTGTTAGGGCAAAAGCTCGCCCAGTCTTCTGTTGGTGTTGCCTAAACTGTTGTT
Organism: Iris pallida; assembly: GCA_029216955.1. Classification (NCBI taxonomy): domain Eukaryota; kingdom Viridiplantae; phylum Streptophyta; class Magnoliopsida; order Asparagales; family Iridaceae; genus Iris; species Iris pallida. The sequence continues at coordinate 6,239,960 of JANAVB010036018.1, forward strand.
GCTGAGTGGGTAGGGGAGCCTTCTGCGATGTTGTTCCAGTCCGGTTAAAGGCCGTGGGGCAGTCCTTCACTTGGTGGGTGGCAGACCCACAGACTAGGCAGTGTCCTAGCCTCTTCATGCAGATGTTCGACTGATGTCCTGGCCTCTTGCAGAAATCGCAGACAGGAATATGCTTCTGAGGCGCTCTGTCGTTGGTCCTCGCCTGATGATGCTGGTGGTGAGAAGGCCTGTTATTATTGTTGTGGTTGGGCCTTTTCTGGTTATTCTGGAAGTTGCTAGTTCCAGAATACTCCCTTTTTGAACGAGCAGGCTGACTCTTCTCTATATCCTGAGCTCGTATTAAGATCCTCTCGTACGTCTTGGCACCACCTGCGATCACAGGAGTGCGAATCTCTTCCCTCACTCCATACATGAATCTTTCAGCATGATCAGCGGGGTCAGCAACCAAGTTTTTGGCAAAATGACTAAGTTGACCAAACTCGGCCGCATATTCTCCAACAGTCATGTTCCCTTGTTTCAGATTCTGGAACTGTCTTTCCATCTCCCGCAACTCTGATGTTGGAAAGAACTTCCTGCGGAACAACCTCTTGAAGGCGTTCCAGTCAAGCTGTCTGTCCTGGAGTCGGGGTTCATTCCGATACCAGGTGCTGGCTACATCTAGCAGTTGGAGTTCCACTGCTTCAACTTGGAGATCATCAGGAAGTTGAGCAACGCTGAGGAGACGCTCCATGCTGTCGAGTCATTCGTCAGCATAGATAATTCCCTCGGTTCCTTTGAAAGTTCGAAGGCCCAGCTTCTTGAATTTCTCAATATCACCGACTTTAGCCGGCCTTGGTTCAGATTGGGCTGCTTCTCCTCTCTCCAGTGCAGCTATAGCCACATTATGGGCATTCTTCATGCCTTCTCTCATAATCGCCGTCTGTTCGCGATGAGCTTCAGCTCGAGTTCTCTGTGCCTCAAGCACTCCTCGTAGCAGGCCTACGAGGTCGGTGGGGTTCACGGGCACTGGTGGGGCAGCTGGATCGGGTACCACCGCAGTGGCTTATTGTTCAGTCTGGGAAGATGTAGGATCTAACACTTGAGTTGTAGTGTAAAATCCACGGGGTGCTGGTTCATTATGGGGACGATCGGTCAGCTGCCGGGGTGTAGGATCCAGACTCGATTGAGGAGACGGGGTGTGATCGGGTGATGACATCCCATCGCCAGCAGGATTGGTGGCCATACTCTGGAAGGTTTAGGATTGCAAAACATAAGCAAGATAGCCTACCAGTCTATAACAAACAAAAATATTTATTTATAATATATATCGGTCCTATGTTGTGACAAATTAATGTTCTAGTGTTCTAAATATTTCTAGATATGTTTACCTAAGTTGTTGATCAGACCTGCATGGGCCACCACTAAAAACATGTCACGACCCGGTCCCAAATTGTTGGGTCGAATCGGATCATGCCCAGCCTGCACCGTTGTGAGACGGCGGCAGTAAGCTGTATCCAAATACAAGTAATCATAATAATACAATTTATTTTGTCACAACATCTAAATTTCGAATAATAAAAACTTGTCCAACAAAAGGTTCATTTAATACAACTGATAAAATAAAACTGTCTTTTATTCAACATCAAATCTAAAAGGTAAATCATCCTCTAAAGAGTAGGCTCATCAGCCACCACTACTAAAATATGCTTAAATAGCGACGTATATTAGCGACGGCGAAAATACCCGTCGCTGATTATTGCCTATAGCGACTTCTTTTGCTACACGTCGCTGTCCGTCGCTGCGTAGCGACGTTCAGCGACGTAGTATAATTTACGTCGCTGATGAGCGACAGTTTGCGACGGCCGTCCACATTAAGTCACTGGATTGCGACATTTAGCGATGTATCATTTAGGCGTCGCTGGTTTATTTCATATAGGGTTCCTGGCCCGATCGAAATCACAAAATTTTCACCCAAAATTTTCTTCCCGCTCTCCCCTCTCCCCCTGGCGAACCCTCCCCCTCCGGCGACCACTCCCTCCGGCGACACCCTCCTCCTTCTCACCCCGGCGACCCCGCTCGCCCGTTGACCCCTCCCTCCGGCGACCAGCCTCCCTCCTCCGACGAAGGAGCCTTCCTCGCTGCTTCCTCCTCCGACGAAGCCACCCTCCTCGTCGCCTCCATCCTCCGACGAAGCCACCCTTCTCAGGTAAACCCTAACCCTAGCCCTAGCTATCTAGACACAGACACGGACACGAGAACCCTAACCCTAGCTGCTGGGGTGGTCTTTCTGTCGAGGAAGGAGAGAGGGGTGGGGGTGGGTGCAGGGGGTGGGGGGTCTTACTGTCGAGGGGTGGAGGGAGGGGTGGGGGTACCCGGAGGGTGCAGGGGTAGGGGGAGGGGGGCATGGTTGGGGTGGGTGCATGGGGAGGGGGGCAGGGGAGGGAAGGCAGGGGAGGGTTGGGGTGGGTGCAGGGGTATGGGGAGGGGGGGCAGGGGAGGGGGAAGGGGGGGAGGGGGGGCAGGGGAGGGTTGGAGTGGGTGCAGGGGTAGGGGGAGGGGGGCAGGGGAGGGTGGGTGCAGGGGTAGGGGGAGGGGGCAGGGGAGGGTTGGGGTGGGTGCAGGGGAGGGTTGGGGTGGGTGCAGGGGTAGGGGGAGGGTGGCAGGGGAGGGTGCAGGAATCGGTATCGGACTATATGTATACAATGTATATACATGTATATATACTCACACACTTACATACACACACAAATACATATATACTCACACACTTACATACACACACAAATACATATGTATACATGTATATATATACTCACACACTTACATACACACACAAATACATATATAAATATATATGTATACAATATATATACACCAAGGTTCACAATATCGGTATCGGAATCGGTATCGGACTATTCCTATGAGTATTGGTATCGGCGATATCGGTAGTATCGGCGGTATCGTATCGGAGCATCAGACTTTGGTATCGGAAAACAAATAATTATTAATAAATTATTTATATTTATAAACATATATTTTATACATTTAGGCATAATTTTAAGTATTTCAGCGTTATTTCTTAGTAGTTTTGAAATTATATGAAATAGTAGTCACCCTTACCGATTGGTTTTGCCGAATTGACCGGAACAAAGACCCCCAATGTCGGTATCGATCAATATTTGGTATCGGTCGGTATCGGATCGGAACTTGCCAAACCGTATCGGTATCGGCCGTATCGGATCGGTATCGGCCGATACTTTAAACCATGATATACACACAAATACACATATATATACAATCAAAAATCCATTTGAAATTCATTTTAAGAATCTGAAATATTGACGATATATACCCAAGGTTCACAATATCGGTATCGGAATCGGTATCGGACTATTCCTATGAGTATTGGTATCGGCGATATCGGTAGTATCGGCGGTATCGTATCGGAGTATCAGACTTTGGTATCGGAAAACAAATAATTATTAATAAATTATTTACATTTAAAAACATATATTTTATACATTTAGGCATAATTTTAAGTATTTCAGCGTTATTTCTTAGTACTTTTGAAATTATATGAAATAGTAGTCACCCTTACCGATTGGTTTTGCCGAATTGACCGGAACAAAGACCCCCAATGTCGGTATCGGTCAATATTTGGTATCGGTCTGTATCGGATCGGAACATGCCAAACCGTATCGGTATCGACCGTATTGGATCGATATCGGGCGATACTTTAAACCATGTATATACCATGGTTTAATTTGCCTTTTAGTTGCAGGAATATGAGAGTTATTAGATGTTAAAGTAGGATATTAATTAATTAGTTATGATAGAGAGTTTGAGATAGATAGTTCATGTGAATGTTAGGTAGTAGTGTACAGTTCATGATTAGCATTGTTTAGATATTAGTTTCAGTTAAAGGGTCAACCCTTGACCTAGTTTGACCTTGTTTGACTTTGTTTGACTTAGCTTGACCTTGTCTGACTTTGTTTGACTTAGTACAACTTAGTTTGACCTAGATTGCATATCATTGTTATTAGTAACTGTCCGCTACTAATGTGTCCCATAATAAGACATTATATACGAATTTGTGCCTGTTGGATAATGTGTGTCCATCTTTGCAGAATTATTTCCAAATGGATATGAATTACTACTTGCGAAATCGATCATGGATGTACAATCGTCGTCCTAATGATATGTGTAGTGTGCGGGATGAATACATAGCAGGAGTAGAGCAGTTCCTGCAGTTTGCTAAGGCGTTCCCTCAGTACATGGACGGCACCAAAATTAAGTGTCCGTGTGTGAAATGTCATAACGTAAAATATTATCCAGAAGTGGAAGTGACATATCATTTGTACTCGAGGGGTTTCACGCCTAATTACTATCAGTAGACCGCACACGGAGAACTTGTGTCTTTAGCATCAGAGCCGGAGCCTTACGTTGAGCCGTATATGCATGCGGGACCTAATTTTGTTTCAGATAATCATGCATACGACAACGGGTGCGTGGACATAGTTTTTGACGCTGCGGGGCCCAGTTTCGTTCATGATGCACCTGAGGAGGCACCGAACGCCGATGCTGCACAGTTCATGGAGTTGCTGGAGAATGCAAGGACTCCATTGTATCCTGGTTGTGAGGATCATTTACCGTTGGAGGTGGTTACAAGACTGTTGAGCATTAAGTCAGATTTTAACATGTCGCAAGAATGCTACAACCGAGTGTTGGAGTTGATTATAGAGATCTTGCCGGCGGATGCTAAGTTGCCTAAAGACTTCTACCGGTCTAAGAGGATAGTGAGATCGCTCTGGATGGGATACGAGAAAATTGATTCCTGTCGCAATGGATGCATGCTGTACTACAAAGACGACAAGGACGCAGATGTGTACAGATTTTGTGGTGCTGATCGCTATAAGACAACTAGTACAGGAAGGTCTACCGGTGCAAGAAGACCGACCGATTCAATGCACTACTTGCCTTTAACGCCGCGATTGCAAAGATTATTTATGGTGAAAGAGACGGCCGAAAATATGAGTTGGCACATGCGAGAACAGATTGAAGGAGTGTTGGATCACCCATCCGATGGAGAAGCGTGGAAGCACTTTGATCGAGTGTCCTGATTTTGCTTCAGATCCGCGTAATGTCAGGTTGGGACTATCTTCTGACGGTTTTACTCCTTTTGGTCTTTCGGGATCCCAGTATTCGTGCTGGCCTGTGATTGTCACTCCGTATAACCTACCGCCTTGGATGTGCATGAAGACTCAGTACATGTTTCTAACCGTTATAATTCCTAGTCCGAACAATCCCAAGAGGAATATTGACGTGTACTTACAGCCTTTGATAGATGAGTTGAATCAGTTATGGGAAGTAGGTGCTAACACGTACGATGTTTCCAGGAAGCAGAATTTTTAGATGAAGGCAACCCTTATGTGGACCATCAACGACTTTCCGGCCTATGGAATGTTATCTGGATGGAGCACTCATGGCCGTCTCTCATGTCCGTATTACATGGACCGTAGTAAGGCTTTCCGCTTGAAACATGGAGGAAAACCGTGTTTCTTTGATTGTCATCGGCAATTTCTGCCAAAAGATCATCCGTTCAGAAGGAACAGGAATGCATTTCATGCCGGCGTTGTAGAGAAGGGTGATCCACCGCCAAGGTGGTGCGGAGCCACGATATGGAAGGAGGTTAAAGATTTTCCAAGTGCTATCGAAGATTCTACAACTGGGTACAAGTGCGATGGATTTGGTAGAGATCATAACTGGACAAAGAGGAGCATATTCTGGGATCTGCCATACTGGAGTACCAATCTGATCAGACATAATCTTGATGTCATGCATATTGAGAAGAATGTGTTTGATAACATAATTAATACTGTGATGGACGTAAAGGGAAAAACGAAAGACAATCCTAAGGCCAGGATGGACTTAGAAGAAATTTGCAAACGCCCTGCGTTGTATTTGATACAGCAGAATGGAAAACAGTTCCTGCCGAAGTCAATTTTCTCGCTGGACAAGGAGGATAAAGTGAGACTTTGTCGGTGGATCCAGGGCCTAAAATTTCCAGACGGATATGTGTCAAATCTGAGAAGATGTGTCGATCCGAAGGAAAATAAATTGACGGGTATGAAGAGCCACGACTGTCACGTATTCATGGAGAGGTTAATTCGATTGCATTTCGGAAATTCTTACCGCAGGCAGTTTGGGATCCATTGACGGAGCTTAGCATATTCTTCAGGGATCTTTGTTCTAAGAAATTGCTCGTTGATCGTCTAGAAAAGCAAGAGAAGGACATTACGGTAACACTATGCAAGCTAGAGAGGGTGTTTCCTCCCGGATTCTTCGACTCTATGGAGCATTTGTCGATTCATCTATCCTATGAGGCACGTGTTGGTGGACCCGTCGAATATCGATGGATGTACCCGTTCGAGCGACATTTGAATCACCTAAAAAAAGGTAAAAAATAAGGCACGGGTCGAGGGTTCTATTTGTGAAGCCTATGTTCTCGAGGAGATTACAAACTTTTGTTCGATGTATTTCAAGCCTCATGTTGCAACTAATAGAACGAGAGCTTCCAGAAACGACGACGGAGATCATGAAAGTAATGATACAATACTGAAGGTATTCAATGGTCCAGGTAAGCCATCGGATAAAATGAAGAAGAGATATCTGAACGATGATGAGCTAAGGGCTGCTCAGGTGTATGTATTACTCAACTGCGACGAGGAGGAAGTAGAGAAACTGGAGGGGTAAGTAAATAATACGTCTACATTATTTTAATAGTGTTGAGAATAATACTATTACATTAATTGCATGATGTTGTTTTCAGCATATTTAATGATGATGTGAGGTCAGGTAGGCCACACATAACAGAAGAAGAACTAGAACAAGAAATAAGGCGTTATTTTCCATCATGGTTGAGTGTATATGTAAGACTTGAGAACTCTGTAATTACCTTTCTGTATATGCACTTGATTTAGAATGAGCTTAAATTTGCTTCTTTCGTGGTATTTAGGTCGATCGTCCATACGCAAGACTTGAGAATGAGTCTATTAGAACGCTAGCCAAGGGACCAATTTATGCAGCAAAAATATGGCCAAGCTACTGTGTTAATGGGTTTAGGTTCAAGTCAACAACTTGCCCGATCAGAGACAACTTTGTGGATCTCGACTCCACCAAAAACAGCTGTTTGTGTATCAGATCTTCGAACTACAAAGATGTTGATGCGGGAAACGATTTCTATGACGTGCTACGGGAGATCGTGGAGCTGACATATAGTTATGGAATAGAGCCTGCTAAGATTGTGTTATTCAGGTGTGATTGGTTCGATCCGATTGAAGGTCAGGGTTGGAAAGTAGACAAGCATGGTCTTGTTGATATAAACTATCGACGTCGATATCAAGCCTATGAACCATTTGTCCTATCAAGTCAGGCTCAGCTCGTGTACTTCACAAGTTATCCTAAACGGAGAACAACAAGGTCGGACTGGTGGGCAGTATGCAAGACCAAAGCTAGAAATACCTTTGAGGTTGACGATATAGCTTATCAACAAGATGAACTACCTCTTGTAACAAATATTATAGAAGTGGACACGACGGAAGTTCCTCATTACACATCTAATTATGTAGAAGAAGTAGAATTATCTGAAGAGGAAGATGCAGATGAAAGTGAAGATGTAGAGGAGGAAGAAGAAGAAGAAGAAGAAGAAGAAGATGAGCTAAACGAACTAGATGAATTTTCAGAAGAGGATTAAAATCTGTGATGTCTATCATATAAATATGTATTTTTGTAATAATAAATCTGTGACACTTTAGTGACACTTTTATCTGTGACCATGATATTTTTTAAAAATCTGTGATGTCTATCGTATAAATATGTATTTTTGTTTTATTGTCATATGTTATTATCAGGTATGACTAGACCAGGAGGACGACGCGGAGGATATTACATTAGGCAGTCCAGTCAGCCTCGGCCTAGGGATGGAGGGGGCATGTCACAACCCTAAATTTTTATTTTTATTATTGGTATTTTAATTTTTTTTTTAACCATTCAAAAAAAAAAAACTATTTTCCTAAAATTATTTCTCAATAATTTATATAGTGTAAATTGGATAAATCAACTTTTTCAAATACCCCCCATGCAAAATTTATTTTGCATCCTTGCATAGGAGAGTATGTGGCTTTCATGCATGGTGGAATTGCCACATGGCATTCCCTTCTCATGACAATGCCCCATGGGCATTTTGGTCTTTTCCCCTCTCCTTTCATTCTTTTATTTGGAAGAGGAGAGAGAAGCAAACCATTCTCTCCTCCTTCCTCTTCCTGGTAAGCTTCTCTCCCTCTCTTTCTTCTTTTTCTCATCTTCTCCTTCCTTCCTTCCTTCTCCTTCTTCCCTCTTCTCCCTCTTCCCTCTCTTTCCCCTTACTGCTGCTGCCGCTGCTTTTGTTGCTGCTGCCGCTGCTTTTGATGCTGCTGCCGCGGCTGCTGGCACCGCCGGCGGTCGGCCGCCGGCCGACCACCCCCCTTCCATCTTCTTCTACTTCTCCCCCTCCTTCTCCTCTACATTCTCCCCTTTTCCTCCTCTTCCTTTTCAATTGTTCCAAAATAATTCCTAGGTTACTTGGTTAACCCAATTTCAAATTTTGCCTAGGTTTCTGAATTGGGTTTTGGGGAGATTCTCTAAGGAGCACAACTAGAAGCAAGGCTCAAGCAAGGCAAGCCCTAACCCCTTCCCCCTCTTGAAAAACCTAATTAGTATAATTTCTGTATTCTTTAGTTTGTTTATATATGAATTTCTGAAATATTGGAAATTCATCCAAACTTGTGATATTACTAAATTGAGTGTTGAAAGTCAATTGATAGAAATACTCATGAATGTGTAAAATCATATACGTAGAAATTGGACACATAAATTGGTTATGGATATATATATTTTAGGAAGAAGTTTAATCATAAAACTTGATATATGTATGTACACGCATAGACGTGTATGTACGTTTGTGTGCCAACACCTTCATGTTAGTATAATTATATCCAACATGCATGTAGAAGGTTATGCATATAATAATATATATATATATATATATATATATATTATATATATATATATATATATATATATATATATATATATATATATATATATATATATATATGCACCTACCTAAAAGTCCTTGTATAAAAACATATATACAATATATCCTTGAATAACCCTTTTCATATGAAAACTTGTCTATTTATCAATTTATTTTAATATTTTGATTCTGTCCAGAATTTTTAATATAGCTAAAATGGCCCTTAATGTCATGAAATTACAATAAGAATGATTAATTATGGATATCAAGGTACTATGATAGCTATATTCACTTTTCACGTGTAAATTGATATATTCTTTGCATCCTTGAGAAGCTAAATGTGATTATTAGCAAGTAATGATGTTATGACTACCTCCTATTCTAATAATTATGTTCCTACGAATTGAATTGCACTTGCAACCCAAGAATCAGATGTATGCGTGTTTTGCTAAGGTAAGAAAGTTTTCATTTCTTCTTTTGCATAACTTTATTAATGCGTGGTCCGGTGTTGAGTTGTTCCACCGAAGGGGTCGGCGTACCCGTTTATATTTGCGTGTTGCCGGTGTTGAGGGTTGCTCCACCGAAGGGGTCGGCGTGCCCGTATATTGATTCTTTGTGTTTACTTGTATCGGATTAATTTCCGGGTCAGTAAATACAAAGGAGACTCTGCCGAAATTTTTGAGAATTTCCAGAGTTGGTCAATTTTCGACAAACTCGGATTTCTTGGAAAATTTGACTCTAGTTCTAGACCGTTTGAACCATCCATCTCCGACCTATAATATCGGAGGGATTCTTGGAATCATGTCCACTTGGACATTTCGGAATTTTACCTTGTTTTCAATATTTCTTGGACTACTTTAGTTTCAGAAAAGACGAAAACTAATATTTGAATGCGACTTGACTTCTAGGACTCCCATTTGGGAGATAGTTCCTCCAAAGTCTAAATGTTTAGAATAGGTTGCATGGGGTTTGGGAGAGAAACCGTTGGATTACACCCGGCTGACTTCTTTGCAATATAATTTTTCATTTTCGTACTGATCAGTCCCTGATACGGTGTTCGTACGGCCGTGCGAATATCCGGGGTGAGGCTTAGCTCACTTTCTTGATCGCAATTGGACATCCAGGCCCTGAGTTTCAGCTCAGCTATCCATTTGTACCTTACCCTGAGTTTCAGCTCAGAATACTTGGTTCATTAATGAATGGGTTCGATATTCTTGGAAAAGTCCAAGTCATACGAACTTCTTGATTATAACACATGATGCGATGACTCGACCCAGATGATTTGGAAACCACTCATGATGTTACCTTGCTTGTAATCACATCAATATGTGATAGTACAGACGGCTGGAGTATCTAAGCACCAACCCGTTTTGTACGAGCCTGATCCCGGGCAAATAGGGTTATTGTTGAGATGCTAGGCGTGTGTGTGTGATCCAGGAGTTTCTCTAAATTTGCATTTAGGTCTAGAAAGATCTTGTCGTGTCCTTGTGACATTAATTGAGATTCACTTACTTTTGACTAATATCATGGTATGAATTTAATCATTCTAGATACTAAATCTTGTTCACTTGTCTAATTTTACGTATTCATACTTCTCCTTGACTGAGGGCTTGCTCGTCGTATTGACGACCTAGTTTTGTTCACTAGGGATTGTTGAAGAACAGGATGGGGAACAGGCATACACTGAGGCAGAACTTTATGAATGATGTAGGACTGAGGGTTGTAGCTTTATTCTGGGAACTTCATAGCTATGTGACTTATGTATTTTGAAGAAACATGAATGCAATATGTAAGTTATGTATTTTGAAGAACAATGAATCCAAAATGTATATATGTACTTGATGATGAGACTTGAATTATGTTGTAATATTTTGGGATAAATGAATGTTATGCTCTTTTGTGGAAAATTTTATTATTTTCTTAACTCTATGCCTACCTAGGACCTTACAGGCGACAATCGCGGCGTGCAATTTGGTTCATGTTGTAAGGTCGCGTAGCCTGGGGATGTTGTACGTACTCGGCTCGCCGTATTCTGGGAGCGGGGCGTGACACGTCTTTCGGTTGGTGGCCCATGCAGGTCCCCTCATTTAGGGTAGTGTACAGATTAAGGAGATGGTATAGGTGGATATCGAATATTATCTTAAGGATTTACTTGGACTTCACTAGGATAGGAATAGATGACAATTGAAGGTTGAACAAAAAAAAAAATCTACTAAGGTTTGGGGATATGAATCTTGATCAAAATTTATTTAGAATTTGATGATTTTATTATGGTAATCATTTTATGTCATAAAGTTCTCATTCGAGGAAATTTTCGGATATAGGTCATGGCCCGATTCCTGCCGAGCATCAATTGGGACGGGAGCCACCAGACTCATTACGGATACGAGCAGTTTGCTCGGGAGGCTTGGAAGGTGTTGCCCGACGACGACCTTCCGGTGAACAGTGTATTTTTCGAGCGCCTATGCCTCAGAATCCGTGATGTGGAAGGTGGAGCAGAAGTATATTGGGAAAAGGAACTATGACTTAGGTTCTTCCTTGCGAAGGACGGTCCATCTCCATTTACTCATGGATAAGAAGGGACCATTGAGGAATGGGTAGAGGCCAATCCTCATGATAGGATCCGCGAGATCACCTACATAAAGCTGAGATGGTGATGCATGACAGTTAGGACTGGGGTAGTTTTTGTCTGCTGCACAGCATTTTGATGGATCAGCAGATAGCTTATAGATATGATGTATGGAAGAAAAAGGGAAATTTTTGTCTGTTGTACAACATTTTGGAATTACAACAGATGTAAATAGTTTTGTATAAGGATTAGAGTATAGAAGTTGTACGGACTTCCTAGTGAAGCATATTGTAATCGTCTTTTGTGAAATGAATAAAATATGCTTCTTTTGGTTATGACTTTATATATTGCAATTATCTTTTCAATCTCCTCTAGTAAATTAAGTTCTCTTTAAATTATGTATTAAGAATTTCCAATTCTTAAATATAGGAAATGGCTTCTCAATCGGACCCCAATACCTCACAAGTGGAAGCCTCCGGGACACGACCAACTGATGCCTTTGAATTCTTTCAAAGGGTCTTGGAGGCCAATACCCAACAAATGCAACTTTCCCAAGCCACCTCAACAAAACTACTAGAGAGATTGGATGTCACTCCTACGCAGAAGACGGGGACCCTTTCAGAGTTTAGGACAATCAAGCCCCCAGAATTCAAAGGAACTGAAACCCCTATGGAAGCAGCGCAGTGGATTAGAACCACAGAGGCGTTACTAAAGGGCGCGAAGACCCCGCCAAATGACATAGTTTCATTAGTAAGGATTCAATTAAAAGATGTGGCTGACATATGGTGGAGCTCATTACATCCAGAAGAATCTGATGAAGTTGTGACTTGGGAGAAATTTAAGGAAGAATTTGAAGAGAGATTCTTTCCCCCAAGTGCCAAGTTGGAGTTGGAAAGGAGATTCCTTCACCTGAAACAGAACAAGACCTCTGTCGACGAATATTCGGCAAAATTTACCAGACTCAGCCGGTATGCTCCAAGCTTGGTATCTACAGAGAAGGCGAAAGTAGTCCGGTTCATGGAAGGACTGGATGACAAATTGAAGATGAAGGTGGCCCCTTATAAATGCCAAACTTATGCTGAAGTGGTCGAAGCTGCAAGAGACCAAGAAAGGATGCAAAATGACAAGAACAACGCGAAGACTGCAGGGCAAAAGCGGAGTCTGGAAACTGGTTCGGCCCAGGGAAGGACTTCGGGGCAAGGGCAACTAAGGGGTGCCCAGCATGAGCAGAAAAGACCCGTACTAAGTTGTTCTGACTGTGGAAGGCCGGGGCATACAAAGAATAATTGCAGAAGACTTCAAGGGAAGTGCCTGAAGTGTGGATCCTCCAACCACCGATTGAACCAATGTCCCCAGAACAATAGAAGATCGGTAGCACAGAATAATGCACAGGGACCAAGAGCTGCAAACCAGGAACTTCAACAAAGGCCTGCCTTCCAGAACAATGAGCCCAGGTCTAATGCAACTACAGGATATCAGCAGAGGCCAGTCTTACCACCTCAAGCACATCAATTCCACCAGGCACAGAGGGCTAATCAGAACCACAACAACAAGAAAAAGAACAAGAATCACGGCCAAGCCTTTATGATGGATAACAATGAAGTAGGAATACCAGGAGACGTGGTGACAGGTACTATACTTGCTTCATCTAGTCCTGCATCAGTGCTATTTGATTCTGGAGCTACTCATTCTTTTATATCTGCATCATTCATATCTGAGTATAAAATAGAGACACAACCTCTGGCTAGAAAATTGAAAATCCTTACGGGCAATGGAATTGTAGAAGTAAGCCGAATTTGTAGAAATTGTCCAATTAAAATGGGAGGAGCAAGCTTTCGAACAAAACTATTAGTCTTTCCTATGGACAACTATGATATAGTATTTGGCATGGATTGGTTAATAGCAACCTCGGCGATTATTGATTGTGGACAAGGAAAAGTACAGTTTTTCTTACCCAGTAGGAAGTCGCATGAATTTGTTAGAGCCCAGAAGGAGTTTGACAAAGAGGAGTTAGAAAAGTTCGAACTAAGGAGTCTCCAGGGTCAAGTGATAGAGGAATGGCCAAGAGTTGTAGATGAGTTTAAGGATGTATTCCCTGATGAATTACCCGGATTGCCACCGGATAGGGCAGTTGAATTTAGTATTGATCTAGTTCCTGGAGCAGCCCCTATTGCTAAGAAGATATATCCAATGAACAAGGAGGAATTAGCTGAGTTAAATAAACAAATCAAGGAGTTGCTAGCCAAAGAATTCATTAGACCCAGTGGTTCTCCATGGGGAGCACCTGCACTTTTTGTAAAGAAAAATGATGGGAGTCTGAGATTGGTAATTGATTATAGAGCACTGAATGAACTAACAATCAAGAACAAATATCCACTCCCAAGGATCGATGAATTATTCGACCAACTTGGAGGAGCAACTGTATTTTCCAAAATAGATCTCAGATCAGGCTATCACCAAGTGAAGATTAAGAAAGAAGACATACCAAAGACTGCTTTTAGAACTAGATATGGACATTATGAGTTTCAAGTCATGCCTTTTGGATTGACAAATGCTCCGGCCATATTCATGGATTTGATGAATAGGATATTCTATCAATATTTGGATAAATTTGTGATAGTGTTCATTGATGACATATTGATTTACTCGAAGAACAAGGAGGAGCACGAAGAACACTTGAGGATAGTACTTGAGACTCTACGACTGGAGAAGCTGTATGGGAAGCTAAGTAAATGTGAATTTTGGTTAAAAGAAATTCCTTTCTTGGGACACATAGTCAGTGGAGAAGGCATAACCGTAGATCCTAAGAAAATAGAAGCAGTTAAATCATGGCCTACTCCCAAGAATGTAGCTGAAGTTCAAAGTTTTGTTGGTTTAGCTGGATACTATAGAAGATTCGTGGAGAATTTTTCAAGAATTGTTGAGCCGCTTACTAGATTGACTCGGAAGAATGAAAAATTTGTTTGGACTGATAAATGTCAAGCGGCATTTGAGGAATTAAAGGAAAGACTTGTCACTGCACCAGTACTAGCTTTACCCTCAGGATCAGGAGGTTACGAGATTTACAGTGATGCTTCTGGCAAGGGTTTGGGCTGTGTGTTGATGTAGCACGGAAGGGTGATCGCTTATGCCTCGCGCCAGTTGAAGGTTCATGAAAGAAACTATCCAACACATGATCTGGAGTTAGCAGCTGTTGTGTTTGCACTGAAACTGTGGAGGCATTACTTGTATGGTGAACAGATCAAGATTTACACAGATCATAAGAGTTTAAAATACGTGTTCACCCAAAAGGAGTTAAATATGAGGCAACGTAGATGGCTTGAGTTACTTAAGGATTTTGATATGGAGTTGCAGTATCATCCAGGCAAGGCAAACAAAGTGGCAGATGCTTTGAGTAGGAGGCCTGAAGCTTTCTTTATGAACACGCCCAAGAAGATATTGGATGATCTCAGAAAGATGGGGATTGAAGTGATATGCCCAGTTGCAGATGGAATTTAGGAAAGTTTACAAGTTCAATCTTCTTTAGTGGAAAGAATTAAGGAGGCGCGGAAGAAGGATGTGAAACTGCAAAAACTGTGGAGTCAAACTGAAGCTGGGGTACAAACTGGATTGATAAAGCATCCTGATGGATCCTTGAGATTCGGAAGTCGTTTGTGTGTACCATTTGGAGAACTCCGGACTGAACTGATGTCTGAAGCACATAGTTCTCAGTACTCCATTCATCCTGGGAGTACAAAGATGTACCAGGATCTGAGACAAAACTTTTGGTGGCATGGAATGAAGCGGGAGAGAGCTAAATTTGTCTCGAAATGTTTAGTGTGCCAACAAGTGAAAGCTGAGCACCAAAGGACTGCTGGACTACTGCAACCACTCCCAGTACCTGAATGGAAGTGGGAGCACATTACAATGGATTTTGTATCAGGACTCCCAAGAACACAAAAGGGTAACAATGTCATCTGGGTAATAGTGGATAGGCTTACAAAGTCCGTAAGATTTCTACCATTCCGAGTTGGACAATCTACGGAACATCTAGCGGATATGTACATGAGGGAAGTTGTTAGCCACTATGGGGTGCCGGTAAGTATCATCTCTGACAGGGACACTCGGTTCACCTCCAAGTTTTGGAGAAGCTTGCAAGACAGTCTTGGCAGTCGCCTGAAGTTCAGTTCAGCATATCATCCACAGACCGATGGGCAGTCAGAAAGGATGATACAAATCTTAGAAGATATGCTTAGGGCATGCACCCTAAATTTCAGAGGATCATGGGATGATCATCTGCATCTGATAGAATTCTCCTATAATAACAGTTATCAGGCCAGTATCAAGATGGCGCCATTTGAAGCACTGTATGGGAGGAAGTGCAGATCACCTATATGCTGGGGTGACGTCGGAGAACGGCAACTCTTGGGCCCAGAATTGGTTACGCAGACTGTGGACATGGTCAAGGCAGTTCGAAGTCATCTTCAAGCTGCGCAGGACAGGCACAAGATGTGGGCAGATAAGCATCGGAGAATTTTGAATTTCAAACCAGGAGATCATGTATTCTTGAAGATCTCGCCAACAAAGGGAACAATCAGGTTTGGAACCAGGGAAAAGTTGAGCCCAAGGTATATAGGTCCATTCGACGTCCTGGATCGAGTTGGCGACGTATCTTATCGATTGGCCTTGCCACCATCTCTCGAAGGAGTTCACGACGTCTTCCATGTATCTCAACTACGGAAGTATGTGCCAGATCCCAGTCATATACTGGATCATTCAGAAATCACAGATGGCCCAACTCTTCGCATTGAACAGAAGCCAGTAGAGATCTTGGATCGAAGACAGAAGATTCTTAAGAACAAGACCATCTCTTTGGTACGAGTATCTTGGAACAAGGACTCACCGGGAGAATCTACTTGGGAAAGAGAAGACGAGATGCGGCAACTATACCCCTACCTCTTTGATGATTGAGGTACTTAGCAACCTATCCTTCTCTACCTCTCTTTCTTTAAATTCCGGGGACGGAATTTAATTAAGGTGGGTAGGGTGTCACAACCCTAAATTTTCATTTTTATTATTGGTATTTTAATTTTTTTTTTTAACCATTAAAAAAAAAAAACTATTTTCCTAAAATTATTTCTCAATAATTTATATAGTGTAAATTGGATAAATCAACTTTTTCAAATACCCCCCATGCAAAATTTATTTTGCATCCTTGCATAGGAGAGTATGTGGCTTTCATGCATGGTGGAATTGCCACATGGCATTCCCTTCTCATGACAATGCCCCATGGGCATTTTGGTCTTTTCCCCTCTCCTTTCATTCTTTTATTTGGAAGAGGAGAGAGAAGCAAACCATTCTCTCCTCCTTCCTCTTCCTGGTAAGCTTCTCTCCCTCTCTTTCTTCTTTTTCTCATCTTCTCCTTCCTTCCTTCCTTCTCCTTCTTCCCTCTTCTCCCTCTTCCCTCTCTTTCCCCTTACTGCTGCTGCCGCTGCTTTTGTTGCTGCTGTCGCTGCTTTTGTTGCTGCTGCTGCCGCGGCTGCTGGCGCCGCCGGCGGTCGGCCGTCGGTCGACCCCCCCTTCCATCTTCTTCTACTTCTCCCCCTCCTTCTCCTCTACATTCTCCCCTTTTCCTCCTCTTCCTTTTCAATTGTTCCAAAATAATTCCTAGGTTACTTGGTTAACCCAATTTCAAATTTTGCCTAGGTTTCTGAATTGGGTTTTGGGGAGATTCTCTAAGGAGCACAACTAGAAGCAAGGCTCAAGCAAGGCAAGCCCTCACCCCTTCCCCTTCTTGAAAAACCTAATTAGTATAATTTCTGTATTTTTTAGTTTGTTTATATATGAATTTCTGAAATATTGGAAATTCATCCAAACTTGTGATATTACTAAATTGAGTGTTGAAAGTCAATTGATAGAAATACTCATGAATGTGTAAAATCATATACGTAGAAATTGGACACATAAATTGGTTATGGATATATATATTTTAGGAAGAAGTTTAATCATAAAACTTGATATATGTATGTACACGCATAGACGTGTATGTACGTTTGTGTGCCAACACCTTCATGTTAGTATAATTATATCCAACATGCATGTAGAAGGTTATGCATATAATAATAATAATAATTATATATATATATATATATATATATATATATATATATATATATATATATATATATATATATATATATATATATATATATATATGCACCTACCTAAAAGTCCTTGTATAAAAACATATATACAATATATCCTTGAATAACCCTTTTCATATGAAAACTTGTCTATTTATCAATTTATTTTAATATTTTGATTCTGTCCAGAATTTTTAATATAGCTAAAATGGCCCTTAATGTCATGAAATTACAATAAGAATGATTAATTATGGATATCAAGGTACTATGATAGCTATATTCACTTTTCAAGTGTAAATTGATATATTCTTTGCATCCTTGAGAAGCTAAATGTGATTATTAGCAAGTAATGATGTTACGACTACCTCCTATTCTAATAATTATGTTCCTACGAATTGAATTGCACTTGCAACCCAAGAATCAGATGTATGCGTGTTTTGCTAAGGTAAGAAAGTTTTCATTTCTTCTTTTGCATAACTTTATTAATGCGTGGTCCGGTGTTGAGTTGTTCCACCGAAGGGGTCGGCGTACCCGTTTATATTTGCGTGTTGCCGGTGTTGAGGGTTGCTCCACCGAAGGGGTCGGCGTGCCCGTATATTGATTCTTTGTGTTTACTTGTATCGGATTAATTTTCGGGTCAGTAAATACAAAGGAGACTGCCGAAATTTTTGAGAATTTCCAGGGTTGGTCTATTTTCGACAAACTCGGATTTCTTGGAAAATTGGACTCTAGTTCTAGACCGTTTGAACCATCCATCTCCGACCTATAATATCGGAGGGATTCTTGGAATCATGTCCACTTGGACATTTCGGAATTTTACCTTGTTTTCAATATTTCTTGGACTACTTTAGTTTCAGAAAAGACGAAAACTAATATTTGAATGCGACTTGACTTCTAGGACTCCCGTTTGGGAGATAGTTCCTCCGAAGTCTAAATGTTTAGAATAGGTTGCATGGAATTTGGGAGAGAAACCGTTGGATCACACCCGGCTGACTTCTTTGCAATATAATTTTTTATTTTCGTACTGATCAGTCCCTGATATGTTGTTTGTACGGCCGTGCGAATATCCGGGGTGAGGCTTAGCTCACTTTCTTGATCGCAATTGGACATCCAGGCCCTGAGTTTCAGCTCAGCTATCCATTTGCACCTTACCCTGAGTTTCAGCTCAGAATACTTGGTTCATTAATGAATGGGTTCGATATTCTTGGAAAAGTCCAAGTCATACGAACTTCTTGATTATAACACATGATGCGATGACTCGACCCAGATGATTCGGAAACCACTCATGATGTTACCTTGCTTGTAATCACATCAATATGTGATAGTACAGACGGCTGGAGTATCTAAGCACCAACCCGTTTTGTACGAGCCTGATCCCGGGCAAATGGGGTTATTGTTGAGATGCTAGGCGTGTGTGTGTGATCCAGGAGTTTCTCTAAATTTGTATTTAGGTCTAGAAAGATCTTGTCGTGTCCTTGTGACATTAATTGAGATTCACTTACTTTTGACTAATATCATGGTATGAATTTAATCATTCTAGATACTAAATCTTGTTCACTTGTCTAATTTTACGTATTCATACTTCTCCTTGACTGAGGGCTTGCTCATCGTATTGACGACCTAGTTTTGTTCACTAGGGATTGTTGAAGAACAGGATGGGGAACAGGCATACACTGAGGCAGAACTTTATGAATGATGTAGGACTGAGGGTTGTAGCTTTATTCTGGGAACTTCATAGCTATGTGACTTATGTATTTTGAAGAAACATGAATGCAATATGTAAGTTATGTATTTTGAAGAACAATGAATCCAAAATGTATATATGTACTTGATGATGAGACTTGAATTATGTTGTAATATTTTGGGATAAATGAATGTTATGCTCTTTTGTGGAAAATTTTATTATTTCCTTAACTCTATGCCTACCTAGGACCTTACAGGCGACAATCGCGGGGTGCAATTTGGTTCATGTTGTAAGGTCGCGTAGCCTGGGGATGTTGTACGTACTCGGCTCGCCGTATTCTGGGAGCGGGGCGTGACAGGGCAGTTCCGTACCTCATCCTCATCTCTGAGTACGCCAGTGTACTATTCTGTTCCCGGTCCATTACCGGGACAGGGCAGTTCCAGCAGGTTGCAGAGTCCTCCCTCGTCGTCCAGCCTTTCTGATATCCCGTCCAGCATCCCTGATATCCCGTCCAGCATTCCTGATCCGTCCAGCATTCCTCCTGTCGACGGCTCTATGGGGGAAGCCGACGCCGAGCATATGGAGGCCGGCGATCAGACTGAACCTGCCCAGGCAGGAGGTGAGAGCGACCCTCCATGCGCTCCCCCGGGCGAGACGCGTATGGAGATTTGGACGGACGGGCCTATGAAGTAAGTTAATTAATTAATATAAATTTCTCAAATGATTATATGTACATATATATTCATGAAATTTTGTTATTGTATAGATATCGGCCTTCTGTAGTACAGAGACAGCTGGGGGTATTTCTGAGGCAGAACTATGGTGGGCCTTGGCTCAACTACTCAGATGCTCCCGCAGACAGGAAGGCCTTTTGGTTCGCACACTTAAAGGTAAAAAAATTGTTTATTTTTAAATTTTAATAATCATTTGTGTATATTATACAACTTTTGTATTTTACTTCTTGTAGAGGACCTATTTCTTTCCACCACACCGGGCGACGAGGATCGAGGGCCAGTTTCCTGCCGTCGCAGCCAAGCTCATCCGTGATGCGATCGACGACCAGAAGCGTCGTGATCGCGCCGGACGTCCGATCCATGGTTGGATCACGCCAGATCAGTGGGCTGCGATGAAGGCTAGATTCAGCGAGCCCAAGTACCAGGAGCGGTCTGAGAAGGCCAAGGTGGTGCGGTCGAGCGCCGGTAAGTGGTGTGGTGGCTCCATTCCGATGACGGAGCATTTTCGTCGTCTGGTACATTTTCTACGATGGACATTAATTTATATATAGTTCGATATAGAATGTTTAATACTAATAATAGATAATATATTTTAACAGGTAAAAAGGGTGAGGACCCGAACATGGTGACCGTCTTCCTGGTCACACATCGGAGGGCTGGGGAGTTCATTGACGAGAGGGCGACGCAGGCATATGTACGTTCTATTCTTTATATTAATTTACTATAACTTAGAAAACATGAAAATAGATATCAATATAGACTTTAGCAAACACTTACACGTTAGCAAACATGTTCTAGGCCGAGTTTGTTCGGCTACAGCAGGAGGCTGCTGCTGCTGCTAGTGCGCCAGCAGAGGGAGGGGTTGGTAGTTCCTCCCAGCCGCCTACAGCTCCATCGCAGGACGAGCTCTGGATGACCGCCGTTGGCGGTCTTCAGAAGGGTACGTACTACGGTACGGGATCCAACGGCACGTATTTGGCTTCGGAGTGCTCCCGGGCCCCCTCTGTCAGTGCGCAGTCTTCGGCTTCGCAGGCGTCGTCACGAGTTGGGGATATCCTTCGTCAGATCGAGGAGCTGCGTCGCGAGTTGTAGCAGCAGATTTCTGATACGGTCGAGCGACGATCCGACCCTCCAATCATCACTGGACGATTTGATGCGGTCGAGCGCAGTATACAGGAGCTGATGAGTCTGCATCAGGCTACAGCTGCCAGCTTGCAGACGCTCACCGAGTCGACGCAGCACAGAGCGTAGACAGGTCGAGCTGGAGGGATCGCAGAGGAGCATGTCTGCCTCACTCACTCAGGTTTTAGCTTCGCTTGAGGCGAGTACTGAGAGGGTGGTGAGTACCCTTGCTGCGCATGGTGAGCGACTGCGAGAGCTGGAGCAGATACGTCCTCCCGGTCCATCGACGGCGCCGACTCCAGACACTGCACTGCCTCCGGCGCCGACTCCAGACATTGCACTGCCTCCTACTGTCCCTACGGTACAGCTCACCCAGCAGCAGTATGACTACATTCTATCCCAGTTGCGCGGCAGGGGTCCGCAGTAATTTTATTAGTTTTTTTATGACTTGTGTGTATTGGCCCTATGGGCAAATTGTTTATTCATACAACTGTTGTTTATACACTTGGTGGAAGACTTTTTATCTTCTATTTTTATTTGACTCTATTGGATGTTTGTGAGGATTTGTGTCTGTGATATTTACTTTGCACTGTCTCCTATTTTTATTGTGATATTTACTTTGTGATATATGCGACGGGGATGACAAATATACCTACGCTGGGTTATAAACGATGATCTGATATACAAAGGAGGTGCTGCCAAAATTTTAAAAAAATATATTGTGTATTTTTGTTATGATGTGTGTCTGTATTTACAGTGAATGTGAAATACAGTGTTCGGAACCATCGACAGTTTCGATTACTGTTGTATGTGTTATCTTGGATAGAAATAGCAACAGTTCAGGGTGCACTTCTGAGAGGTTCATTTTTACGTCCTTCACTTTCTCGGAACGTCGTAAAGGTTCCCGAGAAGGTGAAGGACGTGAAGAGGAAGCTCTGAGAAGTGCACCCTGAACTGTTGCTCTTTCTATCCAAGATAAAACATAGAACAGTAAGCGAAACTGTCGATGGTTCGAACACTGCACTTCACACACACAGTAAACACAGACACACAGCATAACAAAAATATCAATTATATTTTTTTAAATTTTTTTTATAATATCTGCGACGTATAGCGACGTTCTGCGATGTACTGCGACGACAAGTAGAAGTCGCTATACGTCGCTAAATACGTCGCTACATCTGTCGGTAGACGTCGCTAAGTTGCCCACGTGGCCGCCATGCCATGTCATCATATATAAAGTTTACAACGTCAAAAGTGGTCGCTTTACGTCGCAACGTTGGCGACAAAGTGATACGTCGCTATCTGTCGCTCATTTTGCGACGTCTAGCGACAATTAACTACGCGTCGCAAATAGCGACGTTTGGCGACTAAATTGCCATCTGCGACTTGCCTATAAGCGACGTCCGTTTTTCGTCGCTAAATACGTCGCAAACTTGTTTTAGCGACGTATTTTCCATTTTTAGCGACGTCTGCTGACGTCGCTAAAATGGGTTATTTTAGTAGTGCACATAATCATCGTCCTCCAAATGGGACTCTGGCAGAACAGCTGGATAAAGCACCGAATCGTAGTAGCTATTTATCAATAGCTCAGCTTCATCCAAGGAACCTATTGGGGGTGGGGGATCCAGTCAGGAAAGGAGCAAATTACAATTATAAAAATTTAACAATTTAACTAATAATTAGAAATTTACAGTTTAAACAGTTGAAATACTTGAACAATATTTTCCAGCAATTTTTTCACAATTGAAAACAATGTGATTTGAGTATGTAATGCTTATGACCGGCTTGGGTTGTACAATAGTATCCTAGTGATACGATACGTCTTATCCCCGTGTGTAAGAGGGGTAAGCTCGCACAATCAATATGCAATATGAGGGGTATTGGTCATAATACACTACACTACTCCCCCAATCCCACAATCAATAACAATCAATACTCTAGGAGAGGTCCGTGTAGCAATGTGGTTTAATCTTGCAATATTACAATTATTAACTAAATTGAAAAATAAACACAACCGTACTTGCCTTTGTTTATGACTGAGTTTGAAGAGTCGGTTCCGGGAAAGAAAATCAGACTCGTCCTCGAAATCCTACATTGAGGATCCTGACTTAGCATAAATGAGGAAACCATATCTAGGTGTGCTAGTTACAATCTCTAGAATTGGTCCTAATCAAATTTTTATGTTATTTATAAATTCTATCCGAACACGTTTATCGATGTGATTTACTAGTTATTAATTTACGAAGAAAAATCAATTTAACACTTATTAAAAAATCGCATTTTCTAATTATTTGCAAAACTTAGTATTTTGTAATATTATATATAAAATTAATATTTTTCTTTAAATGAGAAGAACGTGAATTTGTTTAAATAATAAACTTGTAATTTTCCTAGTTATTTAAAGTGAAAAAATGATTGTCACGCCCCAGAACCAGAATACTGGAGAGCGGGGGCAGACACAGCCAGCTACGTATATTGAAATAGAATACATCTCAACTATACGGTCACGGCTGTCTAGATATAAGGGTTTACTACAAGCCAGCAGTCTCTTAAGGTCAAGCCTATTATCTCAATCTCAAGCAATTAACAGAGTTACAAGATGTTAGAGCATCAAATATATATATATAAGGCGTCCCAAATATTACATATTGGATGATCATGAAGCTAGTCGTACAAAATGATAGGACTAGCAAGAGTTCAGTCATACATGATCAACCCTAGGATTTGTTAATCATGTTTACATCCCGTAGGCAGACAGTAAGTAAATGTGCATCGAGCTAACAGGTGCTCGTCGGCTAAACGCCTCAAAAGAATAAATTTACATATAAGTGGGTGAAACAAAAAGGAAAACCCACTCTTGGCCCGGGTTCCGTCTAGTTGTCACCATTGGGCTGGAAGCTTGGTAGATCCTCGGGAGCTGCTCCGAAATCTGGCCACACAAAACCAGCTGGGTCAAACCCCAGAAAGAGCAAGTGCCACAAAGGAGGCCACAAATAAGGACAAAAGCCAGCATATTAGAACATAAAGAATAAAAGTACAAGTAGTAAAGTACACAGGGCGATAAACGACTAGGGACGTGGAACCATTCCGGGAGCCAGGTTACAATCCTTAAACCAAACAAGGACCGGGATTGTACCCCTTCGCCTGAATAGCTCACTGTCTCTACCCATTTATCGTTAGAGATAAGTAAAACAAACATGCTCAGGAGATAGCGGGTACTGGAGCTAGACAAGACTTAGACAAGGCTGGACACCATTCATTCACAATCGGCCAGGCAAGTACTACGGCTTACTACTTTAACTAACTAGGGTTATCACAAGCCTAATTACTAACAAGATACAAGTGAGAAACTCCCAGTCCCAAGCCCTGCAGACCATCCAGTTATCCTTCCGCGGGTTGAGAGTTATAGTTGGTTACATCGCCCGGGAGACAAATGTACCCTTAGGTGACTTAGAGGGTGCAACACATGACAGTGTGCTGGAAATGTGCTCTACTCGTCGGCAAGCTACAAGTCCATTAAAGCGCCCAGATAACGAGACTGCCTGTGACTGGGAATTCTCCATGTTCTAGTTTGATCTAATCATTAGCCTAATCCAATTTAGCGCGAGTCCCTGGCCGTGGTACCCAGGAAGTCACGTCCTAGACATGATGCAAGACAAGACAAGTGGATTGTGCAAACAAGCAAGCAGGAACACCCACGGTGTCAAGGCAAGTCAAATCAAGTTATCAAGTCAAGTCAAGTCAAGAGTGCGCCGCCACGGGCCACTATCAAGTTATCAAGATAAATCATGTCAGGGTACTTGTTAGGAGTGCGCCACGACGGGCCACTATCATGTCAGGTTGGTCATGTCAGGAGTGCACCACTACGGGTCACTGTCATGTTATACCAGTTCTTTGCCATACCATGCTGTGTACAATAGTTATTCTAAACATGATAAGTAAAATCAAGTTCATGCCAAAAGGCGTAAGGATATAAAATGGGCGTAAAATACCTAATAAAATACTAATATAAAAATAGGACTATAGAAGAGCCAAGATCAAGAAATAACAAATTCATCATAGACAAGTGAGCTGCGCAGGGTATATACTGCGCAGGGTGCCAAGTGCGCAGGGTGAGCTGCGCAGGGTACCAACTGCGCAGGGTGCCAAGTGCGCAGGGGCAGATGGCGCACAGATGGATTGCGCAGAAGGTAGACTGCGCAGGAGTAAACTGCGCAGGAGTTGGTTGCGCAGAGATGGATTGCGCAATGGTTGATTGCGCAGGGGTTACTTTGCGCATGGCTGGCTTGCGCATGGCTGGCCTGCGCCAGCGCAATCCAGCGCAGCGCAAAGCACTGGCCAAGGATCTTGCGCAAATGGCCATGCGCTAAAGAGCACAGGTCAGGGTGCGCAAATGGCCTTGCACTAAAGAGCGCAGGCCAGGGAATAGTGCGCAATCGGCCGGGTGCTAAAAAGCAGTGGCCGAGAGCTCCACCATGGCTGAACTCTCAAGAACACCAAGTTCAAATCTTCACAACTTAGCCAAATCAAAACCAAATTTAGATTTTCAAAGTTCTAACTTGAGTAAAATTGAATTCTCTTCCACATGGAAGCATCAAAACAAGCAAAAATCAAAGTTTAATAGATCAAAACCAAGGATTTCCGAAAATGGTTAAAACTTAGATCTAGAAGAATGAAAGCTCTAAATCACAAAATTCCAAGTTCTAATGTTGATCTACATGTCCTAATCTATCCAATGGACAAATAAAATTGGGTGCTTATTTGTTGGCAAGGTGCACTTGCCTATTGGTTGGGGAGTTGTGTGGAAGAAGGAAGAAGAAGAAGTTTGTAAGAAATAAATGAGAGAATAAAGAGGAGAGAGAAAAGTAGGTGGTGTTATAAAGTGGGGGAGTTGTGGTGGAATGGGGGTGGAGTGTAGGCTTATGGTGTTCCATGCATGTTGAACCAAACCAAACCAAACCAAACATTCTCCACAAAATAAAACCAAGCCATGGTTAAAACCTGCTTACAAGAATCAAAAGACCACATGTCCAGGAAAATAAAAATACGTGCCAAAATCAAATACGAGCATAATACGAAATACGAAAAATGAGGGTGACAACTCTACCCACCTTCAAGGAATTCCGTCCTCGAAATTTAATCAAGGAGCTAGAGATTGCCACGACAAGCTATACTAAGCACAAACAAGCTACACTAAGCAGTTCAATCATACAATCATACAATGCAAGCAAGGAAGGGAAAGCGTAAGGCACAAGGAAGACATTATACCTTACGAGTCAAACAGGTAGGGGTATCGCGATCGGATGTCGTCCTCACGCTCCCACGTTGACTCCCCTAGAGAGTGATGACCCCAAGCAACACGGACTAAGTTAATAGTCTTGTTCTTGAGCGTCTTTTCTCTCCGGTCCAATATAGACACGGGCCTCTCCTCATACGAAAGGTTGGTACCAACAACCAATTCCGAATGATCTAGGATATGGCTCGGGTCTGGGATGTACCGTCTTAATTGGGATACATGGAATACATCATGTACCTCACTTAGCGACGGCGGAAGAGCGAGACGATAGGACACATCGCCTACTCGCTCCAGAATATCGAACGGCCCTATATACCTAGGACTAAGCTTTCCCCGCACGCCAAAACGAATGACGCCGCGGGTAGGCGAGATCCTAAGAAATACATGGTCGCCGACGGCAAATTCTAAGGGACGCCGATGAGCATCGGCCCAATGGCGCTGGCGATCCTGAGCAACTCGGAGGTGATCTCTGACTTTCCTGACCACTTCAACCGTCTGAGAAATCAGTTCTGGACCGAGCATCTGCCTCTCTCCGACATCGTCCCATGCTAACGGAGATCTGCACTTCCTGCCATACAGAGCCTCGAAGGGTGCCATCTGGATACTGGCCTGGAAACTATTGTTGTACGAGAACTCCACCAGGTGCAGGTGATCCTCCCACGAACCACCGAAGTCAAGGGTACATGACCGCAACATATCTTCGAGAGTTTGTATAGTACGCTCTGACTGCCCATCTGTCTGCGGATGATACGCTGAGCTAAACTTGAGACGAGTTCCCAAACTTTGATGAAGACTGCGCCAGAAGTGCGATGTGAATCTCGTATCCCTGTCTGATACTATGCTGACTGGCACTCCGTGAAGTCGGACGATCTGCCTGAGATACATCTCTGCTAGCTGCGCCGTCGACTGTCCAACTCTAAATGGAAGAAAGTGTGCTACCTTGGTAAGCCTGTCCACAATGACCCAAATAGCATCTCTGCCTGCCGGAGATCTGGGTAACCCAGTCACGAAATCCATGGTAATGTGCTCCCATTTCCATTCTGGGATCGGTAAAGGTTGAAGAAGTCCAGCTGGCCTCTGATGTTCAGCCTTGACCTGTTGGCAAACCAAACATCGAGAGACATACCGGGCTATCTCCCTCTTCATACCATTCCACCAAAAGTGTTGACGAATATCTCTGTACATCTTCATGCTGCCTGGGTG
The DNA here is from genome assembly GCA_029216955.1 of Iris pallida. NCBI lineage: Eukaryota > Viridiplantae > Streptophyta > Magnoliopsida > Asparagales > Iridaceae > Iris > Iris pallida. Next base: position 6,267,745 of record JANAVB010036018.1, read on the forward strand.
AATGGAGTACTGCGAACTGTGAGCCTCTGCCATGACTTCCTGTCTGATATCTCCACTGGGTACACAAAGACGCGTGCCGTGTCGAAGTGTACCATCCTCATGAATACATAACTCTGGCCTTCTCCCTGCCTCGCACTCTGTTCTGAGCCGCTGAATCTTGGAATCTGTTAACTGTGCTGTCCGGATCCTCTCAACTATGGTGGACTGAATCTGTAAGCTGGCCATCAAGGCCACATTGGAAGGGAGGACAACTTCTATACCCATCTTCTGAAGATCTGCCAATAGCTCTGGTTGCGCCGTCAGGAAATAAACTCCGGCTCTCCGGCTCAACGCATCTGCTACAACGTTGGCCTTCCCTGGATGATACTGCAAGTCCACATCATAGTCCACAAGTAGCTCGAGCCATCTTCTCTGCCGCATATTAAGATCCTTCTGGGTGAAAACATACTTCAGGCTCTTATGATCAGTGAATATCTCCACTCTGTCTCCGTACAAGTAGTGCCTCCACAACTTAAGTGCAAACACTACTGCTGCTAGCTCCAAGTCGTGGGTCGGGTAATTCTTCTAATGATCACGGAGTTGACGTGACGCATAAGCAATTACCTTCCCATGCTGCATCAAAACACATCCCAATCCTCTACCTGAAGCGTCACAATAAACTGTGAATCCTCCGGTCCCATCTGGAAGGGTGAGAATGGGAGCCGTTATCAAACCTCGCTTCAACTTCTCAAATGATTCCTGACATTCTGCGGTCCAAATGAACGGCACATCCTTGCGGGTCAACTGGGTCATCGGCGCTGAAATCCTTGCAAAATCAGAGACAAACCGCCGGTAGTAGCCGGCCAATCCAAGAAAGCTGTGAACTTCTGCCACTGAGCTGGGTACTGGCCATGCCTCGATAGCCACAATCTTCTGGGGATCCACTTCCACTCCTCCTCTGGTAATGATGTGACCCAAGTACGAAATGCGATCGAGCCAGAACTCGCATTTACTGAACTTGGCATACAACTGATGCTCTCTGAGAATCTGAAGAACCACACGGAGATGCTGCTTATGCTCTGCTCCACTCTTGCTGTAGACCAGGATGTCATCAAGGAACACTATCACAAACTGATCCAAGTAAGGCATGAAAATACGGTTCATGAGGTCCATGAACACTGCCGGCGCATTGGTCGCTCCAAAGGGCATAACTAGAAACTCCCAATGCCCGTACCTAGATCTGAATGCCGTCTTCGGGATGTCCTGCTCTCTGACCCTGATCTGGTGGTATCCTGACCGCAAGTCTATCTTCGAGAAAACTGAAGCCCCCTTGAGTTGATCAAACAAATCATCTATCCTCGGGAGAGGGTATCTGTTCTTAATTGTCACTGAGTTCAAGGTACGATAATCAACACATAGCCTGGACGTACCATCCTTCTTTTTCACAAGAAGCATCGGGGCTCCCCAAGGCGATCCACTTGCACGAATGAATCCCTTGGTCCTGAGTTCTTCAATCATCTTGTACAAAATCTCCAACTCTGAAGGCGCCATTCTGTAAACTCGCTCTGATACTGGTGCTGTCCCGGGAATCAAGTCAATGGTGAACTCGATCTCCCGCTCTGGTGGCATCCCTGGAAGTTCCTCTGGGAAGACATCTGGAAACTCTTCAACTATCCGGGGCAACTGCACTGCTGCTACTGCCATCCGCAATACTGGAGGAGATTGCTCCACTGTGCCTCTGGAAAAAGAAAACTCTGGCTCTCCGGGAATACTAAAGACAACTCTGCCAACATGGCAGTCTATCCTAGCATAATGGTTCCTCAACCAATCCATGCCTAGGACTACATCATAGTCTGCCATAGGGAATTCTATGAGTCTAGCGGGGAACTCTCTACCGCTAACTACGATCCGACACGAGGAAAACACTCGATCTACTCCCACAAGACCATTACCAGTAAGTATATTGAGCCTCACTGATAATGACTCGGGCTCCAATCCTATCCGTGTCGCAAATCGTGCAGACATGAATGAATGCGATGCACCGGAATCAAATAATACAGATGCTGGAAAAGTGTTGACGAGAATAGTACCTGCCACTACCTCACCTGGTGCAACTTTTTCTTCCATGGTCATCATCATAGCCTGACCTCTAGCTGCGGTTCCCCTCTGCTGGAAACCCCTCTGTCGGTTCTGTGCTGGAGCCTGGGTGATCTGCTGCTGGTTCTGCTGCTGAAAGGCCTGGGCCTGGGGCGCCAATGGCCTTGGGTACTGCTGCTGCTGCTGAACTGGAACTGGGGCTGGTCCCCTCACCGAAGAACTAGAAAGGTTGGATGATGATGGACCTCCCCTATTCGGGCAGGTCCCTATCTGGTGGTCTGCTCCTCCACAAGCCAGGCACAATCCCTGTGCCCTACGACACTCTGCCACTACATGGCCCGGCTTCCCGCAATGAGAACATCCCACCGCGGAAGACTGCTTCTGCTTCTGCTGCTGCGGGTACGTCGGGGTTGAATGCTGATCCGACGTCACTGAGGCCGCCCGCCTCGGAGTTCCAATGGTTATACCCCTAGCTGCCGGGGCTGGAGCTGAAGATTGGTGCATCTGGTTATGGGACCGCTTCCTGCCTCCGGTCCTGTCCACAATTCTCCGGGAGGTATACTCATGCCTCCTTGCTGCCTTCAACACTGCATCGAACGTCTGGTGCTCGAACTGCTCAACAGCCAATAATATCTCTAAGTGCAGTCCCTGCTGGAACCGCTGAGCCCTATCGAACTCGGTCGCCACCAAAGTGGGGGCGAACCTACTCAGCCTGGAAAACTCGGTCGCATAGCCATCGACCGTCCTGCCTCCTTGCTTCAAGTTGGTGAATCTGGTCTGCAGGTCGTACCGTGCCACCGCATCGAAGTACTTTGTCTGGAACCTCTCTCTGAACGTCGCCCAAGTGACTGGTGCTGCTAATCCCATAGCCTGAGCTGCCCACCAATCGCGAGCCAGGTCTAGCAACTGTAGCCGTACCACCGCCACCTTCTCATTCTCAGGTGTCCTAGCTGCTTCCAGGACCACCTCGGTATCCTGAAGCCAAGCGTCTGCGGCAATCGCATCTTCACTGCCATCAAAGAAGGGAGGGTTCAAGCGCTTGAAACTGTTGGCCGCCTGATTCCCTTAGGGACCTCCTCGGTTTAGTGCATCATGAACTTCCTGGTGCAAGGCGTCGCCTCGACGATCTTGGGATGCGAGCAGTTCTCTGATAAGCCCTACCAAAGGCCCCTCATCCTGTCTAGCTGGTTGAACGGGCGGAGCTACCTGAACTGGAGGTTCCGAGCCTCCGGGAAGCATAACTCGGGAGGCTACTCCGGAGTGCTGAGCTTGATCTTCCTGGCGCTGGCGTGCTTGCCGAGCTTCCTCTGGCTGGTTGGCAGGTCCGGGAGTAGTGCCGCTGAAGAAGACGACATAGGGAACAATAAGGAAAGGACCAGGACAGATCAATGATACAAGCATGTGATCAGGTCAAGAATCTCAGAGATTTGAAGATACGAGCAGAGATCAAGGGCGAATATTGATTGAGACATCTATTTGGTAAACCCTCACATTTCTTGATTGACAAGACCTGTATGGGCCACCACTTAAACCGTGTCACGCCCCAGAACCAGAATACTGGAGAGCGGGGGCAGACACAGCCAGCTACGTATATTGAAATAGAATACATCTCAACTATACGGTCACGGCTGTCTAGATATGAGGGTTTACTACAAGCCAGCAGTCTCTTAAGGTCAAGCCTATTGTCTCAATCTCAAGCAATTAACAGAGTTACAAGATGTTAGAGCATCAAATATATATATATATAAGGCGTCCCAAATATTACATATTGGATGATCATGAAGCTAGTCGTACAAAATGATAGGACTAGCAAGAGTTCAGTCATACATGATCAACCCTAGGATTTGTTAATCATGTTTACAGCCCGTAGGCAGACAGTAAGTAAATGTGCATCGAGCTAACAGGTGCTCGTCGGCTAAACGCCTCAAAAGAATAAATTTACATATAAGTGGGTGAAACAAAAAGGAAAACCCACTCTTGGCCCGGGTTCCGTCTAGTTGTCACCATTGGGCTGGAAGCTTGGTAGATCCTCGGGAGCTGCTCCGAAATCTGGCCACACAAAACCAGCTGGGTCAAACCCCAGAAAGAGCAAGTGCCACAAAGGAGGCCACAAATAAGGACAAAAGCCAGCATATTAGAACATAAAGAATAAAAGTACAAGTAGTAAAGTACACAGGGCGATAAACGACTAGGGACGTGGAACCATTCCGGGAGCCAGGTTACAATCCTTAAACCAAACAAGGACCGGGATTGTACCCCTTCGCCTGAATAGCTCACTGTCTCTACCCATTTATCGTTAGAGATAAGTAAAACAAACATGCTCAGGAGATAGCGGGTACTGGAGCTAGACAAGACTTAGACAAGGCTGGACACCATTCATTCACAATCGGCCAGGCAAGTACTACGGCTTACTACTTTAACTAACTAGGGTTATCACAAGCCTAATTACTAACAAGATGCAAGTGAGAAACTCCCAGTCCCAAGCCCTGCAGACCATCCAGTTATCCTTCCGCGGGTTGAGAGTTATAGTTGGTTACATCGCCCGGGAGACAAATGTACCCTTAGGTGACTTAGAGGGTGCAACACATGACAGTGTGCTGGAAATGTGCTCTACTCGTCGGCAAGCTACAAGTCCATTAAAGCGCCCAGATAACGAGACTGCCTGTGACTGGGAATTCTCCATGTTCTAGTTTGATCTAATCATTAGCCTAATCCAATTTAGCGCGAGTCCCTGGCCGTGGTACCCAGGAAGTCACGTCCTAGACATGATGCAAGACAAGACAAGTGGATTGTGCAAACAAGCAAGCAGGAACACCCACGGTGTCAAGGCAAGTCAAGTCAAGTTATCAAGTCAAGTCAAGTCAAGAGTGCGCCGCCACGGGCCACTATCAAGTTATCAAGATAAATCATGTCAGGGTACTTGTTAGGAGTGCGCCACGATGGGCCACTATCATGTCAGGTTGGTCATGTCAGGAGTGCACCACTACGGGTCACTGTCATGTTATACTAGTTCCTTGCCATACCATGCTGTGTACAATAGTTATTCTAAACATGATAAGTAAAATCAAGTTCATGCCAAAAGGCGTAAGGATATAAAATGGGCGTAAAATACCTAATAAAATACTAATATAAAAATAGGACTATAGAAGAGCCAAGATCAAGAAATAACAAATTCATCATAGACAAGTGAGCTGCGCAGGGTATATACTGCGCAGGGTGCCAAGTGCGCAGGGTGAGCTGCGCAGGGTACCAACTGCGCAGGGTGCCAAGTGCGCAGGGGCAGATGGCGCACAGATGGATTGCGCAGAAGGTAGACTGCGCAGGAGTAAACTGCGCAGGAGTTGGTTGCGCAGAGATGGATTGCGCAATGGTTGATTGCGCAGGGGTTACTTTGCGCATGGCTGGCTTGCGCATGGCTGGCCTGCGCCAGCGCAATCCAGCGCAGCGCAAAGCACTGGCCAAGGATCTTGCGCAAATGGCCATGCGCTAAAGAGCACAGGTCAGGGTGCGCAAATGGCCTTGCACTAAAGAGCGCAGGCCAGGGAATAGTGCGCAATCGGCCGGGTGCTAAAAAGCAGTGGCCGAGAGCTCCACCATGGCTGAACTCTCAAGAACACCAAGTTCAAATCTTCACAACTTAGCCAAATCAAAACCAAATTTAGATTTTCAAAGTTCTAACTTGAGTAAAATTGAATTCTCTTCCACATGGAAGCATCAAACAAGCAAAAATCAAAGTTTAATAGATCAAAACCAAGAATTTCCGAAAATGGTTAAAACTTAGATCTAGAAGAATGAAAGCTCTAAATCACAAAATTTCAAGTTCTAATGTTGATCTACATGTCCTAATCTATCCAATGGACAAATAAAATTGGGTGCTTATTTGTTGGCAAGGTGCACTTGCCTATTGGTTGGGGAGTTGTGTGGAAGAAGGAAGAAGAAGAAGTTTGTAAGAAATAAATGAGAGAATAAAGAGGAGAGAGAAAAGTAGGTGGTGTTATAAAGTGGGGGAGTTGTGGTGGAATGGGGGTGGAGTGTAGGCTTATGGTGTTCCATGCATGTTGAACCAAACCAAACCAAACCAAACATTCTCCACAAAATAAAACCAAGCCATGGTTAAAACCTGCTTACAAGAATCAAAAGACCACATGTCCAGGAAAATAAAATACGTGCCAAAATCAAATACGAGCATAATACGAAATACGAAAAATGAGGGTGACAATGATATTAATTTTCTATATCCAAAATAATGTCTTTTTGATATTTTACGCATTTATCGACAAACCAACAAAACCAGAATTTAAAAGCTACTCTATACTATTACAGAGCTACAGAAAAAGATAAAGAGCTGGGCTTATGCCCTTACAATTATTTACATAAATTAATGGAATAAAATAAATATATACTGGTGAACCCTGAACGCCGGGAAGCGATCCATTCAACAGGCCGAGGCCCTGCACCAAAATATGATTTGACCAGTAACTAGTTCTAAATAATAAATTATTATTAAATATAATATGAAAATAGGGTCTCAGACTTGGTCCAAAGGTCATGTTTGCAATTAGCTAATGCCTCAACGTCCGGAACAATGTCGGTTTCGTTTGCATGTCGCTAAGGGCCCAATGACCGATACGGTCATCGCTCGAAAAAGTAATCGGAATTCAAATCAACAAAAACCAGTTTAGAATTTAGAAATTTTATAGAAAACCCTTTTAAAATATTTTTCTGAAAATTTGGGCAGCATTCCCTCTGTATTTGGGACAACCCAATACTGAAAATTTGTGCCAACAACACACAAATAACTGTCCCAAACCAGAGACTCCCATTATCCAATCCACAAATAATATTAAACCCGAAAATAATATCGAACCCGAAAAATAATATCCACAGCACGAAACGTCAACCCAGAACTACTACCGAATGGACTTCGGAAAATTTCGAAACCGCAATCGTTAAAACCGAATCCCGTAACGGGATCGGGGACCGTATCATCATCGAGCACGGGAGGGACGAATTACTCTGATTAACAGAAATTACCCAATATCCGTTGATCGGGGAGCCACGGGATAATCTCGGGAACGAAAACGGAAAGAGCTGGATAGTGGAATCGGGCCACAGAACCACGGACAGCGGATCGGGGCTCTGGAATGAACGACGAGCGGTGCACGGGGCGTGCGGGGACAGCGGGCTGGGCGCGGCCGAGAAGTGGCGCGCGGGGGTCGGATCGGCCGTGGGGTCGCCGGACAGAGGAGGCGGCGACGGCGGGATCCGCTCGGGGTCGGCCTGGGTCGGGCGCTGGAGGTGGCGCTCGGGACTCCGGCGGTGGAGCTCGGGTCGCCGGGAAAACTAGGACTAGGATTTGGGCTAGAGGAGAAATGAGAGTGGAGATAGTGATGGAAAGGAAGGGAAGAGGGGTGTATATATATAGGGAGGAGGAAGAGCTGTTACCGGAAGGGGAAGAGGAGGGGCGCTGCCGGTAGGGGAGGCCGAAGGTCTCGGCGGTTCGCCCGCGGGAAAGGAGAGGGTCGGGTCGGCTCCATTAACGGAATGGAAAGCAATAAAGAGAGAGAGTTAATGAAAAATTTAATAAAAGAAATTTGTTTTATTTTTTAATAAAGAAAATGTTATATATATATATATATATATATATATATATATATATATATATATATATATATATATATATATATATATATATATATAAAGGATTTCCAAAATAGTTTCGGAAAAAAAAAGCTGAACTTGGGTTCGAGATGGGTTCAAGTCAGGTTCGGGACGGGTCCGGACTAACATTCGAAATTCCAGGATTAGATATTTTTCTAAAAATATGGTTTTTTATAAAAAAAATGATAATAATTAATTTAGCAACAATTTTATAAAAATAAAATTTTACGGTTTTGATTAAACTCTAAAATTCCAAAATAATAATTTTCTAAAAATACAATTTTCCTAAATTAACAATTAATAATGATTTATAATAATAATTAGCTAATTAAATTATTCAATTACTTAAATGAAAATTTACGGGTTTCACAGCAGTGGGGTCACTTGACATCTTAGTTGTGAGCAGCTAGATGACCTCGATAGTAGTGGGGGGGGGGGGGGGGGGGGGGGGGGAATCAGTGGGGTCATTTGACCCCATATGTCCTATGATGGGTCCGCCCCTGATTACAGCCTCTTCAAGTATATATATATATATATATATATATATATATATATATATATATATATATATATATATATATATGCACTAGTCTAGTGGTAGTGCGGGAGGTTGTCCAAGTACAGATCTTGGGTTCGAATTTCTCCTCAAACGGCTGGATGGCTCCTATAGCCACGGTCCAGCTTGAAAAAGAACACCCAATGACCTCTCTCTCTCTCCCCCTCTCTCTCTCTCTCTCTCTATATATATATATAGAGAGAGAGAGAGAGAGAGAGGATTGGGAGCCCCGCGGGAGCCCTGTCCCGCTCGACCGTTGAATCGAGCGGATGCACGCGCGGGCCCCACACGGCCCCCTCGATCCAACGGTGCACGAAGGAGGGGGGGGGGGGGGGGGGGGGGGCTCCAGCGGGGCTCCGGGTGCGGATCTTTTGATCCGCTCCACACACACACACACACACACACACACACACACACACACATATATATATATATATATATATATATATTTGAAAGAAGGTAATTGTGGCGAATGCTCCCACCGAAAATCGATCTCCTGACATCTCGTGCCGCATGCATCTCTCTTTATCACTTGGCTAGAGGTCATTTGCGAAACAAGAAAATAATTGGGGCATTCCGAGAATCGAACTCGAGACCTCTTGCACCCTACGTCCATATATATATCGTTAAATCCTTGGTCAAATTGATTGATATGTATGAAACGCCATGGCCAGCTAGCAAAACTCAACCGGTAAACAAAACTTCGACTATGACAGAATTGTTATTAAGCGATAGAGAGCAAGTTGAATCCTTCCTTGGAAAGCCAAATAATTCTGCCCCTTGTACAGAGATTGCACTTGTCTCTTTCGGTAAACATTTGAAAACACTCCCAGTGTGATCCCTTGCAATTGCAAGCATAAGCCTTCAAAAGTCTCTGACTCGAACTTTATGTACCACATTGTCGTGGAGTTTACTTCAGACTATAAAGACTCTTGTTCAACCGGTATACCAAATATGAGTTGTCCGGCTGTTCCATATATAATTTTTCTAAATCAAAATGTCGTCTTGATATTCACCAACTCAATCTCCAAATCGAAACTGGTTACTAAATCTATCACAAGAACCGAAAAAGGAACAGCCGCCAGTAAATGGTGAATATAGCGATCCACGGAGAGTTGTCACAAGCTTTATGATTCTCTCCCTGTATGAAAGCATAATTGTCTTCTTTTTGACCAAGTGTAAGCAGGTCTGGCATGTCTTTCCAAGTATCTAACATCTCTGTGCTCCACCGGATCATATAGCATTGAAAAAAAAAAAAAAAAAAAAAAAAAATAAAAATAAAAATAAAAATAAAAATAAATAAATTCCCCCAAAGCACATCAAGGTTCTAGAAAATATGCATGTCAACAGAAGAATGGATAGAATTAATTATATTTTTATCTTAGGCTATGTTTGATTGGAATTTTTTTTCCATGGAAAATATTTCCAACACAAAATTTTCACCAAATGTAGTGTTCGACAGCTTATATTTTTTCATGAAATTGTTTTCCAAAAAATTATCATTTTTCATATTTTCTTCTAAAATGGTGAAAAATAAAACTTGTCCAACCCATTGGAAACTATCATTTTCCATGAAAAATAACTATTTTTCGTGAAAATAATGACAATCAAACACCACATTAGAGGGAAGTATATATAGAGGATTGTGTGGCTGTTAAGACTTGAGATCAGGACAGAAACAAATAATTGTGTCACATCGATTGTTCATGGCAAAACTAAATAATACAAGTAAGACAACCCCTGCCAATGCAAAGAATAAATAGCCTAAGTAACACACCTCTCACATATTTCTGTTTAGTTTTAGGGACTCATATAGTATTCAAAATTTACATTTATCTCTCCATTTTGGAGGGTCAACCAAGTCAACTATTAGGACGAAATCTAATCCCTAATCTGAATAATATAGAAACCAAAACACAAAATTTCAATATTATATGATACCCTAAAACTAAATAAATTAGCCCCTTCCATAAACACAAAACAGAGTCCAAAGTTTCTGAGGTGGAACATGGCAAATGCTAAATTTTTGGGAACGGTGTGAAATTGTGAGAGAAATATCGCTATTCCATAAGACCTCCAGAACTATCCATCGGTGGCAGATCCATATCTATACTACTATATAATAAGAAAATTGGCTTCACCATAATTTTTTTCTTCTTCTTTCAAATATGTCCTTACCTAACTTTACAAATTAAAATTGTTCATTAAATTTAATAAGAACAACTAGACAATTACATACAGTCAAATAAATCTGCATTTTTTTTGTGTGTATATATATATATATATATATATATATATATATATATATATATATATATATATATATATATATATACTAGTTAATAATAATAGATATGGCAGGATGACAAAGCATAATTGTATAGAATCTAACCCCAAACCGAAGCTTATATCTATTCTACTATATAATATAAAAATTTGGTGGTGAAACTTTTGAATTTCTAAAATACCCTCGAGTATTTTTATAAAGACTTGCATATCATTTATGTTTAAAGTTAAAGCAATAAAGTTTGCATGCTATAAAGTTTTCTTTTTTTCATACAACTCTTCATGTTCCAATGGTAATAAATTTTTCTGTCCTTACCATTTTTCAAAGGTTATTATTCTCAATAGAAAATTAAAAAAAGAACAAAATTTGTACTTCGAATATTTTGGCATTAAAAAAAAAAAACATACACACATGAATAGTCACCTAAAAAGGACAGAAAAACGACATCTGACCTTATGATATTCTAATTAAAATACGCACGTACATGTAAACTAGTGCCATATAATCCAAACTCCAAGACTAGGACTCAACTTCGAACGAAGCTGCTTCAGCTCCAACCATGCGAATTTTCAATTTTCCTTTTGATTTCTTGGAGGATTAACGGGTTCAAGTCCATTACCCGTACTGTAGTTTGGCTACTCTCGTCTCCAATACAAAGGCTAGGGGTCCAAAGTTAACTTGGGCAATTGACCAAACAATTATCCATCATAGCTGCAATTTCTTTCTCCAAACATAATTTACCAAAACAAGCATTTCAATATGACACCTTCCATTTTTTTTTCCTTTCCAGGTTTTGGAATAAACTTCATATCGACAGGTCTTGTCAGCAAGTATCCATCTCCATCTGCATGGTCCTTTCTTTCGACTTTTCTTGATGTTTATGGTAAACAGATGGATATAGACATAGGGAATATCATGATCAGATTTCAGAGGGAAAAAAATTGTTACCAACTAACAGAAACTACCAAGTCTAGTTTCCTGTTTTGTACAATGAATTGACTCAGTATCAATGTTATTCAGTTTCTCTTGCGGAGTCGAGGCAGGTTGATGCGCGAGGCACGAAGGGCCTCTTCAACTTCTGGGTTGAGTGCCAACTCGTCCGGGTTGGTGACTTCCACGCTGTCAGGCTCAGCGTAGACTCGGGATTCTGAATTTGAGGATGCGTGATCCGACCGCCTGATGGTGATGGGCGGTGCTGATGGCTCGGGCCTTTTCGGTGGCTGCAGAAAAGGAAGTTTGTGTTAAGAAATCTTTAGAGTATGCCTACTGAACTCTTGGTTGTGGTGCTTTAGAGAAAATTTGACTAGGAAGCTTCATGGTGAGATGCCAAGATCAATAATGACAAGTTGACAACCGTGTAGAAAGCAAGGTTCACAATATCGGTATCGGATCCTTCCTATGAGTATCGGTATCGGCGGTTTGATTTTTTTTGGTATCGGAAATAAATAATTATTAATAAAGTACTAAAATTTTAGGAAAATAAATGTTTTATACATTTAGGCATAATTTTAAGTATTTCATGTGTTGTTGCTTAGTAGTTTTGAAATTGAATGAAATAGTAGTCACCATTGCCGATTCATTTACCTGAGATAAGTTTTCTTCTTTTACAATATTACTACGCTTTTACACCCTTGTTGATTGGTGTTTTTGAGTCAATTTTTTTTGTGCCGAATTGACTCTAAAAGAGACTCCCAATATCGATGTCGGTAACTATTGGTATCGGTCGGTATCGGATCAGCCGTATCGTATCGGCGGATACCTATGTAAAAAGTCTAATTAAGCAAAATATGTAGGAAGGCTATCAAACCCTTTTGGTTGCTAGAAATTGGTCTTAAAGATGTGTGCCTAAAACAACACTCACAATCTATCTATTTGTTGAATTTCTCATTATGATTGAAAAGCACTATATAGTTTCTCTCAATTAACTTTCTGAAGGAGCATTGCTTACCATGGCTGCTTTTGTTTTTTTGTTTTTTGTTGTTTTTTTAAAAAGTATTCTAAAAAATTGTTTGGTAACAACAGCTTTGGAAGCATTTTTTTTGGAAAGCTAGTTCAATTTTGGGACAACTTCTGAAAGCAAGTGAAAGACTACTTTCAAAAGCTGCTTTTGCTCCTGCTTTTTGAAAAGCAGCAACAGTCCCAAACCAGGCCCACGTCAGAATACCACATTGTGATAATGTTGGGATACTATCTATTGGATGCTTTCAGTAAGGGTCAAGACTAACTGTATGCTCTAATCGATGTGGGGATAGAAACTGAAAAACATAATGATACAAACTGTACAATGGCAAATTCTTAACAGCTTTACCCTGTCTTTCTTTTGTTGCTTACCCTTTAAAATTACAAATATACTCATTTCTAGCAACACCTTTAAGTTGTAGACTCCGTGTAACCAGGGGCGGATCCAAAAATATAAGCTGGGGTGGGCTAGAGTGGGTTCGGGTGGACTAGGTGTGGGCTAAGGATCCGCCCCTGCATGTAACTGCATAATCTAGCATTAGTTTTGCTAGTTCCTACTGTATCAGCAATTCGACAGATTGGAGGTAGAAAAGTTTCACTCATAGAGCAAGATCTGAATATCCGTGTCTGCTAGAGTAAATGGAAGAAAAGAGAGAGGGAGAGGAGGAGGGGGTGGGGGTGACGAAGGGTTCTGCCAAATGGTAATTCTACTTCTCGCTGACTAGGAGTAATGGGGACCTTTAGTGGTGGTTTTTGACTAACTAAGAGTAGCAGTTCAAGAGTTTTACAGTCATCATTGATGGTAATTCATCAGGAATTTGAAGGGACGTCTCTTGAACTACATTGTAATGTGGATATATTTGAACATCTTTTACATGTATACTGAGCTTCCTATATAGAATATGTGAAGAAGAACTGGTAAACCTGCATATGCTGCTGATCAAGGTTACTATATATCGGTTCCTTCTGCCTACTATGGACGTTGAACATAATTGTGCATAGTCTGGTCCAGGTTATCAAGGTTACCACATATATGTTCCTTCTTGGAAAGTTGAACTTGATTGTGTATGGTTGATCCAGCTTATCAAGGTCACCGGATACCTCTTTCTACTTGGAAAGTTTTACATAATTGTGTATGGTTGGTCCAGGTTATCTAAAATTAAATGCCCCAATATGAATTCAGGGTGATGATATCTAAAATGGTAAAAGCCTGTTGTTCTCTAGCGTATCAATAATATGCTAACATGAATTTGATACTACAAATGTGTGCACTTAGAAAATCCAGTTATGGTACCAACATGATACGGACACAACACTGAGATCTGCGTGTCCTATTGTATTTTGGAGTGTCGATGATGTATTAGGTACATGCCAACATGACATGACATGGACAGGGCAATGTTTTATGGAGTATCTGTGCATCATCGATATTCACTTAAAATGTATCAGTTCTTCCAACCGCAGATATCATAGTAAATCTACCCATACCATACCATTAAATTTTCGAAGAAACCAAACCCCAGTAATATTGACTATTTCATTTCAAATATGGAAAGCCAAACAGAACAGCCAAGACTATCAGCTTACTTAACATGCATTTATTTATGCCCCTAGATTATCAAATTGACAATAGGACACATGTGCTAACATGTACAGGTAATATGCTAACAGCCTGTTTCTCAAATGCTAACAGCCTGTTGTTCTCTAGCGTATCAATAACATGTGCTAACATGTACAGGTAATATGCTAACATGAATTTGATACTACAAATGTGTGCACTTATAAAATCAAATTATGGTATGAACATGATACGGACACAACACTGAGATCTGCGTATCTTATTGTATTTTGGAGTGTCGATGATGGATCAGGTACGTGCCGACATGACGCGACATGGACACGGCAATGTTTTGTGGAGTATCTCTGCATCATAGATGTCCACTTAAAATGTATCCGTTCTTCCAACCGCAGATATCATATTAAATCTACCCATACCACACCATTACATTTTCAAAGAAACCAAACCCCAGTAAATTTGACTTTCATTTCAGATATGGATAGCCAAACAGCCAAGACTATCAGCTTACTTAACATGCATTTATTTATGCCCCTAGATTATCAAATTGACAATAGGACACAGAGATTGGAGTCAATCAGCGCATCTTCTTATGTACAATGAAGATTAGTATTTGTTATTGCCGGGAACGCCGGGGCACGCTATTCGATGGAAAATACAGAAACTGAAACAGTTGTAAAGACAACGTTTCAAATGCAATTCCTTAAAGAAGGTTTTGCAACAGAGATCCAGAAGGATTCTGCAAATTACGAGATCTAAAAAGATATCGTAATACACGAATAATCTAAAGAGATTTTCGTGATCGTAGCAAACTGGCAGTAGTGCCTTCTAGAAAGAAGATACTGACAGAACTGCTAAAGGCAACAGAAGGATGACAGGCGAGAGATGGAAATGCTGGGGTGAATTATCACCGTTGCTCAAAGCTTTATTCGCCCTCTGCGACCAGCTTCCAGGAACCAGCAAGGTTGACGGAAAACCTTGGAACACTCCTGCTCTTCTGACTCCTCGGAAGACGGCGAACTCCTCTGGCAATGGCTCTTCTCTTCTCTCTCTGTTTGAAGTAACAAAACCCACACGTACTAAAAAGTACTAGTGTTTGTGTTAAAGAACACGCTCACTACTCTGTTGTGTTAAAGAACACTTAGAGTTTTTCTCCTGGAATTCTGATTACTACTGCACTCAGAGAGAGGAGAGAACCTGCATATATAGCCCACGGGACGGTTGCCAAGCAGTTGCCTGAACTTCAGGATAGTGGCAGAACCACTCCTGAACGTGCAGCAACTGCTGCAACCGTTCCCGCTCTAATATGCAGCCAGCCATACGCACACAGCCCCTTTTACGCACACTGCGTACGCTGCACACACTGCGCGTACTGGGCGTACTGGGCTGCGTAACTGGGCCAGCGTAACTGGGCTCGCGTAACGGGCCGCACAACGTGGTCGCGCAAGTGGCTCGCGCAACGAGCGCAACTTAAGCGCACTATACGCCTAGCGACGATGCTGACGTGCTAAGTGCAAAGTGCGCCAACAAAATGCCACATTACGCCTCATGAGCCCTTGAGCCCGAGCCCGAGCCCGAGTCCGAGTCCAAGTCCGAGTCCGAGTCCGAGTCCGAGTCGCTAAGCTCCTATGGAGCTTAGCTCCATGGAAATAAATTTCCAAGAGCAAAAAGCTTACAGCTTCTTAATTGTTGATTAAGCTTTTATATCATTAATAATTAATCCCACATGGCACACACCCATGTGCACTACATGTGCATCTCCATAAAGAGAATAGACTCATATATGTAGAGATACACATTCCTTTCTAGCCGATGTGGGACAAAAAACCAAAACAAAAGGCTACAAATCCAACAATCTCTCACATATCTCTATATATATGAGTACGAGTGTTCCCCACAGTAACTGTCCATCATGCATTAGGAGAGATGTCGCTTACGACTTGAATCTTCCCGCATGGGTCAAAAATCAAACTATAATACAAGAATGGACTAAGCCTTGAATTCTGCATCATAACTGAAATTTTTTCCACTCACATAATGTAGTTACATGTGCTTCTGACTACACATTAAAGGCCCTGTGCCAGCCTGGTTTCAGTGTATAATTTTGGGTGTCTACAAGTTTACCCTCAAGAGACGGCCTGATATCTCTGTCATACACTATAGGTGAGTTCATTATAAAGAGACATGGCATGAAGCGCTTTGCGCTTCCCTTGCGGTGCAACGCCGCTATGACATGGCTTAAAGCCGAGGCCTTACTCCGTACCGAGAACCTCATCGTAGTGTCATACTACAGTAGCATGAGGCAACCGCCTCTTTGTAGTGCCAAACTACCCAACATGAAGCCTTAGGTTCCCTTGCGGTGTTACGCCGCAACGACATGGCTTGCAAGGCCGAGGCTTTATCCCTAACCGGGTACCTCATGGTGGTGTCGTGCCACTGTAACATGAGGAACTCCTCCTCTTTGTAGTGCTGACTACACCCCTCTTTATATTTAATATACAGCATTAGGCTAACTGCCTATTTGTGGTGCTACGCCGCTGTGACTTGGTCTGCAAAGCCGAGGCTTTATCCTATTCCTGGGCAGCACCCCACATATAGGAACCTCATTGTGGAGTCACCCCACTGTAGCATGGAGTTTCACTCCTTGTAGTGCTGCTCTACCGTGCCTCCTGTAAAGCACACCAGGCATTCACTCTGCCTAAGAACTCATTAAGGCAATTAAGCCAACCTTCCCACAGGAACCGTTTTCCGCAGAAAACAATAGTAGACAACAGTGGTTATAGGTCCGTAACCTCTCCATGCCCAATAGAACATGTACCCACCGTTCCTGATATTCTTCCGATTATTGGTCCTCCCTTGAACCAAAAGCTAGATGCCTAGTAGATAAATCTTTGAACTAATAGCATAAAACTTTATGGTAGGAATACAATAATACAATATCAGAATGCCTTCAAGCCCATTTTACAAGCTGTGTCATTAACCAGCTGGCGCTTGAGGCCCTTGGTGAACGGATCCGCCAGGTTCTCCTGACTCCGAACATCAATCACTGCAATAACACCTCTCTTGATAAGATCGTGTACTGCCCTGTGCTTCAACCGCACAGTCCTCTTCTTCCCGTTGAAGAGGTCATTTGATGCCACCGCCGCAGTCGCCTGGTTGTCGCAGTATATCGGTATCGCCGGTATTTGCGCCCCAACCAATGGAAGATCATACATGAGCTCCCGAAGCCATTCTGCTTCCTCGGCTGCGGTATCTAGTGCAAAGAACTCAGATTCCATGGATGACCGCGAGAGCATAGTCTGCTTCTTCGACTTCCACGATATAGCAGCTCCACCCATTGTGAAAATGTATCCACCTGTGGACCTCTCGCTCTCCACCTCTGAGCACCAACTGGCATCACTGAAGCCTTCCACTACCTGCGGATCTCCGCTGTAGTACAGTGCATATGTCTGAGTCTTCTTGAGATATCTCATAACCCGTTTCACAGCTTTCCAGTGTTCAGCACCTGGGTTGCTCGTGAAACGACTCAGCATTCCCACGGCGAAAGCTATGTCAGGCCTTGTGGCAGTAGTAGCATACATCAAACTTTCCATTACGCTTGCATACTCCAACTGCCTGATGCTTTCCCCTGAATTAGGCTTCAGCTTCAGATCACACATGTACGGCGTATCGATCCCTGGAAGATCCCGATACCCATAACGAGTGATCATTTTCTCAACATAATGAGACTGTGACAGCGCTAGTCCAGTGTCTGTCCGGATGATCTTGATCCCTAAGATCACATCAGCTTCCCCCAAGTCCTTCATACTGAACTTGCTTGAAATGAATTTCTTTGTCTCCGTGACACAGCTAATATCCGTCCCTAGGATAAGCATGTCGTCCACGTACAGACAAACGATCACACCTCTTCCATCAGCGAACTTCGTGTAAACACACTTGTCCGTATCGCTGACCATGTAGCCATTTGACCTTATAACTTTGTCAAATTTCTCATGCCACATCTTGGGAGCCTGTTTAAGACCGTACAAGGATTTCACCAACTTGCAGACTTTGTCTTCAAGACCCCTGATGACAAATCCCTCTGGCTGTTGCATGTAAATCTCTTCGGTCAGCTCGTCATTTAGGAAAGCCGTATTCACATCCATCTGATGTATCACTATCTTATGTATTGCTGCGAGAGCAAACAACATTCTAATGGTGGTCATCCGGGCTACTGGAGCATACGTGTCAAAATAGTCAATCTCCTGCTTCTGAGAAAACCCCTTGGCTACCAACCTAGCCTTGAACTTGTCAATAGTTCCGTCTGCTTTCATCTTCTTCTTGAAGATCCATTTGCATCCGATGGGTTTCGCTCCTTCAGGAAGATCAACCAACACCCAAGTGTTATTTGAGGTGATGGAATCAATTTTATTGTCAATCGCCTCCTTCCAGAAAACAGCGTCTCTGGTCTTCATCGCCTCATCATAGGTAAGCGGATCTGCTTCCACATGATAGGTGACAAAGTCACTTCCGAAGTCCTTCGGCCTCCTCACACGCTTAGCTGACGGCTCAGCTTGTTCTGGTTCAACCGTTGTTTCAACAACAACATCTTCTTGGACCACATCTTCATTGAAGACTTCAGTTTCTTGTGCACCCTCATTATTCTCCGGAACATCCGGAAGAACAATATTCTTGTGCCTTGCAAACTTGTCTTCAAAATATTCTGCATCGCGAGATTCAATGATATGATTTGACTCAATATCAAGAAATCTCCGAGCATCACTCTTCTCGGCATACCCCAAGAAGATCTTCTTTGTAGTCCTTGTCCCAAGCTTCTGAATCTTTAGATCTGGAAGCTTGACATACGCCAGACACCCCCACACTCGAATGACATTCAAGTTAGGTCTGACCTTGAACCAGAGTTCATGAGGAGTAACGTCTGAAGTTGCATGAGGCACTCTATTTAGAATAAAAGTGGCCGTCAATGCAGCTTCTCCCCAGTAGCACTTAGGAAGGCCAGCAGTCAACAACATTGAATTTATCATTTCTGTCAACGTCTTGTTCTTCCTCTCAGCTACTCCGTTTGATTGAGGAGAGTACGGAGCCGTAGTCTCATTGACAATTCCATGTTCCTTACAGAACGATACGAATTCATGAGACCTGTACTCCCCACCTCGATCACTTCTTATCCTTTTGAGTTGTTGTCCAGTCTGCCACTCAGCTTCGGCTCTGAACTCCTTGAACTTCTCGAATGCTTCGTCTTTAGCCTTCAACAAGTAGACAAACGCATACTTTGAGAAGTCATCGATGAAGGATATGAAATACTTCATCCCGGCCTTTGTAGAGAACTGTTTGAAGTCACAGATATCGGAGTGAACCAACTCCAGAAGATCTGTACTTCGATTAACCCGAGGAAAGGGTTTCCTTGTGATCTTCGTTTGAGCACAAACTTCACATTTCTCTACCTTACCCCCACATTTGGAGATAAGTCCTAGACTAGACATTCTGTTTATTCGTTTACAATGAACATGTCCTAGCCTATTATGCCACAACTCAAGAGTATAAGCAGAATGAGTGACTTCATTAATTACATTAATTACATTGGACTGATTTACAAGCTGAATCTTGAACATTCCTTCGGTATAAAAAGCTTTCCCGAAATATGTTCCCTTGATAGACATCACCATCTGTCCAGCATTGATGTCCATCCTGAGGCCTGCATTGCAGAGTAGGCCTCCCGAGACCAGGTTCTTGGCGATAGCAGGTACGTGCTTTACGCCTTGAAGCGTCAGAGACTTCCCCGAAGTCAGCTTCAACACCACCGTCCCGATCCCGAGCACTTCAGCTTGTGCTTGGTTCGCCATCATAACCACTTCAGAAGTAGGTGTATAGGTGGTGAACCACTCCTTACTGGAGCAGACATGGCAGGAAGCTCCAGTGTCTACCCACCAGTCAGAGTCAGTCCTTATTGCATCAACCTGTGCAATCATAGCAACTACGTCAGTGATCATAGATACCTTACTAGGTTCTCCTTGCTCTGACTGCTTGGTCTTTGCTTTACACTCATTCTTAAAGTGGCCCTTCTTGCCACACTTGAAGCAAGGCATTTCTGACTTTGGCTTCTTTTTCTTGATAGAAGTTCCCTTGACTTTTAGATTGTCAGGGTTCTTCTTCTTGCTGTGGAAAGCCGCCTATTTTCCCTTTGGTTCCTTGGTCTGAACCAGATTGGCGTTAGCCAATTGCTTGGACAGTGTGTCTACCTTCAGTTGAGCCCGCATCTGGTCCTCAACATAGATTTCCTGTAGGAGATCTTCAAGGGTGATCTCCAACTTCTTCCTATGCATGTTTGCATAGAACTTGCTCCACCCAGCGGGGAGCTTTGAGACAATCCCTCCAACAACAAACTTGTCGGGGAGGGACATCGCCTCGTCTTCCAGCTTCTGTCGCAGTTTCAGGAACTCCTTTACCTGCGGCACATAGACTTTTCGTCCTCAAAGAACCACTTGTGATATTTTTCAACCACAAATATTTTACTGCGGTTCTTGTCTTCTTCGTAGAGTTTTTCTAGAGACTCCCATATGTCTCTAGCGATATTCTTTTTAGAATAGGATTCTGCTAGGGAATCCTCCATAGCATTCAGGATAAGCAACCTGCAAATGCTATTTTCCCTTCTCCACTTGGCCTGAAGTTTAGTAGCCGCAGAGATTGCGGCAGCAGACCCAGTATCTGGAACGGTAGTTTCATCTTCAAGAAGCACGTGATCCACGTCTCTGAGTTGAAGAGTGAGATAAACCTTCCTCTTCCAGACTTGATAATACTCTCCATCAAACTTCTCTAACTTACAGAAGTCAGTATTTAGGAGTGAAG
Source organism: Iris pallida (assembly GCA_029216955.1). Lineage (NCBI taxonomy): Eukaryota > Viridiplantae > Streptophyta > Magnoliopsida > Asparagales > Iridaceae > Iris > Iris pallida. The sequence continues at coordinate 6,288,706 of JANAVB010036018.1, forward strand.
CATTAATGTTTTCCATCGTAGCAATAAAGCTTTGAGATTGTTATTGCCGGGAACGCCGGGGCACGCTATTCGATGGAAAATACAGAAACTGAAACAGTTGTAAAGACAACGTTTCAAATGCAATTCCTTAAAGAAGGTTTTGCAACAGAGATCCAGAAGGATTCTGCAAATACGAGATCTAAAAAGATATCGTAATATACGAATAATCTAAAGAGATTTTCGTGATCGTAGCAAACTGGCAGTAGTGCCTTCTAAAAAGAAGATACTGACAGAACTGCTAAAGGCAACAGAAGGATGACAGGCGAGAGATGGAAATGCTGGGGTGAATTATCACCGTTGCTCAAAGTTTTATTCGCCCTCTGCGAACAGCTTCCAGGAACCAGCAAGGTTGACGGAAAACCTTGAAACACTCCTGCTCTTCTGACTCCTCGGAAGACGACGAACTCCTCTGGCAATGGCTCTTCTCTTCTCTCTCTGTTTGAAGTAACAGAACCCACACGTACTAAAAAGTACTAGTGTTTGTGTTAAAGAACACGCTCACTACTCTGTTGTGTTAAAGAACACTTAGAGTTTTTCTCCTGGAATTCTGATTACTACTGCACTCAGAGAGAGGAGAGAACCTGCATATATAACCCACGGGACGGTTGCCAAGCAGTTGCCTGAACTTCAGGGTAGTGGCAGAACCACTCCTGAACGTGCAGCAACTGCTGCAACCGTTCCCGCTCTAATATGCAGCCAGCCATACGTACACAGCCCCTTTTACGCACCCTACGCACACTACGCACACTGCGTACGCTGCGCACACTGCACGTACTGGGCGTACTGGGCTGCGTAACTGGGCCAGCGTAACGGGCCGCGCAACGTGGTCGCGCAACGTGGTCGCGCAAGTGGCTCGCGCAACTTAAGCGCACTATGCGCCTAGCGATAAGTGCAAAGTGCGCCAACAAAACGCCACATTACGCCTCATGAGCCCTTGAGCCCGAGTCCGAGTCCGAGTCCGAGCCGCTAAGCTCCTACGGAGCTTAGCTCCATGGAAATAAATTTCCAAGAGCAAAAAGCTTACAGCTTCTTAATTGTTGATTAAGCCTTTATACCATTAATAATTAATCCCACATGGCACACACCCATGTGCACTACATGTGCATCTCCATAAAGAGAATAGACTCATATATGTAGAGATACACATTCCTTTCTAGCCGATGTGGGACAAAAAACCAAAACAAAAGGCTACAAATCCAACAGTATTTACCTCTGTGGTTCTTGTTGATGACCCAGGTGTCTGTGAAACAACCATGTGCATAAGCTCCAAGAACAAATTTTTCCCCTGGTCTGTGAAATTCTTGATGTAGAACAGAAGCAAGTCTGCAGATCTAGCCCTAAAGTGCTGCAGCCTCACTTCAATGTCTGGCTCATGCTGCCGAACTAACGGTCTGAGGAAGGCCGCATAGACCCAAGTTGTTCCCTGATGGAGCGGAGCCATAAGATCAGGATACAGAAAGTATAAAACAATGTCCATTTGCTAATGTAGGTTATGTTAATAATTTACCTGTGTTCTTGGATGCCATAAGTAAATGATGAAAGCCAACTTGATTTCGGAGTACAATGGAAACCTTTCAAAAGTATAATCAAAATTTAATTGGAATAGAGATTGTTTGAAAATTTTAGTTCCTTGCAGTAGAAAGTTAGAAGCATTGTCCTTACCATGAAATGAAAATGTCAAAGAACCTCTCGAATACTGTCAAGACTGCAATTATGACCCTGCCATTATTGATCGTGGTAAGTATATTTCACTTTTTCTTGTCAGATTCATATGTAAATTGGGTAAAAGAAGAGACCTCAAAGAACAAAGCCTTAAGCTTTTAGAAAATGAATGAAGTTGATGAACTTAGGAAGGTCACATAAGCGAGCAAACTTATATCAATCAAAACATTTGACTTCAGAATTGTAATTCCTCTTCCACCTTTGCCTATCAGATGTGGAACGGCCAATCGAATATATTCCTCAACCCAACTTTCTTACCTTGTGAATCATGTATCAAGTACATGCAACCACATTTACATTGAGTATTATTTTCATCACAGAGTTGAGCAAGGACAAACTCATTTTGATGCTTTGTATCAACCAGACCATTTGACTTTCGAGAAAAGCCAATTTCCCCTTCATACTATGTCTATATGTGGATTTGACCAATTGTAACTAATCAAGTTAACTTTATTTTCTACTTTACTACCCAAGTTAGACCAACAACACCATTTATTTTCATCTTCAACACAATCTATTTTATAGGTTTAAAATTAAAATATCTAGATGCTTCCTACATAATGTATCTTCCATTCCATGATTCTTATAACTCCAAAAGTAGGTGTCCTCTCCGTGCCGTCGTGTCTAATACATATAGGACACAGACAAACACTCCGAAGTACCGCATAGTCCCATGCCTGCACCGTGTCGTGTATTCGTGTCCGAGCAACATAGCTATCTGTTCTGTTCATTATTCCAACTAAACCATGCCAACATAGCTAGGAATATCCCCATTCTCCTTCAAGCTTTTCCCAAGTCAAACTATCGAGTGCCATTTTAGTCTATTTCTAATTCTCTCGGATTCCCTTTTCTGCCAGACAATTAGCTATATATGGCTAAAACTTCCAATTTAAAATATTATATTAGCAGAAATAGCAAATCTACATCATTATCTCAAAACAGTAAACATAGATCAAGATCTAACTAACTATATATATTTTTTCCCCTTCTTCATTCAAATATGAAGATGTAGCAGTTAGTGGTATTAATTGATAAGAGAAGGAAAGAAGGAAGGTTACCAGTATTGGCACCAGTAGTGAAGCTGTTCGATCTGAACTCTCCCAAACTCCATGACTTTGAAGCACTCAAATGCTGGATAAGCATACCCAAGCAATAGCCTGCCAAATCAGAATAAAACCGACTCAAATCAAATCAAATACAAAATACAAAAATAAAATAGAGCAGAAGATGAAGACACTCACACAAGAACTCTGGTCACAAATTCACTCAACATCCTCCCGAGACCCAGACAAACCCAGATCGAAGCAAAGACCCAAGGAACCTTAATTATTGGGTCAATGTGAGAAATGTAGAATGTGGTGAAGAGACTTTACCAAGAAAGAATTAGTAATGGATTTATTTATTTTTAATGGGATGTGGATTTGTTTGTGAGAACACTGAGTACCAAACAGAGAGAGAGAGAGAGAGACGGTTGCTTCTCGGCGGCTGCTACTACCTCGTCCAAATTTAATACACGTTCGTGAGCTTCAGAAAGAGAGAGGAAAGTGAAAGGTGGCCTGATTTTACACAATTGCCCCTGTTAGATGATAATTAGGACTTTGTCGTTTTTAAAATAAAAAAAATGTGACTTTCGCCATTTGCTCACTCTAGATTCGGACCTAGATAGAAACAGGTCTCGCCCTAGCAAAAACGAGACCATAGACGATTCTAAAAAGGGATCCTATGCAAAAAAAAAAAAAAATTGAGGGCTTTTGTAAAATTTAGAAGATCTATGTAAAATTTAGGAGGCTAGACCGATTCTAAGGACATGTTTGGTAAACCGTATTTGGAGGTGGAATTTGAATTTTTATGGATTTGGAGAGAAATCTATGGAATCCTATATTTGGTTGGAGATGGATTTGGATATGGAAAGTATGACAAAATTCAGAAATTGGATTTGGTTGGATTTGGGAGGAAAAGATTAGTTATTCTTTAATAATTTTGTTAAAATATTTATTCTTTAATAATTTTGTTAAAAATTAGTAAATTAAAAATTAGTTATTCTTTAATAATTTTGTTAAAATATTTATTCTTTAATAATTTCCTTAAAAATTAGTTAATTAATAAAAAAAACTAACTAATAGTTAGTTATCATAATTATATTCTAAGTTAATAATTTATTAATTAATAATTTTATTATTTAATAATTTATAATAATCCTAATTAAAAATTTATTATTTATTAATCATAATTATAATAATTTTATTAATCATAACCATAATCTTAATTAATAATTTATTAATTAATATCCAATTATAATCATAATTAATAATCTATTAGTATTATTATAATATTAATTAATAATTTGTTAATAACTATTTTATTATAATCTTAATTAATAATATTTTAATCACGATTAGAATCATATTTTATGATAATTTAATTAATGAATTAATCATTATCTTAATTTATAATTATTATTTTTAAAATATTTAATTTATAGTTAATTAAAAACTAACTAATATTTATTTAAAAATTAACTAATCGTTAATTATTAATTATTAATCATTAATTATTAATCGTTAATTATTAAAAATTATTAATTGTTAATTACTAATCGTTAATTATAATTTATAATTATTAATCCTTAATTAAAAATTATTAATCGTTAATTATTAATTATTAATTATAATTTATAATTATTAATCGTTAATTATTAATCATTATTTATTAATAGTTATTTAGTTACAAATTAACTCATCGTTAATTATTAATTTTATAATTACTAATCATTAAATATAATTTATAATTATTAATCATTAATTAAAAATTATTAATCGTTAATTATTAATTATTAATCGTTAATTATAATTTATAATTATTAATTATTAATCGTTATTTATTTAAAAATTAACTAATTGTTAATTATTAATTTTATAGTAATTATTAATTATTAATCGTTAATTATTAATTTTATAATTAATAATAACTATAATTAATCATAATTAGTTAATAGCTTAATTATTGATCATGACTATAATTTAGTTATTAATCATAAATCCAAATCCTATGTTTGGTTGGAGTTGGATTTGGATTTTGAAATCCATTATTTGGATTTAGATTTGAATTTTGGATTTTCAAATCCAAATTCAAAATCCAAATCCATTTACCAAACAAGTCCTAACTGTATTTATTTCAAGCAAGTCGGTAAAAAATAAATAGGGTATATCCGTCATTTTAGCTCGGAGTCCGTTGCAATTTGGTTCTTGGTTTTGTGTGGTGACGTTGTTGTTGCGTGGTGGCCTGGTGGGGCCTGCACATGAATGGGATAAGACTTCAAAAGAATATAAAGGAACAAATGTACCCAATCCTCTAATTTAGGTGTCATTTTTGTAGTAATGTCCTAATAACAGCCTGGATGTTCTATGGTAAATCTCAGCAAAGCCCTACCAAGGTGTCTAATAGACCAGGCCGAGCCCTGTCCGGGTCGGCCCGAAACCGATTTTGATCGGATTTGATCCGGCTGGAAAGTCCAGTCCGAATCGGGCGGGCTTTTTTTATATACCCCAAAATTCAGCATTGTCCGTCACGTGGGAAAAAAAATCGGACTAGATTTTTTATGTATCCTAAATCCAGCATATGATCAATTAATGGAACAAATCGGATCGAATTTATTTTTATATACCCTAAACCTAACACACGGCACACTACCTAAAAAAATTGGAGCGAGTTTAATCGAACTGGTCCTGGTCGAACCCGTGTTGCCCTTTTTATTTAAAAATATATATATTTTTATGTATAGCATGTAGGAAAGTTACACGTAAGGGTTCGGGTTCCCGCTAATGGAGTTAAAACTCCTTTGCACTTATGTCTTAGATTCGAGGAGGACAATAAGCTGAATTCGGACCTGAGAAGCAAAACCCAGTCCTGACTCAGTAGAGAGTACGAGCCGGGCAGACCTGTGAGGCAAATCCAATCCGAACCCGATGGGCTGGGTCGTCCCATTGACCGGGCCAAATTCGAATTAGATTTCGAACCACCCGACCCAATACATATCTTGAACATTACCCGAGTTTTTGGTTTTCTCCATATATATTTTGTTTTTTCCTATATTTATCTTAAATTTGTAAGATAACAATTATAAGATTTTTCAACCATAAGTTCATAAAATCGTAGAAGTTTGGAGGTCTTGAGTTAAAGTCTCATTATACATATTTTTTTAAATTTTTATATTATGTATGTGATCGCAAAAACTATAATATGTCCATTTTGTATATAGTACAATTTTATTCCCCCACCAAAACTTGAATGATGTTCATCATTTCATTCAAGGGTTGTCGCATGTCAACATAAAACTACTTTTTCCATTATTATGAGGTGAGATAAATTAAATTAAAAATAAAAGGTTAAATTACAACTTAATATCCTCAACTATTCTAAATGTTCAACTTGATACCCTCAACTTTGTAGGCATCAACTTGATACCCTATCTCCAAACGATGTTAACCGAATTAGCAAATGACAAAAATATTCTTCCCAAATCCTTCTCTCTCCGACAGGCCCCCCCCCTCTTTCTCCGGCACTGGTAGGGGATACATAGTCGCAGCAGCAGCAGCCGCTGTCACGCCCCGAGTCGACAAACTGTTTGTCCCCGGTATTATTATGCCGAATCGATCGTCCTCGCTAAGACGTGATGCCGTACGAGTCTGGAATTGTGCTCGTACAAGGCAAGAACGTTACGTTGATTATTATATTGAAACACCAAGTTAAAACTTCATAAATCACATCAGAATACAAGACGCAGTTTAGGAAGATAGGATTTTTTTTTTTCATTCATAGCTTGCAACGAAGTGCAAGTCGTAATATCATTGGATGTCGTTGCGGATACATTGATTGAAACAAAAGAAATATACTCGACAAGCTGCCTGAACTAACACTTGCTGTTCCATACATTCGCCCCTTTATACATAAGCCTTCGATTGAATTGGCTTCAAAATACTTAAGGATAGTTGAGGCCACTCTTAAAGTCATAACCCATCTTTCGGATGATGTCTTTTGATTATTGACTGTAACAACGGAATTGAAGATGCCCCGTATCGTTACTTTTGCTATCATCCGTATAGCTGAATTGTTGTTTCGGTTCTTTACTAAAAAGTATTAGACTCTCGCCTTTCTTTCGAGCTGGAACAATACGATATGAATTTTTGGGATGTTCGAGTAAGACTTCTGTTTGAAGAGATTGCACAACTCCCATTGTAAATGATTGAAAGCTATCTAATATATCCAAATAGCACTTAGCATGATAAATGACATCAGTATACTGAAAAGTAGATGTTTTTTTATTAGTTTGTACATTTATATTTACAGCAGGACCTTTAGCCTTAGCAGGCTTGGTCAAATTGATTACAAGAGGGGGAGAAGAAAAACGTGGAGGAGGATTGGCTTTGTTACGACGGAGGTCGATAACAAGCGACTCAGATGAGGTGAGCTCCCTTTTATCCTTGTTATGAGATAAATCAATAACAAGTGGCTCAGAAGAGGTGAGCTGCCTTTTTTCCTTGTTACGACGTAAGTCGATAACAAGTGGCTCAGAAGAGGTGAGCTCCCTTTGATCCTGATCATCATCAGTTGGTTGCTTCTGGATTGGCAAGTGAATAGCCAGTGGCTTGGAGGACTGTGGACGAGAAACACGCCCTTTGACAGGTATGATAAGGGTGTCATTAGGCACTGTTTCTTGCTCTTCTTCAGTGTTCAGAGACAGGACAACCTTCATAAATTCATCCTTGTACATACGGGCATCGTTGCAGTATGCTTCGATGCCTTTGAAAGGATAGAGATCAGTAACCTCCTTTTGCACCTCTCCATTATCATTAACATATTTAAAACATTGATGGAGAGTCGAAGGAACAATGTTATGTTCATGCAGAAACGGTCTTCCCAACAAAGCGTTGTAAGAACAATCATGATTGTCAATGATATAGAAGGTCACCTTTGTGCGAAGATTGCCTATTTAGAGTTTTAGGCGAATCTTGCCCAGAGGCTCACTCCTTCCCTGGTTAAACCCGAGAATGGTGGTGATTGTACTGGAAAGACTATGCACTGGGATCTTCAATGCATCCAATATTGTCTTCGACATGATGCTGAGAGCAGACCCTGGATCTATCAGAATACGATCGAATTTCATTGAGTCGACATATCCTGTATAGTATAGAGGACGGTCGTGCCTATTGTCTTCCATCAGCATGTCATCTTGTGTGAAAGTTATGTTTGGAATTAACTCCAACACACTATGACAATGGAGGCAAGAGACTGGTTCTGCTTTCGGCTTCTTTAGAAGGGCTAGACAGGTTTCAGCTTGCATGAGAGCCTCACTCAGAGTTTTCCGAGTCTCTTTGGAGAGGCGCAAGAGCTCGAAAATTGACAGCCGGGCCGGTGTATTGGCTAGTTAAGCCAGGATATCAAAGTTGTAAGGCTTTTCAAGTCCGGAAGGAGATGACTTCTTCAAAGGTTTGTCGAAGCGGACTTGTTGTTTGCCTTTGTCGGCTACTGTCGGCTTGGGAGGAATGGGTTCTACAACCACCGGTGAGGAGGCAGTAGGGTTGCCCTCGGTAGAAGCAGGCTGTACTGGAGCAGGTTCAGACGAAGAAGCAGGATTCTCTTGAACTTCAGGGTAATCCTTTAGATAGACTTTTCCTGATCTGGGGTCCAGCAAGATTTCCTCGTCAACTATGGGGTCAAAAGATACCATATTTCAAGTCTTCGTCTTGCCCTTGGAACGGTCTTTCTTCTTGGAGGAAGAGGGAAGTTCGAACTCTGAAGCAAGATCCGGATGAATCCACATAATCTCGCCATTGTTAAGAGACAAGGGGACGAGACCTTCACTTCGTGGAGGAGGGAGATTCTCGATCTCAAGAGTAGCTTTGGGAATAGGAATGACACCATGCTGTACCATCTGCGGAGAAAAGTTACCAAATTGAACTGAGACCATGTTGGCGGTGACAGTTTTCTCGTCTTGCTGCAGAGTGACAACACCAGCATTGACCAGTTCCTGAATTTTGCCCTGGAGCACATAACATGCTCGAGTGGGTTGCCCAATGAACCTGTGATAAACACAGTACTTAGGATGATCAGTCTTACCGACTTCATCAGGCTTCTTGGGATCTGGAAGCTGGAGCTTATTACTTTTGATCAAGCAATCAAAGATGCTCACTGTGTCATTCTCGTCAAAAGAGTACTCTACTTTTGGACGAGGTTCCCTTGGTGGAGGTGCTGAAGGAGTAGAAGTAGACGTAGGGGGAGCTACGTTGACCGCCAGAGATTCTTTGTTCTTCAAGTTGATGTTCAAAGTTTCTTTCTCCTTGCGGTTGTTCTGGCGATTACCACCACCCGATATCTGGTGTTCATCCCGGTCGGGGTTAGACATTTGTACCCCTATCTGCTTGAATTTGTCAGCGCTAACTTCAGCTGCTTTAGCGTTGACAATGAAGGATGGCCAATCTTGGAACTGAGTTGACCATGTCCACATGCTGATAATAGACAAAAGATTTGCCTTACAGGTGTCTATGGTGACAGCGGCTGGAGTTCCAGGAGGCATTTTCAAAGCTTTCCGGCGTAACCTTTCAATGAAACTCTCAGCAGTTTCATTGTGTCTTTGTTTGATTTTATTGAGGGCTGACATGGTCATGTCGTTGATCCCCTCATAGAATCGTTCCAAGAAGATTTGTTTTAGGCCAGAGAAGGAGGTGATACAACCATCGGGCAAGCTTCTGTACCAATCGTATGCTACGCCGGCTAAACAGCCAACGAATACTCTGGTAAGAAGAGCGTCATTTGGTTGAAGTTGGACAGTCATTACCTCAAATTGGTTAATGAACTGACTGGGAGAAGTGCTTCCATCAAACAGCGAGATTGTTGGAATTTTGTACTTAGGAGGAAATGGGACTTCCTTCCATTCAACTGGGTAGGGTTGCTTGATCCCCAACCTCTGCAAGTTGTCCTTCTCTTTGAAGGCCTCGAACTGAGTACGCAGGAGCTTGACAGCTTCATTGGCATCTTCTACTGATGTAGAAGGAGCAGGCTGAGTCACCGTGTTAGGGGGAGGAACAGCGTGATAAGCACTACCTCCAGCACCTGACTGACTAGGAGTGGGTTGAATCTGTACAGGAGGTAGTTGGGGAGATGCTACCCCCAGTCCTGCATTAACAGGTACCGATGATGCTATGATTTCAGGATTTGTAGGAGGTACGGTCGGTGGTACCGTATGCTGGGCCACAATGATGGAATACATACTGGCAACCATTTCGGCCATAGTCTTCAGCTTGTCTTCTAACGTAGCTATTCGTTGTTCTTGACTTGCTGAACTGGAAGCATTGGGATCTTCAGTGACAACATAAGCTGTCACTTCTCTAGGTACAGTGGAGGACACTGTCAGTTCTGAACTTTCGCTGTATGCATCGTAGTCGGAGAAAGAATTATCTCCTGAGTGAGAAAGAGAAAGATGACCGGAAGGATCTTGAAGATTCCTTTGACCGATTGTGTCTCGGCTTCGGGATCTGGTATGTTGAAATACTCCTTCAGAGGATTCTTGGAGTAGATCCAAATACCGCTGGCTTGGCCTGCGAGGCTTGCCATGCTTGGAGCACTTCCTACCTCCAGTGTCTCTGGAAGTCATGTTGACAGAAGCGTACAAAACTTCGTCTTCATCTTCTGACATAGGTTCAGAGTTTGAAAAGTTCAAACGATCGAAGATAGATCGTCTGGTTGTCTGACAACAACACTTAATGACAACCTTGTGATTGTAATGGTGTCCAATTGGTTGCACTGGAGGTGTTGAGATGTTGTCCCATTTTTGCTTGAGGTGTTCTCGGAGATCGGAAATAACAACGGGACGAAAAGAAGTTCGGGGGATGTATTCTTTGACAACATTCGAAACATGGTTTCGGTTCTTCAAATGTTTTGTCCCTTGAGTGTACAGGGAAGTACTCATTTCATTGGCATAGGTATCCGGATTTTTGATCCTGGAAGTTTGCTTCTGATGCTGGTTGGTCTTCGGCATTGGCTGTTTGCGTATCACCGAAGTTGGTCGATTGAGATAAGTTTTTAGATCAGCAAACTCACCCCCAGGGATTTCAGTTTGAGACACCAGCAATTTTCCCTGTCTTGAACGGGAGATTTTGAGAGTTGGGAGATCTTGGAATTCTGCTACCGGAGTAGGCAGAATACCCCTCTGATCAGTATACTTCCCTTTGGCAATGAGGAAAGAAGAACCCTTATTGGAAAGAGTCGACGTACTGACTAGTGCCGAAGAACGTTCAGATTGATCTTCTACGGTAAAAACCGAGGAAGACTGAGAAAAGACCAAAGGGTCTTTTCCTTTGTTTTGTGAAGAAGGGTTAGCTAAAGAGCGTTTTCCTCTGTTATCTTCCAAGTCGTGGGACGAGGAAGTTTGAGAAAAGACCAACGGGCCTTTTTCTTTGTTCTGGGGAGGAGGAGGAATAGCCAAAAGACTACCCCTAGTGGATTGCGCAGGAGCAACAGGGTACTTGAGAGGAGGAGCAGAGCTTTTCCCCTTGCTGTGAGAAGAGGAGAGATTAGCCAAAGGGCTGTCTCTTTTAGACTGCGCTGGCGCAGTTTGCGCAGGGGTGGATGGCGCACTGGCAGGTTGCGCATGAGTAACTCTGGCAGAAAGTCTTCTGGCCTCAGTCACAGTGGTTTGCGCAGCAGGAGTCTTATTGCCAGAGTGTTTGTGTTGCACTCTGGTTGCTGGAGTAGTGGATTGCGCAGGCAGAGTTGCAGCCAACTGCGCCAGAGGAATAGGAGTCTTACACTTTGATAGAGCAGCATAGGAAGTAGGTTGTGCACTGGAAAGAGAAGCAGCATACTGCGCATGAGCAGTAGCAGTAGACTGCGCAACAGAGACAGTAGTCTTGGGAACAGAGGCAGTGGACTGCGCGACAGGCTGAGCAGCAGAAGCAGTGGACTGCGCAGCAGTCTTGGAGACCCACACTGGATGAACTTTGCTTGTGGCAGAAGTTGCTGCAGTGCGAGGGGTGGTCCTGGAGTTGATCATCGTCTCGTAGGCCGTCTGGTTGACCTTTACAACCAGCGTATTCTGCGTCTTTCCGATAGACGTAACGTCACATTGAGTTGTCACTTCCTCGTCGGAGGAGAAAGTCGTCCCCAGCAGAGTCGCAATTTTGTTTGCAAAAACAAAAGTTGATCTTTATTTCAATAAACTTTGTAAAGAAGATTACAAGAATTCTGGGAAAGTACAACTATAGGAATCCGATCTGAATGACGATCGCTTTATCCCTTGGACGATGTAAACTTTGAAGACGGTAGCCTCTGAAGATTACAGCAGGAATTTAGCAAGAACTCCTGATCTCTGGTGATGATTTCTGATATGTGTGTATGAATCTATATGATGAAGGCTTGAAACTCTATTTATAGAGTTCTGGAAATAACTAACTTTTAGTTATTCTGACTTGCGCAGGTTGGATTGCGCACACTTTGGATGGCGCAGGCAATGAACTGTGCAGGCAGTTACTCGATCGTAGACCATCTGTATGTGACGTATGGTATTGTTTGATTGAAATACGCTTGATCGTGTACAGACGGTTGCCACATAGTGAGTAATTGATGGCATGAAGACCACGTGTACATTGTCAGTTATCTTGATGGAGTGCGCCACCTGAATTGCGCTGGCTTCGGATTGCGCTGGGATAGACTGTGCTGGGATGGACTGCGCTGGGATGGACTGCGCTACAGAGAGTCTGGTAGATTGCGCTGCATGTACAGCTGTCCTCGAGCACTGTGCTGCACGTTTAAACGAACAGTTTCCTCGTTCTCCGTGCTGTCAGTTGTCAGAAGATCTGATTCTCTGTCAGGTAATAATGACGATGCCACGTCAGCTTGCGCACTTAGATGAATGCACAATTCAGCCTGCACAATCGAGTTGGTGCGTAATCTGTCTTCTGCGCAGTTCACTTGAAGGATGCATAATTTGATTTTCATGACTTTGTTGATGGGTACAACTTGATTTTTAGGACCTACAGCAGAGATCAGCGAGAAAAATCCTGATCTCGTCAAAGTGTATCAAGAATTGATGTGCCATTATCTGATTTGCACCACTATGTATGAAAGTGGGTCGCATTTGGCATATACCAATAAATGGACAACCTATTTATTCTACTACGAGAATAGGATATCCAAGAATGACAAGGGGAGACAACAAGGCTCAAACCATCAACCCTTGTTCAATAATTCTTTCAGATTTGATCCATGGTTGGATGATCACACATAAGTCTTCGGACCAGTATCTGACCACCAAGACTGGAGACATCCCTGCGGGAACTGAAACTTTAAGTTATCTGAAGCATGGCAGTCGGAAGATCTCAAAGGAAGCCTTGCTGGCGGGCTTTCTTTTCCTGTGGCTGCGAAGATGGGTCGTACCAGGAACTGGTACGCTTGATAGAATTCACCAGAATGTGCTATGGCCAGCAGTACGTTTGGTGTTTAAAGACAGACTCAGCCTATTACCAGCAATGGTATGTAGGATAAATGCCGGTCTGCGAACATTTGGTGAGGAGTTAATTAATAATGCTCCTTACGGTAAAGACATCCCCTGGGTGGAGATGCCCTACACCTATCTAATGGGCTGGTTGCTGCATCACAACTGCAGCTTATTGCCACTAGGCCCTAAAGATCTAGCGGAGGTGTTCCTCCAGAAGTTCTATAAAGCCTCGTGGGTTACAACTTGAGTGACAGATACCCGAGCAGCATTAAACTACTCTCATGGGTGGAACTTCTTCTGCACACGACTGCCAGTTCCAGCTGACTGCTTTGGTGTGCAATTCGAAGATGTAGGTGAAGAAAGGACGGGGCTCCCTGGGCCTGTCTTTAATTAGCTAATATGCATCAGACCATCACATCTGATGTATAAAACTGATAATGATTGTGCCTTCGAACCTTACCTGCCCAGTCGGTTCGCTCGTCAATTCGGGTATGACCAACTTCACGTTGGTAATCCCTCCACCTCCTTCAACCATTTTGGGAAGTTAGTTGATGGTGCAAGGGCATGGAGGTATTTCAGCGCTGGATGTACCAATGCTAAATTTCGTGTGTCAACTGCCACCAGTACCACTTAGCTACGAATGCTGCATTCGTATGCTCGCTTCTATGCATCCATCCGTTCCTTCGTAACTGACTACAACATGAAGGGGAGTCTTCGAGGGGTCAAGGAAGAAAATGTCGAAGAACCAGTCATGGTACCTTCAGACGTACCTGATGATGTTGCTGTTCCAGATGAATATATGGCGACGATCCCTACGGGAGTTGGAGAGGTACCAGCAGGACCCATCAAAATCTCTACCTCTAAGAAGCGTAAATCCGACACAGCGGTTGCTCCTAAAGAGAAGAAGAAAAAGGTCACTATTAAAGGGTCTTCCAGGCAGAGGGCTACTACTCCAGACAGAGAGATTCCAGTTGAGGAGCCTCAGAACATTGCATCTTCTTCAGCTCATCCTGGAGAAGGGTCTTCAGCATCGCAATCAGCAGCAGCAACAGAAATTATGGGGCTCCTATCTCCTGGACGTCTCAGCACCTCTGCACATCTGACTTCTCCACAGAAGGTGCAAGCTATTGAGGACACCGCCACGACTCGTACTAATGATCCGGAGCCCATCCCCTCGGATGAACCGGCTCTTGATTTAGGAGATGATGACTGGGATCAAGATTATGACGAACTCTTGGCACGTCCTGCACCTACTCCAGGTAAATATAAATTACACAAAATCTATACAAAATTATGTATTATGATTTTGTATATTAACTTATTTTGCTTAATTTTTGTAGGTGTTATCACAGCATCAAAGTTTGTTGTTCCTTCTCCTCCTCAAGAGACTATCCATGAAGAAGAAACAGAGTCTGAAGGAGAGAGTTCTTCTTCAGAAGAAGATACTGCTCAAGAAGAATGTTTCCCATCTACGGAGGTACAACAAGAGCCTGTAGTAGAGGCTCAGCAAGAATTGCCTTCTCTTGCTGAAGACAGAGAAAAAGAATTAGCTGCAGATGAAGAAATAGTTGCAGAAGAACCAACTGCAACTGAAATTCTTCCAGAACTTGAAGAGCCTGCAGTCAACGAAGGTGATAAAGATATTGTCAACCCATCAACTGAAGTCGGAGACGTAGTAATAACATCCTCAGTTGTTGCTATTGATCTGGCACAAGTTCTTGAGACGACAATATTCGAACCTGAATCACTTACAACAGTCACCATTCCTCCCGCAACAATCACCGCCACCGAAACTCAAGCAGTTTCAGCTCCAGGAACGGCTGGAGTAATAATTCATACCGAAGATATTGTCTCTGGAACTTCTGGGGATCAGTTAGCCTTGGTAGCAACAACAACTATGACTTCATCTCAGTCTGCTACTAAAGTAACAACAACATTTGTTCCCAGTCTTTAAAAGAGGGATTTAGTAGAGTTCGCTGCCACACCAAGCTTTAATGCAGAAATGAATCTTCTAGATGAGATTCATATAAAAGCTTTCTACAAAACCCTGGCGGCTCTGATCAAGATGGTCCTAAAGAAGGGTCTAAATTTTGAAAGCTTGAAGGCTGCGATTGCTCCCACCATTGGGAACGTTGCAATGTTCAATGACGCCGAGAGAGCAGCAGCACTGGAGAAGGTGGTAGAATGACTTGAACATCCTGTTAAAGAATATCTAAGGCTGTCAAGTGAGACCCTTGAAAGTCTCATCCAAACCGAGTATGATGCTTTATTTGCAGAATACATCACTCGGGAGACTGTTTTTAAGGAATCTCTCCAGGAATACAGCCTCAAAGTTGCCAGAGAGAGCTCTTTTGGCTGAAACTAAACCTCTGTTGGAGACACACAGAGAAGCCTATAAAACTTCAAATATGAGAATTCATCAACAGAATGATAGAATTCGTGAAGTTAAGGCAGAATTAGCTCGCTTGAAGGCGGAAAGAGAGCAGATGACTGCAACTCGAGACAAACATCTGGCGCAGAGCTCAATATTGG
Source organism: Iris pallida (assembly GCA_029216955.1). Lineage (NCBI taxonomy): Eukaryota > Viridiplantae > Streptophyta > Magnoliopsida > Asparagales > Iridaceae > Iris > Iris pallida. The sequence goes on from JANAVB010036018.1 coordinate 6,304,490, forward strand.
AGGAGAAAGTTTTTGGTGCTGAAGCTACCATCAAAATCCTTGATGATGCCAAGGATAAAATGATAGCTACTTTCGCCGAACTCTCCCATCTCTTTACTCCAGAACTCGACGATCTAGAGCTACTACAATCGTATTGAGCTCTCGTGAGAAGCGTTTGGCAGAGCTGCAGAAACTGCTTGAAGATGTATCTACTCCACCTTAGGAAATAAAGAATTTTTTGTATTCTTCTTTTATATCATCAATATAGAATTTTATATTCTTCTGTCTTTTCCATTCTGTAATATTTCAAGAAGTAAATGAAATATTTGTTTTATTACCCTATCATTTATTTTAAATTTAAATAATAGGTATGATATAGAAAATACTTATCAGAGGTAATATGAACATGATAAGTCTTTCTAAACTCAACAAAGTAGATTATATCTATCCAGAGGTAATGTGGACATGATAGATAATGAATCTTGTTTTCTTTTTAGAGTATACAATACTATCAGAGGTAATATGAACGTGACAGATCGTAACAACTCAAAGAAAATAGATTAATATCTATTCAGAGGCCATATGGACATGATAGATAAGAAAAGAAGTAAACTTAATATTTATTCAGAGGTCATGAGAACATGATAAATAATAAATCTTTTTTCTTTCTAAAATCAGCTGGTAAGACAAAAGATCAAAATTCTCTTTTAGGAGAACAAATAATTAGCTTAACCAAACCTTGGTAGCTGGGGAATAAAGAAGAAATTCAGACATAATATTTTTTCAAGAATTTGCCATTAATTGGCATCATGAGCAAATCTCCATTAGGTTTAGACAACATATAGGCACCATTAGAGAATACTGTCTTGACTACATAAGGACCTTCCCATTTTGCTTGGAATTTCCCTTTGCTCTTATGAGTCATCACCATCGGTCTTCGGACAGCTAGAACTAGCTCACCGACTTTGAATATCCTCTCTTTAACTTTACGATTGAAAGCTCGAGATATGCGGGCTTGATATAACTCGATGTGCTGTTGTGCTTGAAGACGCTTGTCGTCTAGACCTTCAAGTTCTTGAAGTCTCAACCGATCATTATTCTCTGTAGTTAGCTCATTAGCAATGGCTATTCTAAGAGATGGAATCTGGATTTCCAGTGGAAGAACAGCCTCACATCCGTAAACCAGTGAGAATGGTGTAAAACCAGTAGGAGTTTGGACTGTCGTTCGGTAAGCCCATAAACATTCTCCAAGTTTTTTATTCCAATCACGTTTATTAGAAGAGATAAATTTTTTGAGAAGTTTAATAATTGTCTTGTTGAAAGCTTCGACCAAACCATTAGCAGCTGGATTGTAAGCTGTAGAAGCTAAGTTCTGGATTCGATTCTTGTCACAGAATCGATAAAACGCCTGACTGGCAAATTGTGGTCCATTATCATGGATTATCCTTCGGGGAATCCCGAAACGGTAAATGACATGATGTTTGATAAAATTAACTATATTAGACGTTTTTACTTCCACAAGAGGAACTGCTTCTGTCCATTTAGAAAAATAATCGGTTATAGCCAAGATAAACCGATGCCCTTTTACATAAGGAGGATTAATTGGACCAATAATATCCATGCCCCAAGCTTCGAAGGGCCAAGAAGCTGTTGTAGGATGTAAGAATTTAGAAGGTTGGTGAATAAAATCAGCATGAATCTGACATGCTTTACACCGTCTGGCATAATCCACAGCATCTGCTATCATGGAAGGTCAATAATATCCCATTCTTCGAATACGATCCTGCAATTTTGGACCCGATTGATGAGCACCGTAAACACCTGTTTCACTTAACAAAATGCCTAAAAATTGGCTTTTAAAAGAAAACTAGAAAAAGTACAGAAAGTACAAATATTCTGGAGAGTATTGCTATAGAAGTCTGATCTAAGAGCGATCACTTTGTTCCGTGGACTATATGATGATGATAAAGAAAACTGCTTGAAGAAGATGAACAATCAGAAAAACTAAGTCACCGGAAAGGTATCGAGCAACGGCACTGATGGCACAATCGAATGCTTTCTTGCTTTGCTTCACCCTGTTCTTTAGAAAAAGTAGAAGAAATGCTTCTGGGAATATCACTATAAAAATATGAGTTCTCTCAGAATCTCCTCTCCTGTCTCTATTGATCCCTTGACGATGATATGAAATTCTATTTATAGACTTAACCCTTAGTGCATAAAAAGCAACAAAATTGGGTCTTTACGCTAGCAACTGTCACCCACGATCCAAATTATCCTCTACGCACATTGACACGTGTCCCATGTAGAGTTTTGATTTCTACGCATGGTGATACGTGTCCTATTACTTCAACAAAATGGGGAGAGCACGTACACACGTTTCTCGAGAAATGTGGCATAGAAAGCCACGTGGACAAACCACGTTCTTAAATGGTCAGAAAAGATCGGGCGTAAAAATGACCCAAAACACACTCCTAGCGTAAAGTGGCAAACTGGGCGTAAAATAGCCCAAATAAACTTTCCAGCGTAAAGTGGCTAGAAAAATAGCCTTAAGCGTAAAAAGTAGCCCAAATAGACTTTACGCCCACAATAGTCTTGAGCGTAAAAGCTCGAATAACTATTGTGCGTAAAAGAAGCAATTTTATTGAGCGTAAAATAACCCTATTTGCACAGTATACGACGAGCATTGGGTTTGGTGTAAATCTAATCTTCTCGATTTCTGTGCTGCACGCTGTCAAAAAAAATCATTCTGTCAGATCAAATCTCTTGCATTAAATGCGGCCTGACAGTCTGTCCCCAGCGTAAAGTTGGAGTAAAACTCTCGCGTAAAGAGTAGCTAGCATAGAGAAAAGCTAGCGTAAAATGTTGCTCGAGTAGAGAATAGCTAGCGTAAAGTTCTCAACTTCTTTGACTAAGTCTATGAAGCACTTTTTACGCTCCTACAAGACCCCCTTCAAAGTTTTCAAATCATTTTCAAAAATTTGAATTACTTTGAACAGAAGCGTAAAATTCAGGATTTCAACAGTCAGCGTAGAATTCGGGATATCCAACGGTCATCCGCGTAAAAGTTGGGATATCCAACAGTCAGCGTAAAAGTCGAGAATTTGAACCGATTCAAAATTCTCTATAAATAGAGTTCTTTGAGGAGAGATAAAACTTTACTTGTCTTCTGTAATCTCGATATTTCTTCCTCCTCTGCCTCTTTCATTTTCTTGCTTTCGATCCGATGGCTCCCAAGAAATCCGTCGCCGACAGCAAGGGCAAGAAGCCCGTAGGTTCATCATCGACCGACTGCACGAAAACTCCCATAGAATCATCCACGACACCCCGACAAAGTAACCCCGCCGTAGCTCCAGCAATGAAGGGTAAAAAGCCCTACTTTATCTCGGCTACGAGTTCGCCAGAGAAGAAGAAGAAACCCGAACTTTCAGTTTTCACGCCCACGTCATACATGTCAGCGTAAAAACTGAAATAACAAAATACGCCCACGTTATACATGTCAGCGTAACATTTAAGAAAAATACGCCCACGTCTATACGTGCCAGCGTAAAATCTAAAATACGCTCATGTCTACACATGCCAGCGTAAAATTCATAATACGCTCACATCAACATGTGACAGCGTAAAATCTAAATACGCTCATGTTAACACATGCCAGCGTAAAATTTATAATACGCTCGCATCAACATGTGACAGCGTAAAAATCTAAAATACGCTCATGTCAACACATGTCAGCATAAAATTCACAATACGCTCACATCAACATGTGACAGCATAAAATCTAAAATACGCTCATGTCAACACATGTCAGCGTAAAATTCACAATACGCTCACATCAACATGTGACAGCGTAAAAATCTAAAATACGCTCATGTCAACACATGTCATCGTAAAATTTACAATACGCTCACATCAACATGTGACAGCGTAAAATTCACAATACACTCATATCAACATGTACCAGCGTAAAATCACATAAGTGAAAGACTTTGTGTAAAACAAAGATCTTTTACACTTTAAAAACTTTTATCAACTTCAATAGTTAAAGTCTTAAACTTAGACTAACTTGATTTTTGTCTTTCTTTTGGCAGTGGATTTGCAGATTCACCCACTTGCAGAAGTATTTGGCTCATCAGTGGGCATGATGGGCTCGAATTATTTGGAGAATCTTTCTCATGTGGAGTTTCCCCAATCGAATCCAGAGTACCCTGTAGAGAGAGCACAGTTGATAGCTGCCCAAGGGGATATAATGCTGCTATCCATGATTAATGGAGAACTGTTGACCTCGCTGGATGGCCAACAATTTACAAAATCAGCTTTCTTATTTGGGGATGCAATAGAATGCAAGTCACAAACACACCCCAAGAAGGAGTCTTGGGTGTTCAAGTCTGGAGATAGAGCAATGTATCTCCCTGACATGGATAGAGATTATCCCCTATCTGCATTCATCCATGCCACCCATCCCCGACAGATGCTGTGGAATCTGACTCCCAACAGTCACGGAAGACCAGGTAGAATCATATTCAAGAGGGATCATGCCAATGATATAGGGTATCATGTCAGTGTTCCCAATGGCGGCGTTGTTCCTTTCTCTGGTCTCTTGCCAGGATTTACTCCGAGCAAAGATTCGGTTTTAATCCAACCAGTGCAGACCCAGATGTTCATCAATAAGTTTATAAGGGCTGTGGTACTATATCCCCAGATAAATCCTAAGCTACCGGGATGGTTGACTCCATTTAACCAGAATTGGATCCAAATTAGTGTTTGGATCATGAAGAACTTCCAGACGGAGCTGAAAGATATTGGATTGTATGAAGCAGTGGCCTCTACCAGTCAAGGTATACCACCGAACAGTAACTTGTTCCTGGCCTTGATGGAGATATATATATAAGTTCAACTGAAACTTTTGCGACCCCAAAAGGCGAAATGGGTCTCGCACTCCATGAGATGCAATTTATCTCGAAGCTGCCAATGGGGGAAACCCCATATGAAGAATATGTTCCCTCCAACCGGGAACTTGCTGAAATAAAGGAAAAAACCCTCAATTAGTTGAGGTATATGAAGAATTGATGTGCCATTATATGATATGCACTACTATGCATGAGAGTGGATCTCATTTGGCATACATCAACAAATGGACAATATATCTCTTCTTCCATAAGGATAAGATATCCAAGGATGATAAAGAGAGATTCCAGGAGAACAAAGCCCCAACTATTAACACCGGTTCGACTATCCCTGCTGATAGAATATGGGATATGATGATCAGCTACAAATTTCTGAATAAATATCTGTCAACCAAGACTGGAGAATTCTTGGCTGGAACCGAAGTCTTAAGCTTCCTCCGATATGGTAGCCAGAAGATCTCCAGAAAGGCCTTGCTGGTAGGCTTTCTTTCTCTATGGTTGAGGAGATGGGTTGTACCGGGGACCGGTACAGTTGATAGGATCCACCGGAACGTGCTATGGCCAGCAGTACTTTTGGTGTTTAAAACCAGAATCAACCTGCTGTCGGCAATGGTGTGCCACATCAACGCAAGTTTGAGAACTTTTGGTGAGGAACTGATTAATAATGCTCCTCACCGGAATGTATTCCCCATGGTAGAAATGCCCTACACCTACTTGATGGGCTTGCTGTTGCACCATAACTGCAACTTGTTGCCACCAGGCCCGGAAGATGATGCGGAGGTCTTCCTCCAAAAATTTAGCAAAGCTACATGGATTGCCGCGACAGTGGCAGATACTCGAACAGTCTTGAATTATTCCTATGGTTGGAACTTTTTCTGTACGAGGCCAGAAGTTCCAGCCGACTGTTTCGACGTTTAATTTGAAGACGAAGTTGAAGAAAAAAATTTATTATCAGCACCAGTCTTCAGGTGGCTACAGTGCATCAGACCATCTTATCTGATGTACAGAAATGAAGACAGTTGTGCGTTCGAACCATATCTACCAAGTAGGTTCGCTCGCCAATTTGGATATGACCAACTTCATGTTGGTAATCCCTCTACCAGTTTCCGTCACTATGGAAAACTGATTGATGGTGCAAGAGGTTGGAGGTACTTTAGTACTGCCCGTACTGGTGCCAAATTTAAAGTATCAACCGCTACCAGCACCACAGAGCTACGTATACTTCATACGTATGCTCACTTTTATGCTTCCATCCGTTCCTTCGCCCACGGCTACAACATGAGAGGTAGTCTAAGATGGTATAAGGAAGGAAATGTTGAGGAGCCGATCAGCGTGCCATCAGACATCCCTGACGACACAGCTGTTCCAGATCAGTATCTGGAAGTTATCCCTACGGGAGTCGGGGAAAAAGCTGTATAATCCATTATTATTGGCAAGTCCCGTAAAAGGAAACAAAGTGCAGCTGTCACTCTTCCAGAGAAAACCCCAAAAAAGAAGAAGAAGACCACAACCAAAGGGCCTTCTAAATCAAGGACTGCTACTCCGGTGACATTCAGGTGGATGAGCCGCAACATGTTGCATCTTCTTCAGTTCACCCTGGAGAAGGATCTTCAGCTTCCCAACCTGCAGCACCAACAGAAACTGCGGTAGTCCTATCTCCCGGACGCCTCAGTTCGTCGCTTCATTTAACTTTGCCACAAAAGGCACAAGTTGTTGAAGATGTCTCCCCAGCACATACCATTGATCGAGAGCTCATCCCATCCGATGAACCCGCTATCAGTTTTGATGATGAGGATTGGGATGGAGATTATGACGCATACTTGGCACGTCCTACACCTACTCCAGGTAAATATAATATATACAAAATCCATACAAAATTATGATTTTTGTATATTAACTTATTTTATTTAATTTTTGTAGGTGTTATCATTGCCCCAAAGCTTGTGGCTCTTCCTCCTCAAGAAGATATTTATGTGGAAAACGAAGAATCTGAGGAGGAGGCTTCTTCTTCAGAAGAAGAAAATACTCAAGAAGAAGTATTACGGGAGCTTGAAGTGGAGGCTCAACTAGAGGCTCAACCAGAAGTGTTGCCTCCTGCTGAGGGCAAGAAAAAAGAAGAAACTACAGTAGAACTTACTGTAGACGATGAGGAGACTGCTGAAGAAGAATTAAACTTCAATAAAGATTCTGCAGAGCCAATAACTGAAGAAGGTGATGAAGGCATACTCGAGTCATCAACTGAAGCTGGGGAAATTGTAATAATATCCTCTGCTATTACTACCGATCCAGTACAAGTTCCTGATGAGACAGTGCCTGAACCGGAGTTAACTGCTACAACTACCATTCCACCCACACTAATCACCGCCGCCGAAACTCAAATAGTTTCAACTCCAAAAATGGCTGGAGCAACAAATATTGAAGAGATTGTTCCTGAAGCTCCTGGGAATTAGTTGGCTATGGTAGCAGTGACATCAATGTCTTCATCTCAGCCTGCTGCCAAAGCAACACCTGCTCCTAGTCTTCAGAGAAAAGATTTGGTGGATATCGCCGTAACACCAAGCTCAAGTGTCGAAATGAATCTCTTGGTTGAGATTCATACCGATACTTTTTACAAGACTTTGGCTGCTCTGATAAAAATGGTCCTGAATAAGGGCCTAAATTATGAAAGTCTGAAGGCGGCGATCGCTCTAACCATCAGAAACGTCGCCATGTTCAATGACGCGGCGAGAGCGGCGGCATTAGAGAAAATCGTGGAGGGACTTGAACAGCCGATCAAAGAATATTTAAAGCTGTCAAGTGAAACCATTGAAAGTCTCATCCAAGAGGAGTACGACGCTTTATCAGCTGAGTATCTCGCTCGGGAGACCACTTTCAATGAAGCCCTCCACAACTACAGCCTCAAGGTAGCCAAAGAGAAGGCTTTTTTGGCAGAAGCAAAGCCCGAGTTGGACAGTCAAAAGAAAAGCCTATGAAACCTCGAATATAAAAATTCATCAACAAAATGATAAAATTTGAGAAGTTGAGGCTGAGCTAGCTCGTTTGAAGGCGGAGAGGGATCAACTGATCTTAGCTCGCGACCAACAGCTTACACAGAGCTCAATTTTGGAAGAACAAGTTTTTGGAGGAGAGACTACCATCAAAACCCTTGACGAAGCCAAGGACAAGATGATAATCACTTTTGCTCAACTTTCCCATATCTGCACTCCTGAAGCCCGACGTGCCGAAGCTACCAAGATTGTACTGAGCTCTCGTGACAAGCGTCTAGCGGAGCTACAGAAATTACTTCAAAATGTCTCTGCCCCACCTTAGGCCAATAAAGAACTTTTGTAATCTTCCATCTTTTTATTTTGTAATACTTACAAAAATGAATAAAATATTTGTTTTGTGATCCTATTATTTATTATATAATTAAACAATAGGTATGAGATAGAAAATACTTATCAGAGATAATATGGACATGACAAGTCTTCTAAAACTCAATTATATCTATCCAGAGGTAATGTGGACATGATAGATAATGAATCTCATTTTCTGTATAGAGTATACGATATTATCAGAGGTAATATGAACATGACATATCGTAACAACCCCAAGAAAAATAGATTAATATCTATTCAGAGGCCAAAAGGACATGATAGATATAAGAAAAAGTAGACTTAATATTTATTCATAGGTAATGAGAACATGATAAATAATAAATCTCTCTCTCTCTTTTAGCTGGTAAGACAGAAGATCAAAATTTTCTTTTAAGAAGACAAGAGATCAGCTTAACCAAACATTGGTAGCTGGAGAATAAAGAAGAAATTTATACATAATATTTCTTCAAGAATTTACCATTGATTGGCATCATAAGTAAATCTCCATTAGGTTTAGACAACCTATAGACACCATTGGAGAATACTGACTCGATTACATAGGGACCTTTCTATTTTGCTTGGAATTTTCTTTTGCTCTTATGAGTCATCACCATCGGTCTTCGAACGGCTAGAACTAGTTCACCGACTTTAAATACCCTCTCTTTAACTTTACGATTGAAAGTTCGAGATATACGGGCTTGATAAAGTTCAATGTGCTGTTGCGCTTGGAGTCGCTTCTCGTCCATCCTTCAAGTTCTTGGAGTCGTAAGCGATCATTGTTCTCTGAAGTTAGCTCATTAGCAATAGCTATTCTAAGAGATGGAATCTAAATTTCTAATGGAAGAACAGTCTCACATCCGTACACCAATAAAAATGGTGTAAAACTAGTAGGAGGTCGTACTGTTGTTCGATAAGCCCATAAACATTCTCCAAGTTTCTCATTCCAATCACGTTTATTAGAAGAGACGAACTTTTTGAAAAGTTTGATGATCGTCTTGTTGAAAGCTTCGGCCAAACCATTAGCAGCTGGATTATAGGCCGTAGAAGCCAGATTTTGGATTCGATTTTTATCACAGAATCGATAAAATGCCTGACTGGCAAATTGTGGTCCATTATCATGAATTATCCTTCAAAAAATCCCAAAGCGATAAATAACATGGTATTTAATGAAGCTAACCACATTTGATGTTTTTACTTCAACAAGAGGAACTGCTTTCGCCCATTTAGAAAAATAATCGGTTATAGCCAATATAAATCGATGTCCTTTAATAGAAGGAGGATTAATCGGGCCAATAATATCCATGCCCCAGGCTTCGAAGGGCCAGGAAACTGCTGTAGGATGTAGGAACTCAGATAGTTGATGAATAAAATCAGCATGAATCTGACATGCTTTATACCGTCTGGCATAATCCACAGCATCAGCTATCATGGAGGGCCAATAATATCCCATCATTCGAATGCGGTCCAGTAATTTTGGACCTGGTTGATGAGCACCACAAATACCATCATAAGCCTCACGAAGCATTTGCTTAACTTCATTCTCAGAGAGACAATGTAGTAAAAGTCCGTCATAAGAACGACGATATAACATATGTAAGGAAGGATCATAATAGAATCGAAACGATCGTCTCTTGATTGATGCAGCTTCTTTTGGATCTTCAGGTAAAATCCCATGAACCGTATAATCAATGAATGGACTTCTCCAATCCCTTTATTGAGAACTTGATTCTGTAGTATAACAATGCTCGATATGCAAGTTATTTTTGACACATAATAAGTCTCGATCCAACAAAGTTATGGTGTTTTGTCTTCTAATTGGAACAGCTAAGTCTGCAGCTAAGCTAGCAAGAGCATCAGCCTCCAAATTTTGAGATCGTGGTACGAATTCGATGAAGAATCCTTTGAATGAAAGGACCAACTCGATTACCACTTGATGAAAAGGGATGAGGTCAGGATTCCTAACTTCATATGTCCCTCTAACCTGATTAACAATCAGTTGAGAATCTCTATAAGCTTCCAGAAACTCGATGTCCAACTGTTTTGCTATTTGGAGACCAATTAGCAGAGCATTATATTCTGCCACATTGTTGGAGCATGGCTCATTAAGAGAACAAGCACGGTATATGACCATTTTGTCGGGAGAGACTAAGACAATGCCGACTCCAGAGACAATATTGCCTTTAGGTCCAACCCGCGATGCTCCATCGAAATATAATTGCCAAATGTCATCCTTCAAAGTCATGTTGCAATCCACAACTTCATCTGGAATATTCTCATATAATTTCGATGTTTCAGGTATAGGGTGGGCTACTAAGAAATCAGCTAATGCTTGGCCCTTCACTGATTTTTGAGGTACATAGACCATGTCATAAGGAGTAAGCAACATCGCCCAGGTGGCTAATCTGGAGTTGAGAATACTCGATTTTCTCATCAATATCCGAATAGGATTTATTCTGGAGATGACATGAATAGTCTGTCCTGACACATAATGTCGCATCTTTTGGACAGCAAAAACCAAGGCCAGATATTCCTTCTCCACAGGAGTATACCTATGTTCAGCTCCGACCATCATTCGGCTAAGATAATAAATTGTACGTTCATAACCTTTGTCACTTTTCTGTGTAAGAAGAGCACCAAGTGAATGATCTAAAGCTCGAACATATAGCAAAAATGGTCTTCCCACCACTGGGGGTACCAAAACAGGTGGATTTGTAAGGTATTATTTGATGTCATTGAAGGCTTTCTGACATGCTTTATCCCAGACAAATGATACACCCTTCTTTAACAAACGGGAGAAAGGTTGACATCTTCTAGAAAGATTGGATACAAATCTCCTGATATAAGCAATGCGACCTTGGAAGCCGCGGAGTTCTTTTAAATTGCATGGAGGACGCATTTCAAGAATTGCTTTAATTTTATCAGGATCAACATGAATACCCTGAGAAGTGATGACAAATCCCAAAAACTTGCCACTGGAAACCTCTAAGAAAGACTTAGTAGGATTCATCTTCAGTTGATGTTGGTGCATCAACTCAAATACTGTCTTCAAGTCTTGAATGTGATCATCTTTTGATCGACTCTTGTCAGCAATATCATCTACATAACATTCAACTATTTTCCGTAGATGTTCTTGAAAGATGCTGCTCATGGCTCGTTGATACGTAGTACCGGCATTTTTCAGTCCAAACGGCATAACCGTATAGCAGTAGACTCCAAGAGGTGTACGAAAAGTAGTATGCTTTTCATCTCCTGGATGCATCTTAATTTGATTGTATCCTGAAAATTCGTCCATGAAAGACATGCGTTCAAAACCACATGTATTGTCTATCATGACATCGGTAATCGAAAGTGGAAATTCATCCTTTGGACAAGCTACATTAAGATATCAAAAATCTATGACTTTTCCATTCTTCTTCATAACAGAAACAATGTTGGCAACCCAATCTGGGTGTTGTTCTTCACGAATAAAGCCACATATGATCAGCTTTTTGACTTCTGCTTCAAATACGTCCATCATATCTGGTCTAAAATGCCGTTGCTGTTGTTTCATAGGCTTGGCATTAGGAAGAATATTGAGTTTATGAGTAGCTACTTTGGGATCTAGACCTGGCATATTCTCATAACTCCATGCAAAGATATCGATATATTTTTTAATTAGCTGTATCAACTCTTCCTTTTCATCTTTGGAGAGATTTTTACTGATGAATATCGGTTTGGATGTAATTCCGTCTCCGACATCAATCTGGACAATTTTAACCTCTGTAGGTGGCTGTCGTTGTTCAAAACGAAGCTCCCATTGAGTGTCCATTTATTGTGCCCAAGGGTCTCAAATGGTTCTGATTCACCATCAGTTTGAACCATGTTAACTGAGAATATACACTCGGATTCATCATAATAGTCTCCCTCAGAATAAAAGGATTGTAAAAGATTGGAAGAACATTCCTCTTTCATATCTTCTTTGTACATGTGGGGTATATCCGATTCGATGAATTGGATTTCTTCTGTATCTGAAGATTGTGAAGAACTAGAAGAAAATTCTTCTTGTATATCCTCGTTAAACATGTGGGATGGATCATATCCCAACCCATGACGAGTTTTCTGGTAAAACGGGTCACCACATAACGGTAATCGTCTACCTCTGCCTTGATTGAGACCTTGCATAGTCTTCAAATCATATCCCATATTCTGAATATTCTTAAGAGATTGTTGACTATATTTGTCAATTCGGATTCTTCCTTTATCTTTATCTCGAAGATTATCTGTCTGAAATAACAGGGATATTTCTAGCCAGACCAAACATAATTTGGCACTTGTTTTTCTTATCAGACGGAATCACAAAATAAGATTTTTTGTGACGTCTATAAGTTATACAAGCTTGTGATGAAGCGGCTACAGGAAGAAAATAGGAAGAATATGTTAAGAACCTTTGAGCATAAGTTCCAACATCAACATGAGGGGAAAAGGAATTTTCCTTATGGTCAATGTATAAGGTTTCCTCTGTATTTATGTCATTTTTATGATGACTTTGATCATCAGAAGATAAAGTCATTCTTTCAATGAATTTGACAGCCATATACTCCAAAAGGAAATCTTCATTGATATTAGAAAGTACAGAATGATCAATATTTACATCATTTACAATTTGACTACTACGCTTCGGATTGATCATTAGCGGACCGTCGTCCGTCTTCTGCATAGACTTGCCAAGGTTGATGATCAGTGGCAGTTCTGGATCATTTGTACGAGAAGTACGTCCCTTGACCTTGATCATAAGGGGTTGAGCTTGGCTCTTGATTGGAATCTTCACAGCTTTCTCAGATGAAGCCCGAGTTCTTCCTTTAACCTTGATCATCAAAGGTTGATCATTGACATGTTGGGGTTGGATTCGGCCTTTGACTTTAATCTTCAAAGGTTGCTCTTCCGGAGGATCTTCATTGATAGATTGATCTTCAGCAGGTGATCGATCTTCGACTATATCTGATATCTCCTTCACATGCTCCTGTTTATAGAGCTTGAGTCAGAGAAATATGCTTCAACACCCTTAAAGGATTTGATATCCGTAAATTCGGTCTTCACGACTCCTTGAGGATCCACGTACTTAAAGCATTGGTGGAGAATTGAAGGCACAATGTTATGCTCATGTATCCACGGTCTTCCAAGGAGGATGTTGTAAGATACATCTGAGTTGATAACATAAAATGTTGCCATAGTTCGAAGATCACCAATTTGAATCTTCAGCCGAATCTTCCCCAGTGGTTTACTCTTTCCAGAGTTAAAACCAACTATTGTGGTACTAGCGTAAGTCAAATCACTAGTAGGATCCTCAAAGGTCGTAGCATACTTTGAAGAATTATGCTAATTGAAGACCCAGGATCGATGTAAATTCTGTCAATTTCAGTTGATTCAATATATCTTGTATAGCATAGAGGCCTGTCATGCTTATTATGCTTCAGCAGCATATCTTCTTGTGTGAAGGTAATGTTAGAAATTCCCTCCATCACACTATGACATTGTGGACATGACACTGGTATATTGTCAGGACTCTTGAGTTGAGCTAAGCATGAATCAGCTTGTAGCAAAGCTTCACTCAGAGTTTCGCGGCTTTCTTTTGAAAGGCGAAGCAACTCAAAAACCGAAAGTCTAGCCGGAGTATTAGCTAACTTGGCTAGAATATCGAACTTGTAGGGTTTCATCACCACCCTTTGATTTGAAGCAGATTTTAATAGGACGTCAAAGCGTACTGCTTTCTGTTTCTCCTTCTCAACCACAGATCGTTTAACAGGAACAGAAGATGATTGAGCTGGAACTGTTTCAACAATGTTCTCCACTTCTTTGGAAGATCCCTCATAATCTTTGTGGTACTCTTTTCCATATCTCGTACCAGCAAAAGTTTCTTCTTCGGACTCAGGAGAATGAAGTACCATATTGCAGGATTTAGTCTTCTTTTCCTTAGTCTTTTTCTTACGAAGATTTTTATGAGGATCTTCAAAATCCAATCCAAGAGTGGATTTCTGACTTTGAAGTTGTAAAGGAAGTCACATTCCTTTATCATAATTCAAGCCTTCCACCTTTTGAAAGTCATAGCCCATCTTTTTCATGAGATGGACTGATTGCTGACTATAGAAATGAGTAGATAGCGGACTTTCAATGAATGATTTGACAAAGGAAGAGGAAGCAGAGATTTTTGTAACCACAGGAAAAGAAGAAGGCATAGAGACTTCCGTAGAAGGAGGAATAGAAATCTCTGTAGCCACAGGAGAAGGAAGAATACTCGGGATAGAAGGAAAGATCCCTGTAGGAGCTTTCTCATAAGCAGCGAAGACTTGGTGTGCCCTGTATAAGGGGACATTATTCATCGCTAACCATTGTCGATGAGTAAGCTTGAGTTTGGTAGGAGGAGCCAAACTTGGAGGACATATATTCAAATCCCTCAGTCTATCCTCTAAAGGAATGCCGCCCCATAAATGATCCAAATCATCATGGTCTGGGGTAAAAACATGAGAAATCATGTTACAAGTTTTGACTTTTTTACCTTTCTTGGATTTCGAAGTTTTAACTTCATTCTCCATTTCTGTAAGCCCACTTCCCGGCTTTTTTTATATTTGATTATGATTTACTTTTATGGTCATTTGGACCTTAGTAAGCATTATTTAGCTATTATATAGTTTATCATAATTTTTAGATATTTTAGATAATTTTAAATATCAATTTTATGAAGATTAATATATTTTATTGAATTTCATGATTTACCATATGGCCATTCGTGGTTATTTTTGTGATCCAGTATTTTATTTAGGTCCTAGAAACTCAAAAAATATTTTTAAATTTTTCTGGATTTTTTTGGTATTTTCTGGAATTACTTTGATAATAAAATATAGGAAAAACCTATTTTCTAGGACTTCTGGAATTTATTATGCTAGCCTAAGAGAAAATATTAACCCCAAATATTTTTCTAGGGTTCATTATGCTATTTTATATTTTCTAGAATTTTTCCATAATTTTTGGCAATATTTAAGTATTTATTTATTAAGGTTTATATATTTTTAAAGGCTTCCAATATTTATTATGAGGCCATTTGGGACTAATATGAGGTAAAAAAAATTTATTTATATTCTAGAAGGTTAGATATATTTTCTATAATTTTCTATAATTTTTTTGGAATTTTTAGAATTTTATTTGAAGTTATTTGGAGTTAAAATAATTTTTTTAATAATTTTTTATAATTAAATAATTAATTATACAGTCAACCACCCCCCTGGCCCACCTGTCGGTGCTCAAACCTGTCAGCCACCGCCTCACTCTCTCTCTCCTATATATATATATTATTATATTCGCCACCCTAATTAAATTCTAGCCGCCTTTTGTGGAAGAACTCATCTAGGATTTCCGACTTCCCGAAGCGATTCCCGCCAACTCCGACGTGCTTTTCATGTGCCGTTTTTTTGTTGGATTCGTATCGAGGTAATATTTCTGAATATGTAATTTATTTTCGTAATTTCTAAACCAAAATTTCTGGAAAATTTGTAGAGTGTCGGTTGTCCGAAACTTGACACGTTTCGGTGTTTTCGAGATTTCGGGAGAACCAGAAATCAAAATCACGAACCGTTTAAAGTTTCGGAAAGCTAACACACAGATCTACGACATATATGTTTTCCAGAAATTATTTTGTTCATTTATTATTTTAGTTTTTCTGTTGAACTCAGAACTGATCGGTTGATCTCCGTTTTGGTCACGATTAGCCATAACGGCGATATCTTTTGACCAAAGCATGATTTTGTGGCACGGTTGATTCCAGCGCACTCATGGCGCTAAAATCTACCAAAGTACACTTTTAAAATCTAGAGTTCATAGTGTTTGACTAAAAAGTCAATGGTACGCCTCGATTTGCGTGCTATGGTTTCCAAAATTGGAAAAAACGACTTTTGATGGCCAAACTTGCATGTTTAGATTATATTCAGATTATCATTAGGTTAAATTAGGTTTTAAGTGAATTATTCCAGAATTAATTATTATTAGATTAGTAATCCAACTAGCCACTATTTAGAACTAGAACACTAGAATTGATTTGTGGTTTTCGTGCACGGTTCGTGGTACGATGTGTGTTATAGATTGACAGCTTATAGATTGGCATCCCCTCATCCTCGGCTTATGACTATGGTTTGTGCAATGATTCAGGCAAGTACAGTATTGCATTTATGTTTTAGTTCATTATAACGTTTACTCTATAGTTTTCTCGTTTGATATCCCGTTGAGTCATTGCTTGATATTCCATTGAGACACAATTATGACACGGTAGTTATCATATCCTTCTTAGTGTATCATTGACCGTTATTGATTGTTAGAGAGTTGGGAGAGGAAATACTCAGTAAGTACGTGAACAAACCCAATTATCGTTACCGAATGATAGCTAAGTCATACACACCCACGTATGAGTTAGCCGTACCAATTACTGAATGATAGCCATCGTATGATGTGCCGTATTAGCCCAGCCGTTCACGTATTAAAAGGTATTTTACACACATAGTGGTTTCTATTTTTCTTTTATCTAGTCCATTATCTTGTCAGTTTATATCCTGCTAGTTTACATCTTGCCAGTATATATCTTGTTAGATCCCATCTTGGTAAGTTACATTTTGTTAGTTCATATCTTGATCATTTATACCTGGCTAATACTAGTTCTTTATATACTCTTTGTCATCATTGTTTTTCGTTTGTTCTAACTTATTTTGGACTAACAACATTAATTGCAATATGGTTGTACTCTGCTGCTTTCCTAACTGGATCATTATTATAGGTGAGGTTGACGTGCCTACTCTTGCACTATGGACCATACGAGGGGGAGATAGAGACTCGAAGGCTAAACCATAAAAGACTAGTTAGTTGTGGGGTAGTTTTCTATAAATGTAAAAGCTTACATTCTTCTTCAAATGTAAAACTTCTATATTTTGTAAAGTTGATTTAGTTGTTGTGAATGAGCAGTTAGTATTTATGAGTACTTTGTTTATTGCGGGCTAGACAGCGTACTACCGCCGATACCGCGGCGTAGGCTGGGCTTGGACACGTACTCGTATCCCAAAAAGCGGGTACGCGTTGTGACAAGTTTTTTTGGTGGCCCATGCAGGTCTGATTTTATAAAAGATTATGAACTTGTGGTAGTACTTAAGTTAGTCATACTACTACAAGCCTGCAACTAGGATGCTCATTCACAATTAGGTTTGATTTGATTTTATGAGAATGAATAGGACTAGGAGTCCCTTATTCAATTTGACCCTTGGATAGTTAATATTGTTAAATAGGCCATGTGATTTAGCTAATGATTTATTGAAGTCTCGGTATGGATAAATCGAAGATTTTCTAAAAGAATATGTTATTTTGTTTTGACATATTGGTAGGATCCAAGGTGGGTAGAATATACGTTTGGTAAGTTAGGACTTCATAGAATTCAATTCCTAATTTAGATCATTTGTGCCATTTTATCTTATGCCTTCTCTAAACCTCATTTTATTTTCAAAACTATTTTACGATCGTTTTATTTTCAATTCCTAATCTTGGTTTAATTATCTATATATTAATTCAAGTCGTTTTCGTTCATTTTGTGATCGTTTTGTTTTCAAAACTGATACTTTTACTCAAGGACAGATACTTATATTTTCTTATCATGATCGACTTATTTGAATTTATTAAAGTTCCTTTGAAATTCTTATGGATATAGTTGAAATAATTTTCGGTGACATACAATGGTAAGGCAGATGCGCACTGTCCCTATTTATTTGAATTATGGAAACTGCAGATTCACTGCAGCCAGCAGCGCACTGGCGTGGCATGACCCCTAAGTTGAAATAATTTCAAGTAAGCGTAGGTTGTCAAATGTTACTAAAGCTATATCCTAGTTGCATTATTTGATCCTTTGATTTATTATGTCAACATTGGATATAGTTGATAGAGTGTTCGATACCATATTATATTTGAGTCATGATACCAAGGTTTACTGCAGCCAGATGTACACTGGCGGGGCATAAATTTTTGGTAAAGTGACTTCATGTATACATATGGTTTTTGAATATTATAGAGACTACATCCATCCGACATATGACTATTGATTTATTTCTTATTCTTTTCCTTTATTTCTTGAACATTTTTATCTTATCCTTCTATTTTTGGAATGTTATTTGGCTCCTAGCAATCTTTAAAACCTATTTGATTTTCTTCTGCTAAATTCTTAATTTTATCTAGATGTTGATTCTTAATCGTATCCTCCAAAATTTCGAGGACGAAATTTTTTTAAGGTGGATAGATTTGTAAGCCCACTTCCCGGCTTTTTTATATTTGATTATGATTTACTTTTATGGTCATTTGGACCTTAGTAAGCATTATTTAGCTATTATATAGTTTATCATAATTTTTAGATATTTTAGATAATTTTAAATATCAATTTTGTAAATATTTATATATTTTATTGAATTTCATGATTTATCATATGGCCATTCGGGGTTATTTTTGGGACCCAGTATTTTATTTAGGTCCTAGAAACTCAAAAATTATTTTTAAAATTTTCTGAATTTTTTTGGTATTTTCTGGAATTACTTTGATAATAAAATATAGGAAAAACCTATTTTCTAGGACTTCTGAAATTTATTGTGCTAGTCTAAGAGAAAATATTGACCCCAAATATTTTTCTAGGGTTCATTATGCTATTTTATATTTTCTAGAATTTTTCCATAATTTTTGGCAATATTTAAGTATTTATTTATTAAGGTTTATATATTTTTAAAGGCTTCCAATATTTATTATGAGGCCATTTGGGACTAATATGAGGTAAAACATTTTTATTTATATTCTAGAAGGTTAGATATATTTTTTATAATTTTCTATAATTTTTTTGGAATTTTTAGGATTTTATTTGAAGTTATTTGGAGTTAAAATATTTTTTTAATAATTTTCTATAATTAAATAATTAATTATACAGTCAACCACCCCCCCGGCCCACCTGTCGGCGCTCAAACCTGTCAGCCACCGCCTCTCTCTCTCTCTCTCTCTCCTATATATATATTATTATATTCGCCACCCTAATTGAATTCTAGCCGCCTTTTGTGGAAGAACTCATATAGGATTTCCGACTTCCCGAAGCGATTTCTGCCAACTCCGACGTGCTTTTCGCGTGCCATTTTTTTGTTGGATTCGTATCGAGGTAATATTTCTGAATATGTAATTTATTTTCGTAATTTCTGAACCTAAATTTCTGGAAAATTCGTAGAGTGTCGATTGTCCGAAACTTGACACGTTTTGGTGTTTTCGAGATTCCAGGAGAATTGGAAATCGAAATCACGAACCGTTTGAAGTTTCGGAAAGCTAACACATAGATCTACGATATATATATTTCCCAAAAATTATTTCGTTCATTTATTATTTTAGTTTTTCTGTTGAACTCAAAACTGATCGGTTGATCTCCGTTTTAGTCACGATTAGCCATAACGGCGATATCTTTTGACCAAAGCGTGATTTTGTGGCAAGGTTGATTCCAGCGCACTCGTGGCGCTGAAATCTACCATAGTGCACTTTCAAAATTTAAAGTTCACAGCATTTGACTAAAAAGTTAATGGCACGTCTCGATTTGCGTGCTATGGTTTCCAAAATTGGAAACACGACTTTTGATGGCCAAACTTGCATGCTTAGATTATATTCAGATTATTATTAGGTTAAATTAGGTTTTAAGTGAATTATTCCAGAATTAATTATTATTAGATTAGTAACCCAACTAGCCACTATTTAGAACTAGAACACTAGAATTGATTTGTGGTTTTCGTGCACGGTTCGTGGTACGATGTGTGTTATAGATTGACAGCTTATAGATCGGCATCCCCTTATCCTTGGCTTATGACTATGGTTTGTGCAAGGATTCAGGCAAGTACAGTATTGCATTTATGTTTTAGTTCATTATAACGTTTACTCTATAGTTTTCTCGTTTGATATCCCGTTGAGTCATTGCTTGATATTCCATTGAGACACAATTATGACACGGTAGTTATCATATCCTTCTTAGTGTATCATTGATCGTTATTGATTGTTAGAGAGTCGGGAGAGAAAATACTCAGTAAGTACGTGAACTAACCTAATTACCGTTACCGAATGATAGCTAAGTCATACACACCCACGTATGAGCTAGCCGTACCAATTACTGAATGATAGCCATCGTATGATGTGCCGTATTAGCCCAGTCGTTCACGTATTAAAAGGTATTTCACACACATAGTGGTTTCTATTTTTCCTTTATCTAGTCCATTATCTTGTCAATTCATATCCTGCTAGTTTACATCTTGCCAGTTTATATCTTGTTAGATCCCATCTTGGTAAGTTATATTTTGTTAGTTCATATCTTGATCGTTTATACCTGGCTAATACTAGTTCTTTATATACTCTTTGTCATCAATATTTCTCGCTTGTTCTAACTTATTTTGGACTAACAATATTAATTGCAATATGGTTGTACTCTGCTCCTTTCCTAACTGGATTGTTGTTATAGGTGAGGTTGACGTGCCTACTCTTGCGCTATGGACCATACGAGGGGGAGATAGAGACTCGAAGGCTAAACCATAAAAGACTAGTTAGTTGTGTGGTAGTTTTCTATGAATGTAAAAGCTTACATTCTTCTTCAAATGTAAAACTTCTATATTTTGTAAAGTTGATTTAGTTATTGTGAATGAGCAGTTAGTATTTATGAGCACTTTGTTTATTGTGGGCTAGACAACGTACTACCGTCGATACCGCGGCGTAGGCTGGGCTTGTACACGCACTCGTATCCCAAAAAGTAGGTACGCGTCGTGACAATTTTAGGCACTAAATCAGGGTGTACCCACATAATTTCACCATTTTTAAGTATAAGAGGCAAAAGCCCTTCATTTTGCTCTCTGGCAGGCGGGATATTCATAATCTTCATCGTCGCCTTTGAAATTGGGACAATTCCATCTGGGACTTGTTGTGGAGGAAAACCTTCAAATTGAAGAGAAATTATATTGGTTGTAACCGTATGCTCATCGTTGGTTAAAGCGATGGCATTAGCATTTTTCAGCTCCTGTATTTTCTTCTTCAAGACATATCAAGCCTTGGTAGGATGATTGATGTATCTGTGATAGATACAATACTTGGGATTGTCGGTCAGATTCACCTCATTAGGCCTTTTCGGCTCTGGAATCTTAAGTTTGCCACTCTTTACCAGACATTAAAATATTCCTGGGATATCACTGTCATCGAAAGAGTATTCTTCTTTTGGCTTGGAAGACTCTTGATTATTCAGCATCATTTTGGGTTTTGAAAGGTTAACCACTAAGGTTATCTTCCCTTTCCTATTACGATTGCCGGAATTATTATTTGAAGAGTTTTTCTTCCCTTTGTCTTCTGAAGCAAAAAATCATCCCGTGTTCACGAGCCAATCTACCATTGGTCTCGGCTGAAACTGCTGCTATGATAAACGAGGCCCAATCTATGAATTGGGAACCCGTGAAGACAGCAATAGATGGTCACAGATTCATTTTGCACGTATCAATCAGTGCTGAATCTGGCATGCCTGGAGGCATTTTCAAAGTAGCTTGTCGGAAGCGTTCTATAAACGTCCGAGTATCTTCTTTCTCCTTTTGCTTGATTTTTATTATGGAGGACATCTTCATGTCCATTCCTTCCTCATAGAATCGGGAGAGAAACATTGCTTTAAATTCGTCAAAAGACGAAATACAATTGTCGGGTAGACTACGATACCAGTCGTAAGCTGAACCCATCAAATATCTGATGAAAACTCGAGTAAGAAGAGCATCATTCTTCTGCAAATGTACAGTCATAATATCAAAGTAATTGATATATTGACTGAGAGACGTCTTTCCATTAAATAATACCATGGATTGTGGTTTGAACTTTGGAGGAAAGGGCACATCATTCCAGTGAGGAGGATAAGGTTGCTTAATCCCTAACCTCTGGAGCTGATCCTTGTGCTTCAGAACTTCAAACTGTGCTTTTAGCTCTCGTACTGCTTGAATAGCTTCACTGGTTTGAGGAAGCACATTTGATTGAATTGTTGTCGGATGTACCGTAACCCCCACCAGAGGTGGTACATCTTCTGAAATGATAAGATCTGGAGATGCAGAATTTTGATTGATAGCAGGCTTCTGACTAAGATTATTCAAGGGTATATCAACCCCTTGACTATCTTGAGTTTGTACTGCTACCTGCACCGGAGTTATCACTGCTGGCTGAGCAGTTTGCTGAGTCATTATTATTTGATGCATACTTTGCATCATAGCAAGCATATCCTTCAGCGACTGCTCAACTACAGAGAGACATTGTTCTGTATTAGCAGATGACATCTCCGGTTCGTCTCCAATAGCATAAGATTCAACCTCCCTTGAAGATACAGAGGGATTGGTGTAGAAGTATGAATCAACGCTATTAGTTTCAGACTCTAAAGACTGGGTACCCCCAGCTTCTGAGTCAGAAGTCTGCAACTGTATCTGACTTCTCAATCGAGTATTCTGATATACTCTTTCGAAATTATCAAGAATTCGATTAAACTGTTGTTGACCAGGAGTCTGTGACGAGTTGCGTCTTGGATGTCGTGCCCTGTTGGTATGAGATGCCATATTAACAGAGGCATATGACAAATCATGTTCTTGATCATCAACTGATTGCTGAACATTGTAGCCTAACCGATCAAAAATTGACTGTTTAGAAGTTGAACAGTAACACTTGATTACAATCTGGTGACACTCACAATGGTGATCTTCTTTGGGGAGTGTCACAGGAGATTTTCTGTCTTTACGCTTTTGTACAAGCAACTCGCGTAAATCAGAAGGAGTAGAGGAAGTAGTCTTCTTTATTATATTTAGGACAGAAAGTCGTTTAGTCCCTTGTGTATAAAGAAAATTACTTGCTGTATTAGCAGAACTAAATTGGGCGTTTTTACGCGCCTGGAGTTGCGTGCGTAAATCCTGAGATTTTTGTGCACAGAGGACTCCATCAGCATTACGAGTAATTTACAGGTTTGGTACCTTGCGTAAAACAGTGTAGGAAGGTTGTTGGTGGACAACCGAAGTTTTACCAACACTGGAATTCATATTTTTATGCTGTATACGTGTAGGTAAATTCATTTTAGATGCAGAGGCATCATTATGAATTTTATCTTCTCTGTCAACGACATGAGACTTACCTTTACGCGAAGAGCGTAAAACATTAGTATCTGCCTCATCATTGACGGGAGATTTTCCTTTACGCATGGAGCGTAAAGTTTGTGTGTCTACCACGTCACAGACGGGAGACTGATTTTTACGCATGGGACGTAAAACATGATTGTCTACCACGTCACAGACGGGAGACTGATTTTTATGCATGGGACGTAAAATTTGATTGTCTACTACGTCACAGACGGGAGACTGATTTATACGCACAGGGCGTAAAACTTGATTTTTACGCTCAGAGCATAAAACCTGATTTTTATGCTCAGAGCGTAAAACCTGATTTTTACGCTCAGAGCGTAAAACCTAATTTTTACGCTCAGAGCATAAAATTTGATAGTCTGCCACGTCACAGACGGGTGACTGGTTTTTACGTCCACGGTGCATCACTGAAGTAGAAACTGCCTCATCACCGATGGGAGTCTCCACAACAGGAGTAGGAAGGATGTCTTTGCCTTCAGAGACAACAGGAAGATCCGAGGACGATTTGGACTTAGGAATCTAAACTTTTTGTGTCTTTCGCAATTTTTGAACATTGGAGCAGGGAGTACTACCCCCAGTCCTGAGCATTTCTTCGTAGGCAGTCTGGTCAAAGTGCACAACCAGAGTCTTCTTGGTCGATCCAACCAACGCATCATCATATTGAGCAATTGCCTTCTCGTCAGAGGAGAAGTTCGTCCCCAGCAGTGTCGCCATTTTATTTCACTTAACAAAATACCTAAAAATTGGCTTTTGAAAGAAAACTAAAAAAAGTACAGAAAGTACAAATATTCTGGGGAGTATTGTTATGGAAGTCTGATCTAAGAGCGATCACTTTATTCCTTGGGCTATATGATGATGATGAAGAAAATTGCTTGAAGAAGCCGAACAATCGGAAGAACTAAGTCACCGGAAAGGTATCGAGCAACGGCACTGATGGCATAGTCGAATGCTTTCTTGCTTTGCTTCACCCTGTTCTTTAGAAAAAGTAGAAGAAATGCTTCTGGGAATATCACTCTGAAAATATGAGTTCTCTCAGAATATCCTCTCATGTCTCTATTGATCCCTTGATGATGATATGAAAGTCTATTTATAGACTTAACCCTTAGTGCGTAAAAAGCAACAAAATCGGGTCTTCACGCTAGCAACTGTCACCCACGATCCAAATCATCCTCTACGCACATTGACACGTGTCCCATGTAGAGTTTTGATTTCTACGCATGGTGACACGTGTCCCATTACTTCAACAAAATGGGAAGAGCACGTACACACGTTCCTCGAGAAATGTGGCATGAAAGCCACGTGGACAAACTACGTTCTTAAATGGTCAGGAAAGATCGGGCGTAAAAATGACCCAAAATACACTCCTAGCGTAAAGTGGCAAACTGGACGTAAAATAGCCCAAATAAACTTCCCAGCGTAAAGTGGCTAAAAAAATAGCCTTGAGCGTAAAAAGTAGCCCAAATAGACTTTACGCCCACAATAGTCTTGAGCGTAAAAGCTCGAATAACTATTGTACGTAAAAGAAGCAATTTTATTGAGCGTAAAATAGCCCTATTTGCACACTATACGACGAGCATTGGGTTTGGTGTAAATCCAATCTTCTCGACTTCTGTGCTGCACGCTGTCAGAAAAAATTATTCTGTCAGATCAAATCTCTGGCTTTAAATACGGCCTGACAGTCTGTCCCCAGCGTAAAGTTGGAGTATAACTCTCGCGTAAAGAGTAGTTAGCGTAAAGAAAAGCTAGCATAAAATGTTGCTCGAGTATAGAATAGCTAGCGTAAAGTTCTCAACTTCTTTGACTAAGTCTATGAAGCACTTTTTACGCTCCTACAACACCATCATGAGCTTCACAGAGTGTTTGCTTAGCTTCACTCTCAGAGAGATAACACAGTAAAAGTCCGTCATAAGAACGACGATATAACATATGCAAAGAAGAATCGTAGAAGAATCGAAATGATCGTCTTTTGATTGATGCAGCTTCTTTTGGATCTTCAGTAAAATCCCATGGACCGCATAATCAATAAATGGACTTCTCCAATCCCTTTGCTGAGAATTTGATTCTGTAGTATAATTTTGTTCGATATGCAAATTATTCTTGACACAGAATAGATCTCTATCCAACAAAGTAATGGTATTTTATCTTCTGATTGGAACAGCTAAGTCTGCAGCTAAACTAGCAAGAGCATCAGCTTCCAAATTTTGAGAATGTGGTACGAATTCAATGAAGAATCCTTTGAATGAAAGGACCAATTCAATTACCACTTGATGATAGGAAATGAGGTCAGGATTTCTGACTTCATATGCCCCTCTGACCTGATTAACAATCAGTTGAGAATCTCCATAAGCTTCCAGGAACTCAATGTCCAATTGTTTTGCTACTTGAAGACCAATTAGCATAGCATTATATTCTGCCACATTATTGGAACATGGTTCAATAAGAGAATAAGCACGGTATATGACCATTTCATCAGAAGAGACCAAGACGATGCCTACTCCGGAGATAATATTGCCTTTAGTTCCAACCTGCGATGCTCCATCAAAGTATAGTTGCCAAATGTTATCCCTCAAAGTCATGTTGCAATCCACGACTTCATCTGGAATATCCTCATATAGCTTAGAGGTTTCAGGTACAGGATGAGCTGCTAAGAAATCAACTAATGCTTGACCCTTCACTGATTTTTGAGGTACATAGACCATATCATAAGGAGAAAGCAACATTGCCCAGGTGGCTAACCTGGAGTTAAGAATACTCGGCTTTCTCATCAATATATGAATAGGATTTATTCTGGATATGACATAAATAGTTTGTCCTGACACGTAATGTCGTATCTTTTGAACAGCAAAAACCAAGGCCAGACATTCTTTCTCCACAGGAGTATACATGTGTTCATCTCCAACCATCATTCGGCTAAGATAATAAATTGCATATTCATGACCCTTATCACTTTTCTGTGCAAGAAGAGCACCAAGAGAATGATCTAAGGCTCGAACATATAGCAAAAATGGTCTTCCTACTACTAGAGGTACTAGAACAGGTAGATTTGTAAGATATCGCTTGATGTCATTGAAGGCTTTTTGACATGCTTTATCCCAAACAAATGATACACCTTTCTTTAATAGACGAGAGAAAGGTTGACATCTTCCAGAAAGATTGGATATAAATCTCCTGATATAAGCAATGCGACCTTGGAAGCCACGGAGTTCTTTCAGATTACGTGGAGGACGCATTTCAAGAATTGCTTTAATTTTATCAGGATCAATATGGATACCTTGAGAAGTGATAACAAACCCTAAAAATTTGCCACTGGAAACCCCTAAGAAAGACTTAGTGGGATTCATCTTTAGTTGATGTTGATGCATCAACTCAAATACTGTCTTCAAGTCTTGAATGTGATCATCTTTTAATCGACTTTTGACAGCAATATCATCCACATAACATTCAACTATTTTTCGTAGATGTTCTTGAAAGATATTGCTCATGGCCCGTTGATACATAGAACCGGCATTTTTCAGACCAAACGACATAACCGTATAACAGTAAACTCCAAGGGGTGTACGAAAAGCGGTATCCTTTTCATCTCCTAGATGCATCTTAATTTGGTTGTATCCTGAAAATCCGTACATGAAAGACATGCGTTCAAAACCACATATATTGTCTATCATGACATCGGTAATCGGAAGTGAAAATTCGTCTTTTGGACAATCTGCATTAAGATCTTGAAAATCTATGCAAACTTGGACTTTTCCATTCTTCTTCATGACAAGTACAATGTTGGCAATCCAGTCTGGGTGTTGTTCTTTACGAATAAAGCCACATATGATCAGCTTTTTGACTTCTGCTTCAATTACATCCATCATATTTGGTCGAAAATGTCGCTGCTGTTGTTTTACAGGTTTGGCATTAGGAAGAATATTGAGTTTATGAGTAGCTACTTTAGGATCTAGACCCGGCATATCCTCATAACTCCATGCAAAGATATCAATATATTCTTTAATCAGCTTTATCAACTCTTTTTTTTCATCTTCAGAAAGGTTTTTACAGATGAATATCGGCTTAGACATAGTTCCGTCTCCAACGTCAATCTGGACAACTTCATCTTCTGTAGGTGGCTGTCGCTGTTCAAAACGAAGCTCCCAGTGAGTGTCCATTTGTTGTGCCCAAGGGTCATTTTCAAATGGCTCAGATTCACCATCAGTTTGAACCATATTGACAGAAAAGACGCACTCAGATTCAATATACTGGTTTCCTCCAGAATCTGAGGATTGTAAAGAACTGGAAGAAAATTCGTCTTCCATATCTTCTATATACATGTGGGATGTATCAGATTCAATGAACTGGATTTCTTCAGAATCTGAGGATTGTGAAGAACTGGAAGAAAATTCTTCTTATATATCTTCATTAAACATGTGCGATGGATCGTATCCCAACCCATGACGAGTTTTTTGGTAAAACGGATCATCACATAATGGTAACCGTCTACCTTTGCCTTGATTGAGACCTAGCATAGTTTTCAAATCATATCCCATATTCTGGATAATCTTAAGAGATTGTTGATTATATTTGTCAATTCTGATTTTTTCTTTATCTTTCTCTATGAGATCATCTGTCTGAGTAACAGGGATATTTCTTGCCAAGCCAAACACAATTTGGTGCTTATTTTTTTAGTAGACGGGATCACGAAATAAGATTCTTCATGACATCTATAAGTTACACAAGCTTGTAATGATGAGGCTACAGGTAGAAGATAAGGAGAAGATGTTAGGAACCTTTGAGCATAGGATCCAACATCGACATGAGGAGGAAATTTTTTTTCCTGATGATTAATATATAAGGTTTCCTCTGTATTTATGTCATTTTTATGTTGATGACTTTGATTATCAACAGATAAATTCATTCTTTCAATAAATTTGACAGCCATATACTCCAAAAGAAAATCTTCATTAATATAAGAAAGTACAGAATGATCAATATTTACATCATTTACAAACTGACTACTACGCTTTGGATTGATCATTAACGGACCGTCATCCGTCTTCAGCGTAGACTTGCCAAGGTTGATAATCAGTGGTTCTGGATCATTTGTACGAGAAGTACGTCCCTTGACCTTGATCATGAGAGGATGAATTTGGCTCTTGACTAGAATTCTCACAGATTCCTCAGACGAAACCCGAGTTCTTCCTTTAACCTTAATCATCAAAGGTTCGTCATTGACAGGTTGGGGTTGAATTCGACCTTTAACTTTAATCATCAAAGGTTGATCTTCCGAAAGCGATTGGTCCTCTGAAGGCGATTGATCTTCGGCCATATCCGATATCTCCTTCACATGCTCCTGTTTGTAGAGTATTGAATCAGAGAAATAGACTTCAACACCCTTAAAAGGATTGATATCTACGAATTCAGTCTTCATAATCCCTTGAGAATCCACATACTTGAAGCATTGGTGGAGAGTTGAAGGCACAATATTATGCTCATGTATCCATGGTCTTCCTAGTAGGATGTTCTAAGATACATCTGAGTTGATAACATAAAAGGTCGCCATAGTTCAAAAATTACCTATTTGAATCTTCAGACGAATCTTCTCCAATGGTTTACTCTTTCCAGAGTTGAAACCAACTATTGTTGTACTAGTGTAAGTCAAATCACTAGTAGGAATCCTCAAGGGTCATAGCAAACTCTAAAGAATAATGCTAATAGAAGACCCATGATCAATGTAAATCCTGTCAATTTCAGTAGAGTCAATATACCCTGTATAACACAGAGGCATGTCGTGTCTATTATGCTTCAACAGCATATCTTCTTGTGTGAGGGTAATGTTAGGAATTGATTCCATCACACTATGACAATGGGGACATGACACTGGTATATTGTCAGGACTTTTGAGTTGAGCTAAGCATGAATCTGCTTGTAGCAAAGCTTCGCTCAAAGTTTCTCGACTTTCTTTAGAAAGACGAAGCAACTCAAAGATAGAAAGTCTAACCGGAGTATTAGCTAATTGGGTTAGAATATCGAACTTGTAGGGTTTTATCACTACCCCTTGATTTGAAGCAGACCTCAATGGGACGTCAAAGCGTACTGCTTTCTGTTTCCTTTTTTCAACCGCTGATGGTTTAGAAGGTCTTGTCTCAGTAGGAATAGAAGATGACTGAGTTGGTAGTGTTTCAGTGACGTCATCTGCTTCTTTGGGAGTTCCCTTATAATCTTTGTGATACTCTTTCCTAGATCTTGTACCAGCAAAAGTTTCTTCTTCCGACTCAGGAGAATGAAGTACCATATTACAGGATTTAGTCTTCTTTCCCTTAGTCTTCTTCTTGTGAGGATTTTATGAGG
The DNA here is from genome assembly GCA_029216955.1 of Iris pallida. NCBI lineage: Eukaryota > Viridiplantae > Streptophyta > Magnoliopsida > Asparagales > Iridaceae > Iris > Iris pallida. The sequence goes on from JANAVB010036018.1 coordinate 6,334,256, forward strand.
AACCTCAAATCCCAATCCCATAGTAGATTTTTGACCTTGAATTTGTAAAGGAATTTGCATCCCTTTATCATAGTTCAAGCCTTCCGCCTTTTGAAAGTCATAGCCCATCTTTTTCATGAGATGGACAGATTGTTGACTGTACATGTGAGTGGGTAGCCGACTCTCAACAAATGATCCAACAGAGGAAGAAGGAACAGAGACCTCTGTAGCCACAAGAGTAGGGGCTTTCGAGATAGAAGGAAAAATCCCTATAGGAGCTTTCTCATAAGCAGCAAAAACTTGTTGTGTCCTATATAAAGGGACACTATTCTTTGCTAACCATTGCCGATGAGTAAGTTTGAGTTTGGTAGGATGAGCCAAATTGGGAGGGCATATATTCAGACCCCTTAGTCTATCCTCCAATGGAATGTCATCCCAAAGATGATCCAAATCATCATGATCTGGAGTAACAACATGATAAATCATATTGCAGGTTTTGACTTTTTGACCTTTCTTGGATTTTAAAGTTTTACTTTCATCTTCCATTTTAGGTACTAAGTCAGGGTGTACCCACATGATTTTACCATTTTTTAATGTGAGAGACAATAATCCTTTACTTTGCTCTCTAGCTGGCGGAAGATTTACAATCTTCATTGTCGCCTTTGGAATTGGGACAATCCCATCTGGAACTTTCTGTGGAGGAAAACCTCCAAATTGAAGAGAAATCATATTAGTTGTGACTGTATGCTCATCATTGGTTAAAGCAATGGCATTAGCATTTATCAACTCTTGGATTTTCTTCTTTAAAATATAGCAAGCCTTGGTAGGATGATTTATGTATCTATGTTAGATACAATACTTGGGATTGTCAGTTAGATTTACCTCATTAGGTCATTTTGGCTCTGAAATCTGGAGTTTACCACTCTTGACAAGATATTAGAATATCCCTGGGATATTACTGTCATCAAAAGAGTACTTTTCTTTTGGTTCGAAAGACTCCGGATTATTTGGCGTCGTTTTGGATTTTGAAAGATTAACCACTAGGGTTTCCTTCCCTTTCCCATTGCGATTGTCGGAATTATTACCTGAAGAGGCTTTCTTTCCTTTGTCTTCTGATGCAAAGATCATCCCATATTTACGAGCCAATCTACCATTGGTCTCGGCTGAAACTGCTGCTATAATGAATGAGGCCCAATCTGTGAATTGAGAGCCTGTAAAGACAGCAATGGTTGGTCGCAGATTCATTTTGCATGTATCAATCAATGCTGAATCTGGCATACCAGGAGGCATCTTCAAAGTAGCCTGTCGAAAACGTTCAATAAACGTCCGAGTATCCTCTTTCTCTTTCTGTTTAATCTCTATTAAGGAGGACATATTCATGTCCATGTCTCCTTCATAGAAACGGGAGAGAAACATTGCTTTAAACTCGTCAAAAGACGATATGTAATTGTCGGATAAACTGCGATACCAGTCATATGCTGAACCCGTCAAACACCCAATAAAAACTCGGATGAGAAGTGCATCATTCTTTTGCAAATGAACAGTCATAATATCAAAATAATTGATATATTGACTTGGAGAAGCCTTTCTATCAAATAACACCATAGATTGTGGCTTGAATTTTGGAGGAAAGGGTACATCTTTCCAGTGAGAAGGATAAGGTTGTTTGATCCCTAACCTCTGGAGTTGATCTTTGTTTTTAAGAACCTCAAACTGTGCTTTTAGCTCACGTACTGCTTGAATAGCTTCACTAGTTTGGGGAAGCACATTTGATTAGATAGTGGCTGGATGTACCGTAACCCCCACCGGAGGTGGTACATCTTCTGGAATGAGAGGATCTGGAGATGCAGAGTTTTGATTGATAGCAGGCTCTTGACTAAGATTATTCAAAGGTATATCAACCCTTTGACTATCTTGAGTTTGCGCTGCTACCTGCACCGATGTTACCACAGCCGACTGAACAGTTTGCTGAGTCATTATTATTTGATGCATATTTTGCATCATGGCAAGCATGTCTTTCAGTGATTATTCTACTGCTGAGAGACGTTGCTCTGTATTAGAAGTAGACGTCTCTGGTTGTTCTCCGATAACATAAGATTCAATCTTCCTTAAACATACAGAGGGATTGGTGTAGAGGTATGAATCAACGCTATCAGTTTCTGACTCCAAAGACTGGGTACCCCCAGCTTCTGAATCTGAAGATTGCAACGATCTTTAACTTTTTGACCGAGTATGCTGATATACCCCTTCAAAAGTGTCAAGGAGTCGGTTCAACTGTTGTTGGCTTGGAGTCCAGGACGAATTGCGTCTTGGACGTCGTCCTCTATTGATATGAGATGCCATATTGACTGATGCATAGGACAACTCGTGTTCTTGATCATCAACTTGTTGCTGAGGCATATTATAGCTTAATCGGTCAAAAACTGACCGTTTAGAAGCCTAACAGCAACATTTGATTACAATCTGGTGACACTCACAATGATAATTTTCTTGGAGGAGTATCAAAGGAGATTTTCTATTTTTACGCTTTTGTACAAGTAACTCGCGTAAATCAAAAGGAGTGGAAGGAGTCGTCTTCTTTATTATATTTGGGACAGAGAAACGTTTAGTCCCTTGCGTATAAAGAAGATTACTGGCTGCATTAGCAGAACCAAACTGTATATTTTTACGTGCTTGGAGTTGCGTGCGTAAATCCTGAGATTTTTGTGCACAAAGAACTCCATCAGCATTACGCGTAATTTGAAGGTTTGGTACCTTGCGTAAAGCAGTGTAAGAAGGTTGTTGGTGAAAAACTGAAGTTTTACCAACAATAGAATTCTTGTTTTTATGCTGCATGTATGTAGGCAAATTTACTTTAGATGCAAAGGCATCATTGTGAACTTTATCTACCATGTCGTCGATAGGAGATTTATCCTTACGTGTAGAGCGCAAAACATGAACATCTGCCACGTCACAGACGGAAGATTTACCCTTACGCGTAGAGTACAAGACTTGAGTGTCTACCACGTCACAGACGGGAGACTGATTTTTACGCCTGGGGTGCAACACTTGGGTGTCTACCACGTCACAGACAGGAGACTGGTTTTTACGTACGGGGTGCAACACAGAAGTAGAGACTGCCTCGTCACAGACGGGAGCCTCCACAACAGGAGTAGGAAGAATTCTTTTGCCTTCAGAGACAGCAGGTAGATCAGAGGATGCTTTAGACTTAGAAATCCAGACTTTTCGCACCTTTCGCAATTTTTGAACATTGGAGCAGCGAGTAATACCCCCAGTTCAGAGCATTTCTTCGTAAGCAGTCTGGTCAAATTGAATAACCAGAGTCTTCTTTGTCGATCCGACCGACACATCATCATATTGAGCAATTGCTTTTCCGTCAGAGGAGAAAGTCGTCCCCAGCAGAGTCGTCATTTTGTTTCACTTAACAAAATGCCTAAAATTGGCTTTTGAAAGAAAACGAGAAAAAGTACAAATAGATTCTGGAGAGTATTGCTACGGAAGTCTGATCTGAGAGCGATCACTTTGTTCCTTGGACCACACGATGACGATGAAGAGAATGCTTGAAGAAGATGAACAATCGAAAGAACTAAGTCACCAGAAAGATATCGACACAACGGCACAGATGGCACAGTCGAATGCTTTTCTGCTTTGCTTCACCCTGTTCTTGAAAAAAAGTTGAAGAAATGCTTATGGGAATATCACTCTGAAAGTATGAGTTTTCTCAGAATCTCATCTTCTGTATATCTCTCTTGATTTCCTCTTTTGTTAAAAATAAGTCTATTTATAGACTAGACCCTCTGTGCGTAAAAAGCAACAAAATTGGTCTATGCAAGTAACTGCCACCCACGATTGAAAATCAACCTTTACACGTGATGACACGTGTCCCATGTAGAGTTTTGATCTCTACGCATGGTGACACGTGTCCCACAATTTCAACAAAATAGAGAGAGCACGTACACACGCTCCTCGATAGGTGTGGCATAAAAGCCACGTATGCAGACCACGTTCTCACATAGCCATAAAAGATTGGACGTAAAATAACCCAAAATAGACTTCCTGTATAAAGTAGCAGACTGGGCGTAAAATAACCCAAAATAGACTTCCTGCGTAAAGTGGCTGAAAAGTAGCCTTGAGCGTATAATTAGCTCAAATAAACTCTACGCACACGAAAGCCTTGAGCGTAAAAACTCGAATAGCTTTTATGCGTAAAAAAAGCAGTCTCTTGAGCGTAAAGTAGCCCATCTGCACGCTAAACGACAAGCGTTGGATTTGGTGTAAAAAAATCTTTTCGGCTTCTGTGCAATGTGGTGTCAGAAAATCATTCTGTCAGAACAGTATCACGCGCATTAAATACGATGTGGACAGCCTGTCTCCCGCGTAAAAGTTTGAGGATGGCTCTCGCGTAAAGTAGTTCGCGTAGAGTTAGACTCTGTTTGATCTCTGCGTAAAGTTTGAATATGACTCAGTTTAACTTGCGTAAAGCTCTCAACTTCTTTGACTTAGTCTATGAAATTTATTTATGCTTCTACAAACGTCTCGTCCCGAGTTAATGCATAAACTCGGCCTTGAGCTCCATGGCGTTGATTCTACGGGTTCATGGGCATCGCATTTACGCCTTACAGTGTAGGCGCTTTATATTGATTCAGAACGTTCCTTGGTGGGTTGTGTTGATTCGGAACATTTCTCGAACAATGTTGAACTATATGGCCTACCTCGCCACACTTGTAGCAAGATCTTGTGACGTAATCGGTTGTTCGGTACCCACGCCTGCCGCATCTGCTACAGTGTTGTCCGCCATGGCCCCAGTTATCAAATGTGTTCGGACGTTTTGATACTCTCGATCCTCCAGCGTCATTAGGACGCTTGTTGAAGTGGTTACGGACGACACGCACGGCTCTTTGTGACATACGGCCAAAGACACGCTCACTATCGAGAGCGGCATCGTAGGATTCGCGGTAGGTTTGACACCTTTGATTCATGATGTCCCTTCGCAGTTCATCATTTAGGCCTTTTTGGAAGCGTTCGTACCATGCTTCCTTGTTGGGCAGGAAGGCACCGGAAAACTTTGTTAGTTTTGAGAAACTCGAGTCATAATCATCAACAATCATATTCCCCTGTCGTAACATCATGAACTCGTCTTCCTTTTGACGACGGATGGCACGAAGAACGTACTGCTCAAGAAAGGCTTCCTTGAACATTTTTCAGGAAATCGTGGTGTCGGTATCAAATTCGTAGATTTTCTGCTTCTTAGCTGTCCATCAGTCGTAAGCCCTCAGTTGTAGCTGTAACGCCCACATGTTACCCTCTGGGGCCCTTCAATGTTAAGCAGATTAAGTAAGTCCCCAGTCTCTGCGAGCCACCCCACTATCACATCAGGCTTTGCTCGGCCATTAAATTTAGGTGGGTTCATCTTGCGGAACTCCTTTGCTTTGAACAAGGAAGAAGAGTTTATCATTTGCGGTTGAGCTTCTTCCTCGACTTCATCTTGGACACCTAGCCTCTCTTCGGATACCACGACCGTTGCTTTGGAATTGCCCACCATCTTGCATACGATCTGCGTTAGGTCGTCCATTTGCTTGTGCTGCGCATTAAATTGGACTTTGATTTGCATCTGAAGCTGTTGCTGCTGTAGCTCCATCAACTGTAGTATTTTCTCCATCGTCGTCTCGCTAGGGCCAGTAATCTTTGAACTCGACGTAGTATCCATGGTTTGGGTTGTTGTGCCAGGATTATTCTTATTTTTTCTTAGTCATTCCAACAAAACAAAGTAAATTCGTTAGTACTTTTCAAAATATCTACGAGCTTACTTGTATGAAACTTTTATTTCACGCAGCATGTCGACAAGCATTCAATCGAGCAATCGCAACGAACATTCTAACAATGAAACATCTTTCAAAAATCTGAAGAAACAAAACTGTGCTCTGATACCAATTTGTCACATCCCGAGTCGACAAACCGTTTGTCCCCGGTGTTATTATGCCGAATCGATCATCCCCGCTAAGGCGTGATGCCGTACGAGTCTAGAATTGCACTCGTACAAGGCAAGAATGTTATGTTGATTATTATATTAAAACACCAAGTTAAAACTTCACAAATTATATCAGAATATAAGACACAGTTTAGGAAGATAGGAATATAATTTTCATTCATAGCTTACAACGAAGTGCAAATCGTAATTACATTGGATGTCGTTGCAGCTACATTAATTAAAACAAAAGAAATATACTCGACAAGCTGCCTGAATTAACACTTGACGTTCCATACATTCGCCCCTTTATACATAAGCCTTCCATTGAATTGGCTTCAAAATACTTCAGGATAGGAAGAGCTTCAAAATGCCTTTCCGCACATCAGCTTCAGTTTAGAGCTCCCGCCGCACCTGGGGAATTGAGGGAGGGGGTTAGCACACTTGCTAAGTGGACGAGACGAACCCACTCGTCTAAATCGACTCTGATTGTTAAAGTAGGCATGCTTTAGAGTTTTCTTTCTATTTAGAACTAAATGAATTCAGTTCATATCGATAGCCATCTTTGAAGTAATAAAGCATCCAGTAAAACATAGCGATTAATCGCAGTTCTTACCACGGCCGTGCTCGTCCCTACATAGAAACAGAGATAATACTTACTACCTGTATAAGACAATAGGTGAGCATGCTACTATCTTATATGTGCGGTTACTGGTGTTACACACCACTTGGGACTATCTCAACAGCATTTCGGCCCGTTCAGTCTAGGTTGCAAGCCTGACTGACGGTCCCGCAATGCATCAGTGCTGAAGCACGATTATTCATTCCTCCTAGGTCGATTCGATACCGATGCCCCGGATACCGATTCGAGAAAAATCAAACTTGTGCACAAGCTGTCCATGACCATGCCAATGCTTGAACAGTTTAATATATGCAATAGATTTGTATAGCGCGGACAGTATTGAACGACATTATCATTTCTCCTAACTCATGTAATGATTCATTTTCCCCAAAGTCGTACTTACGATTTAGCGTCCCGTAGGCACCAAATTGCCCGAGGCATCATAACCCACGATCGACGTTTCATATTATTTTGCAGCACGTGAAATAGTCTATCTTTTTACTGGAACCTTAAACTTTCTCGTTAATGTGCGAAACTTGTATTTTCAGAGTAGATTACTCTAAATCGATACATTTTTTCCAAGTTCTTGACCTTAGTGGATTGGCATGTATTTAACTTGGCATCGTCGATTTGAATGAATTCGAGGCAAAGGAATTTCGTTTGCGGGACAGAGTAGAAAAGAAGGGGCCGAATCACCCACCAAGTACTTTGATCGTGCCGACCGTCGAAGCGCTTCACAACGTTCAAGCTTTAGTTATGCGAGCTCCTGCAATGGCACCAACACTTAGTTAGAATTCTTTCTTCTTCCTTCGCTTCGAAATTCTTAGATTGCATTCAAAAAATGACGCGAAAGTACTTTCATCAAAACCAAGCGGCAAAAGCTCTAAAAAAAACCATACAGTGGTACGGTCCCGTCGAAAGGACTCTTATATAGAGCTGACTCGTCGAGATGCAGTCCGCTGCATCTAGGACTTATTCCAACAGAAGTCATTCCATTAGTTGGATCGATTCTCGTAACATTCGTCCAAATCGATTTGATCGATACCGCAAGGTGTTATCGTTTACCAAGCTCACCAATCGAATCAGATGGCCATCTAAGTTCTCGATCGATCTGACTCGGCGCAAGCATATTATGAAGTCTGTCGCGTATCGAAAGTGGGGCACTACAGCCGCGGGTAGGACGCACGCGTGGGTGGCGCGCGGCGGTGGGGGGGTCGCCTGGGCAGTAGGGGCAGGGGTCGCATGGGGTTGCCAGGGCAGGAAGGGAGAAAGGGTCGCCTGGGCGTGAGAGGGGGTTGCCGTGGCCCGTGGGTGGAGGTGGGGTTCACCGTAGTTGAAGGGGGAGGGGTCGCGGGGGTTCGTCGGACGGGTGGTCGTCGCGACGGGAGGGGGGTGAGGATCAAGGTGTCCACCGGGTCGAGCTCAGACCGATCGGAGCAGAGGGCTGGGCTGGGCTTAACCAGGGAAGAGAATGCTGGACCCAGCTAAGACCCGTGGCCCAGTTTGGTCGGACCGGGCTGAACCAGGCCGGTTCACTGCTGGACCGGGCCAGCCCAGTTTTTTGGGGAAAAGCAAAAAAAATTCTACTAGAAAATTAGAAACTAAATTTTTTATTATTAATCTCAACATAAATTAATGTACATCTATTGAAGTATTTTCTTCCATTAAATTTGTAATAAAATATAAAAGCTAAAAACTGATATTTTATTTCTAAATGAATTGTAAAAAATTGTACAAATTTTTTTTGGTCGTCCGTCTCTATTGCTCGGCTCCTCCTACATTGATATCCTCCAAGGTAAGACACTGAAAGTTTAGTTCACTGATGTCGGCATTTTTATCTCTTAAGTTTTTGGTTCATTCGTCCGTACGAATCCTGTCTTGAACGCAGACACATGTTTCCAAGATATCCAGCTGCATCCTGATTCTCTTCTTGCTCAGTATCCTTGAACCTGCATAAAACAAGATATCGATTCTACCATGGACACCGGGATCATTAGTATATCGCATGCTATAGAAGAAAGTATATGATACGTGTTTTCGTGTCTTTTCCATGCCATCGTTCCTTTTTCACTTAAATATTTTCTTACATTTCTTACACGGTGCACCTTTAGCAATTGGTTTTTGATTTTTGGAATCTAAAACCGATGCGCTCTCACTATCAGTGACATATTTTTTCTTCATAATATTGCCATAAAACTAATTTCTCCCTAGTTACAACATTTGTAGCCATACTTCTTACTTCAGGAGGTGACATTTGTGTCTGTGGCACAGAATCTGGAATAAGATTATTTTTAAATAAATCTGCGTAATAAGCAAAATTTTGTTCTGAATCACCTTCGAAGGGTGGTTAGAACCAGTAGTGTCCATAGTTTTAAAATTAAATTTTGCCAAAAAATAAGAAAGGAGAAAGAAGAGAAAGAAAATGTTATCTACCAAAAAAAAGTCAAAAATTGCCCAAAAATGTCAAAATTTTCAAAAAAATAAAAATCTCTCAAATTAAAATTACTTGGAAGGTAAACTTCGGGGAAGAGATGTTCAACTCCAATAATTTTTACAGAATTTGAAAGCTCAAGAACACTGCACTTTGGCCTCCAGGAAGTTGCACTTCAAATTCCAGAAACTTGTTCAATCTTTAGAGAATTGCTTAGCTTCAATATTTTGTAAGAGGAAAGAAATGGTTGTATATAATTTTTTTAAATTTTGGTCTATTTGTAGATATATTTTTTTGGGTGCAAATGACTTATTCTACCCCCAAAAAGAGTTGTTATAAGGGTATTTTCATTTTTTGCAAAATGACCAAAATATCCTTCTAACGGTCTAAAAACAGCAAGTAAAATGGGGATAAATTGGACATTTTGGCCTCCCCAACGTTCAAAAAAATCAAAAATTGCCGAACCGGGCCTAGACCTGGCCGGTCCGGGTTTCTCCGTCGGGCTTGGCGGGTTTGACCGGCCCAGACCCGTGATCAAACCAGGCAGGGCCGGTTCGGGCTTCCGGGTCCGGGGGCACAACCCAGCCCGGACCAGTTGGTTGATGGGTCGGGCCGGTCCGGGTCGTTGATCGGGCTCGGGCCGGGCTCGAGCCGGGGACCGGACCGCCCGGCCCAGTGCACACCATGAGGTGAGGATGTAGGTGGAAGGACAATTTCATCCGAAAGGAAAATTAACAAAAAACCTTAACTTTTAGATGACGGAGGATATCAAGTTGAAAATATTAGTTGAGGGAGGATATTAAGTTAGTATCTATCAAAGGTTAAGGTATCAAGTTGAAAAACATGAATAATTGAGGATATCAAATTATAATTTAGTCAAAATAAAATAGTTTTATGTTAACATATGGTAACTCTTGAGTAGAATGATGAACTTCACCAAAATTTTGGTGGATGAATAAAAATAAACACACTTGATATATTTGAGTGATTTGTTACTAAAACGTCAGCCTTCCATGTAGACATGGTTGAGGGTTATTTAGAGCATCTCCAACCTTATTATGACTTTTGGAAAAAAATTGTTGCTACATCGGAATGATAAACTTTTATTTAAAAAAATTTCTTCAATACAATTGTCAAGTAAATTGTGAAGCTTATATGACAAAAGTTAGACATTGTGAAGTTGGTTGTCTATTTATAGACAACTGTTAGATTGTTAGATTATATTTGTAATATAAATATGGCCCATAACCCAAAAGCCCACATGTAGATACTATATATATTGTAACAAACCCTAGCAATAAGAACAAGGCATTATTATTTCCTACATGGTACCAGAGCCTCCCGAAAAACCTTAGCCGTCATCTCCCGAAAAAAACCCTAGCACGCTCCCGCGCCGACCCCGTCATCCGCGCGCCCGTGCCGAGCGCCGACCAACCACGCCCGTGCCGAGTACCAACCGACCACGCCAGCCTAGCGCCGACCGCGACAGCCGAGCGCCGATCGCGCCTGCCGTCCGACCCGACTGATACGGTGCCGATCCGACGACCAGATCCCAAGGCGCCGACAGCGCCGATCCCGACCGTGCCGTTTTCCCGTGCCGACAGCGCACCCTCCTGCGTCGACCATGCGCCGACGCACGCCGACTTCGTGCCCTCCCGTGCCGCTTTTCTGTGCCGATCGCGCTCCCTCCAGCGCCCTTCCGTGCGCCGACCGACGTCCGCCCGATCCGCCGATCCGCCGCTGTACGTGCCAGCCTTACGGTCTGACCGTAGGCGGCCGATCCACCCGGCCCGATCCCGCACCGATCCACCGATTCGTCGATCTGCCGTCGTACGCGCCAGCCTTACGGCCTGACCATACACGGCCGATCCCGCGACGATCCTGCGCCTGACCGCGCCTGACCCCGCCACCGACCTAGACCCCTACGCGCCAGTTCCGGCGCCCCGATAGTGGCTGATTCGCCGTTCGTTCGACCGATCCGTCGACGTTGTACTTTATTTTATACACCCGACTTTGGCGATGGCTGATGATGCTGCGTCCAGCTACTCCATCGCGACTGGGGGTGGTGCTGCCCACAACCCCAATTATTCTAATCCGAAGGATCCATATTTTCTGAGTTCTGCTAATCAACCAGGAAATATTATTACTCCTATTATTTTTCGTGGACCGAACTATGCTGAGTGGTCTCGATCGATACGTCTCTCCCTGATCTCTAGGCGAAAGATCACCTTTCTGGAAGGTACTGAAATTAAACTTGTTAATGATGCTAGTAAATTGCTTGATTGGAGATGTGTGCAAGCATTATTGGTTCAATGGGTTCTTAATACCATTGATCCGTCTCTGAAAAAATTTTTGCCGTACTTTGAGGAGGTTTATCCATTGTGGAACTTGTTGAAGAAAAGGTTTGTTGTTAGCAATGGCACTTGAAAGCAACAAATTAAGGTGGCTTTGGCCGAGTACAAACAAATGGCGTCGATGTCTGTGGAAACCTACTTTGGCAATTTGCAGTCTCTGTGGGATGAACAAGTTGCTTATTTTCCATTGCCTACTTGTACCGGTGGTGAACTTGCTGTAAAGCTACAGGCTATGAGAGATGAAGACCACTTTCAGGACTTTATGTATGGGTTGAATGCTGAGTTATATGGTCATACCCGATCTAATCTTCTGGCTCAGGATCCTCAGCCAAGTTTAGATCGGGCATACCAGGCAGTCCGTGAGGAGGAGGATATGCGAAAATCTCAGGTCCAATCCGCTACTGAGGAGGTGATGGCGCTGGCTATCAAGACTTCACCTCGTATTTCTACTACTTCTAATAGTAGAACCTCAGATTTCAGGGACAAATCAGGTATGATCTGTACTCATTGCAAGAAAACAGGTCATGATGTTGCAACTTGCTTTGCCAAGATTGGCTATCCAGAGTGGTGGGAGACTCGTCCTCGGTGTAAGGGCGGACATGGTGCTGGTGGTGGCAGAGGCCCGGCACCACACCAGAGACGTGATGGGGGACGTGGTGCTGGTGGCGCAGGGGTTGTTCATCATGTCGCCGCTGCTGGTCATGGTGTCCCTGCTGGTCTTGCTGGGAGTTCGGCGGATATAATGCATAGAGGGTATCCTTCACCACTCTCAGGTGAACAATGGCAGAAACTGATGAGCTTGCTGGGTAACGACAATCCTTCCAACCCTGGTACTTCAAACTCTGATCGCCTGATGGGTAAGAATACTTCTGTCACTTGGATATTCGATACTGGGGCTACTCTTCATGCGACAGGTTCTCGTGCTTGTTTAGTTGATTGCTTTGAGGGCCCTGTCTGTCCTGTAACTTTGCCTGATGGGAGCACTATTGAGGCTGTTCTAAGAGGCAAAGTATTTTTGACTGCTTCATTGGTGTTGACGGATGTTCTTTACGTTCCGACATTGACTTGTAACTTGATCTCTGTCTCACAATTGATTGGTGCCAGAAATTGTGATATATTATTTACTCCTAATTTATGTTTTGTTCAGGACCGAAGTACGAGGATGGTGATTGGAGCAGGTGAACAAAGGGGTGGACTTTACTTCTTAGGGGAGGTTCCAGCTTCTTTGGCTTCGGTGATCCTGGCATGCAGAGAGAGTGATTCCGACTTTTGGCATAGTAGACTGGGGCATCCTTCAGATAAAGTAATGCAGACTTTACCTTTTCTCTCTGGTAGTTGTATTTTTTCTCATAAGGCTTGTGATATTTGTCATCAAGCTAAACAGACTCGTGATGCTTTTCCTGATAGTAGTAGTCGTGCTTTGAGATGCTTTGACCTTATCCACTGTGATCTGTGGAGACCATATAGTGTTCCGTCATCTAATGGGGCATGATATTTTTTGACTTTGGTGGATGATTTTTCTAGAGCTGTTTGGGTTATTTTGTTGAAGGATAAGTGTGCTGTCTATTCTATATTTCTTAAATTCATTGCTATGGTGAAGCGTCAGTTTGGGGTCTATGTACGTCGTGTGCGGAGTGACAATGGCACTGAATTTAATTGTTTACGAGATTATTTTTCATCTCAAGGTATATTGTTCCAAACATCCTGTGTTGGGACACCTCAACAGAATGGAAGGGTGGAAAGAAAACATCGACATATTTTAAATGTCGCCAGGGCATTGAGATTTCAGGGTTCTCTTTTTGTGGATTTTTAGGAAAATGTGTTCTGGGTGCATGTTATCTGATAAATAGAACACCTTCTAGTATCTTGCATTTTAAGTCTCCTTATGAAGTTTTATATGGTTCGTCTCCTTCGTATGATCATCTACGTATTTTTGGTTGTTTATGCTATGCGTATGATTTGAAATCCCGACATGATAAATTTGCTAGCAGGAGTAGAAAATGTATCTTTGTTGGGTATCCACTTGATAAAAAGGGATGGAAACTGTATGATTTGGAGACTGGTGAATTTTTTGTGTCCCATGATGTAACTTTTTATAAAAAAGAATTTTCTGGGTGTGGCTCTGCTAGCAAGATGTCTTCTACGATACGCCAAACATCTGTTGAGGTGCCGGGAGACGATATAGAGACTTTTGGGATGGTGTCGGCTACGGTGGCTGAGGCCGGAGTGGTTGCTGGTAGCTCAGCACCGAGTAGCGAGGATACACAGGTAGCTGCAGAAGTATTGACAGAAGAATTCGCTGGGGGTAATGCGGATACTACTGATGATACAGGGGATACAGTGTTGCCATAGATGCCCGACGAGGTAGTATTGGGAAGAGGAATGAGAAAGAAATCACAGCCAGTACGATACAGGATTTTGTGACGAATGTTGTTCGAAGTAAAATTCCCCCCTCACCATAGTTCATCTGTTCCCTTTACTTCCTCAGGTACTTCGTATCCTCTAACACAATTTCTAAGTTATGACATATTTACTGCTGGACACAGAGATTTTCTTGCAGCCATCACTGCAGGTGTTGAGCCTACTTCATATCGCCAGGCCTCGCGAGATTCAGGCTGGCGCACGGCTATACAAACTGAAATACAGGCTCTAGAAGATAATGGAACATGGTGTCTTATCGATTTGCCTCCTGGGAAGCAAACATTGGGAAGTCGATGGGTGTACAAAATCAAGTACAAATCCGACGGAAGTATTGAGCGCTTAAAAGCACGGCTGGTTGTGTTAGGTAATCATCAGGTTGAGGGGATCGACTATTCAGAGACATTTGTCCCGGTAGCTAAGATGCCTACAGTTCGGGCGTTCTTGGCTGTTGCAGCTGTGAGAGGCTGGACTTTATACCAGATGGATGTGCACAATGCTTTTCTTCATGGAGATCTGACAGAAGAAGTATATATGAAGTTGCCGCCATGTTTTTTGCATAGTGAACCCAATAAAGTATGTCGCCTGCGTAAGTCTCTATATGGATTAAAATATGTACCACGTTGTTGGTTTGCTAAGCATGCTGCTTCTCTAATATCCTATGGATTTGTTCAATCTCATTCCGATTATTCCCTTTTCTCTCTTTTTAAAGGGACGGTAGAGTTGCATGTTCTGATCTATGTGGATGATATGATTGTGTCTGGTAATGACTCAGGTGCTTTAGATGCTTTCAAAAAGTACCTTAGTTCATGCTTTCACATGAAGGACCTTGGTGTGTTGAAGTACTTTCTTGGTATAGAGGTGGCTCGGAGTGCAGAAGAAATTTCCTTGTGTCAAAGGAAGTATGCTTTGGACATCATTTTAGAATGCGGCTTGATGGGGTCTCGACCTGCTGGTTATCCCATGGAGCCCAATCACAAGCTGGCATAATCGACTAGTCCAAAGATGGAGGATACAGAGCCTTATCGGAGGCTGGTTGGGAGGTTGATTTATCTATCATTTACTCGCCCTGACTTAGCCTATGTTGTGCATATCTTTTCTCAATTCTTACAGGAGCCTCGACAAGATCATTGGCATGCTGCTTTGAGAGTTGTCAGATATCTCAAACATGCACCGGGACAAGGTATTCTTTTGAAAGCTGATTGTGATCTCCGTCTTTCTGGTTGGTGTGATTCTGACTGGGCATGTTGTCCCTTGACTCGCCGCTCTGTTACAGGCTGGTTGGTGTTTCTGGGGGGGTCTCCTATTTCTTGGAAGACCAAGAAGCAACCAACTGTTTCCCGATCTTCCGCTGAAGCTGAATACCGATCTATTGTTGCGCTTGTTTGTGAGTTGAAATGGTTGAAGGAGTTATTGGGGTGTTTGGACGTTCGCCAGGAGTCTGCTATGTCGGTGTATTGTGAGTCAGTCAGCCCTGCACTTGGCTCAGAACCCGGTATTTCATGAGCACAGTAAGCATATTGAGGTGGATTTGCATTTTGTTCGCGATGTAATTCGAGATGGTACCGTAATAGCCTCGCATGTTTCTACTTCTACTCAACTGGCTGACATCTTCACTAAGCCCCTTGGAAAGCATGTGTTTGATTCTTTCCTTCCCAAGTTGGACATTTGTGACTTGCATGCTCCAACTTGAGGGGGGTGTTAGATTGTTAGATTATATTTGTAATGTAAATATGGCCCATAATCCATAAGCCCATATGTAGACACTATATATATTGTAACAAACCCTAGCAATGAGAACAAGATATTATTATTTCCTACAACAACTAATACACTTGACAATGACTCCACATCCATGTCATCAATTATGAATAAAAAAATATTTAGAATAAATGAAGAAGAGCATAATTTGTCTTGCAAGTTGGAAAGAAAAAAAAAATTACAATACTTTGTTTTGAAAGTTGAAAAAAAATATTTCCATACTTTTGCATTGTAGAAGATTTTTTCTACTTTCTCATCTTTTATAAATATAGCATTGTCACATAGAAAAGATATTGTCTTGTGGCTAATGTCACTTAAAAATTATAACACATTATAGGACAATAATGTTGGATGCTCTTAGTGGGTTTCTACTAGGGGTGGGCACGGGTCGGGCCGTGTCCAAATTTTATGGATCCGGACCGGACCCGTTAATTGGCGGGGCGGGATGGGACGGGTCCAAAAAATATTGGAACCGGTACGGATTCGATCCGTTCGAAACGGGTCCAAACCGAGCCGACCCGCGGGTCCAAACGGATCCAAAACAATTCATAAAATTATAGAATAGTAAATATTTATACATGTTCTATTATCTAGAAGAACAAAACAAGTATTATGTTTTTCCAATTCTAGAATTTGTTTACTAAACAATAACGTGTGCTATTATTTATAAATTATAATATAAAAAAAAATCAAAATTGATAATAATAAAAAAATCACTCCTAGAAACGGGTCGGTTCGGGGTCCCATTTATTTTGAAAATAGGACCCGCCCCGCCCCGTTAGTGTCACACGACCCGCCCCGTTCCGCCCCGTTTAAATTCCAAATTTTAGGAACCGCCCCGTTTGACCAATATACGGTTCGGGCCGGGTCGAAACCGCGGGTCCTGGACCCATATGCCCACCCCTAGTTTCTACAAGTTGTGTTGTACCACCAATTATTTGGTGGTATCTTTTTTCAGTTGTAAGAGCAATTTTCTACCTGCTAAGTTTTCGTAAATTGGTGAACTCATTGTGACTTTGATTTAAAATTTATATAAAAAAGGTAAATTTGACCTCGACCCGCGGACCATCATAATTCCATCCCCTACACAAATGATTTTAACTACTACTTTCATATAAAGCTCTCACTTTATTTGAAAACAAAAATACTAAATTTACAATCATGTTACAATCTATTTATAACTTGTTAAAAAATTTATTGTACCATGTCGATTCATGAGATGAAGGACATAATAAAAATTGCGGAAGCGTACCTGAATCCATTGCTAGGCTTGATGGATCTTGAAGCGAACGTCTCTTTATTGGGGTTTGATCTTCCAACCCGCTACGGCCCTTAATAACAAAGATGAAATCTTTGTTCCTCTCTTTGTTGATGGGAATACAGAAGAGAATAGAGAAAACCCTCTCTTGGTCGCCGTATGAGTTGGGGACCATAACCCTAATGAATACACATATTTATATATGTGTTGATATTTCTAATTTGGCCCCTCATCAAATTAGAATTATCTCCGGTATCTACACATTAATTCCATGACAATTATACCCTTAAGCCAATTTCCAAATAGACCACTTTAATTTGGCTTAATTATTTAGATAGCCCAAACACAATTAATTTTACATGTGTGGCCCCTTAATTTTTGAATAATTCCAATAATCTCCCACTGGACCACATATGTAACCTTATAATTGTGTTAACCTTAGTGAGCTCATAAATTGCTATCTTAATTCTTAGGGTATATCCGGACAATTTCGTCCATTAACCATATCAACATAGGATCAAAGCGGCATTCGTCACATATAGCGTAACTAAACCATCAATGGTCACATATACCAATATAGCTAAATGACATAGATCAATCATGGATGCGTAGCATAAAAATTACACGCAATGTGATCAATACATGTCTATTTCCAACTGGTCCTCCTTAACTTTAGTGAGATCAATACTTTAACATAATGAAAACAGAATGAACTGAATTTTCATATATCTGATCAGATAAATAGCCAAAAATACTTTAATACATAAATGTATCCAAAACTAAATAGCACCCAAATACATAAAATACAAACTCCTACTAAACTGACATATCATCAAATGAGATAACAGCCATATGAGCAGTGTGCTTATGAAAGACCTTGGGTGGTAATCCTTTTGTGAGCGAATCCGCTAACATAGAGTTTGTCCCAATATGCTCTATGGACACTTCACCATTCTGAATTCTCTCCTTCACAACTCGGAACTTTATGTCAATATGCTTTAACTTATACGAGCTCCTGTTGTTATTAGAATATAGTACTGTTGATTTATTGTCACAATATAACTTAAGTGGTCTTTCAACACCCTCCAAAATGTGCAGCCCAGTGACAAAATTTTGCAACCATATTCCATGATTAGATGCCTCAAAACATGCTATAAACTCTGCCGCCATAGTGGACGAAGCTATGAGTGTTTGTTTGACACTCTTCTAAGATATAGCTCCTCCAGCTAACATGTAAACGTAACCTGACGTGGATCTCCTGCTGTCCTGGCATCCAGTAAAATCGGAGTCGGAATACCCTATGATCTCCAGCTGATCCGATCTCCTATAAGTGAGCATGTAATCCTTTGTTCTTTGTAAGTATCTCATGACCCGTTTGGCTGCTTTCCAATGATCCATCCCAGGGTTACTTAAATATCTGCCTAGAATTCTAACTATGTACGCAATATCCGGACACGTACATACCTGAGCATACATTAGACTCCCCACAGCTGATGAATAGGGAATCAATTGCATTTTCTTAATTTCAAGGCTATTTTTAGGGCACTGATTGAGACTGAACTTGTCTCCTTTAGCGACTGGGGTGTCACCTGGTTTGCATCCTTGCATGCCAAATCTTTTAAGCACTTTATCGATATAGCTCTTTTGTGATAATCCAAGAATACCTCGAGAACGATCTCGATGTATTTGAATTCCTAATACAAAAGAGGCGTCACCAAGATCTTTCATCTCAAAGTTATTTGATAGAAATTTCTTAGTGTCATGCAATATGCCTATATCATTTGTGGCAAGCAGTATGTCATCAACATACAAAACCAGAAAAATAATTTTACTCCCACTGAATTTGTGATACACACAATCTTCAACAACGTTAACCTCAAAACCAAACGAGGTAACCACTTGGTAAAATTTATAGTACCACTGACGAGAAGCTTGCTTAAGTCCATAAATGGATTTTGTCAATTTACAAACCATATTCTTTGGATCTCCCGACACAAAGTTTTCTGGCTGCACCATATAAATAGTTTCGTCAATGTTACCATTGAGAAACGCCGTTTTGACATCCATTTGATGTAACTCAAGATCAAAATGTGCAACAAGTGCCATGATTGTTCTAAAAGAGTCTTTCGAAGAAACCGGAGAGAAAGTCTATTTAAAATCAATCCCTTCCTTTTGAGTAAAGCCTTTAGCTACAAGACGTGCTTTATACTTATCCACATTACCCTTCGAATCCTTTTTGGTTTTAAATATCCATTTACAACCAATGGGCTTCACATCTTTTGGTAATGGGACAAGTTCCCAAACTTTATTGTCTTGCATGGACTTATACTCCTCATTCATTGCATCAATCCACTTTTGAGAATTGGAACTTTCCATGGCCTGACGGAAGTTGATTGGATCATCTTCCAATATTCCATGGTCTTCCTCATATTCCTGGAGAAATATGATAAAATCATCCGAAATTACATTTCTCCTTTCTCTAGTGGACCGTCTTAATGGCATCAATTCTTGAGGTTGTTGAGTTTGTTCCTCAGGAACAACTGCCTTATCTTGAATGGGGGTGCCCCTATGTTGTCTTGTTGAGGTAGCTCAACATCGACTTGTAGAGGTAAGTCAACATTGTCTTGTTGAGGTACCGGATTCACTTCTTGATCAATGACACATACAGAAACCTGCACATCGTCAAAAGTGATAGTAGGGATCGTAATCGATTCCTCCTCAAATACAATGTCCCTAACTTTATTTCTTCCCCCAAACTCAACATCCTAAAAAAATATAGCAGTTCCCGTCTCAAAAATTATCCTTTTTGTGGGATCGTAAAATTTATAACCCCTTGATCGCTCCGCATAGCCAATAAAGTAGCTGCTTACAGTTTTGGGGTCCAATTTCTTTTCATATGGCCTATAAGGCCTTGCCTCAGCTGGACAACCCCAAATATGTAAATGCTTCAAACTAGGTTTTCTGCCTGTCCAAAGCTCATAAGGTGTTTTTGCAGCCGCTTTAGTTGGCACTCTATTCAGAATATAAGCTGCTGTTTTAAGTGCTTCACCCCAGAGTGACTCTGGTAAGGTAGAATGACTAATCATACTCCTTACCATATCCTTAAGAGTCCTATTTCGTCTTTCAGCAACACCATTCATGCTAGATGATCCTGGCATGGTGTACTGTGGGACGATTCCTGTAGCACCCAGTTTTCCAAATGAGGGTAATTTCGAAATTTTGTGTTTATAATTATTTTAATAATGATATTTAATTCATGATATAATTTTTGGTGATTTTAAATAATTTTAAAATTATTTAAATCAATGACTTGTGGTTTTGACGTTTTGCTAGTGAAACCCTAGAGACTGTTTGACCTAGAGCCTAACTATGTGATTATGATATTTTAATGTCATTTCTGGCCTAAGAATATTTTGTATTTGACATCTTTGAATTATTTGATATTATTTTATTATTTATGATATTATTTTGGGATTATTTGAGTCGGGTTCGAATTTTCAACTCAATCCGACTTGAAACGGGGACCCGGGGGTAGTTTGACTCTAGTAGGACCCACACACTAGTTAGACATGGCCCACATGATATTAATTTTAGTCCACATGATAGAAATATTTTAGTTAGAGGTTAGACTAATTACTATGGAAAAGGTTAGTGTGATTAGAGACTTTAGAATGACTAATTTAGTCCCAACCAATTAGCCCTTTCCTAATACTCATAGAATAGGTTAGTGGGGGCATTTTGGACCTTACCATAATAGGACAAATAGCCCCATATGGCCAGCCACTTTGGGAGAGGATAGGCTCAAGTTCATTTCATTATTCTCATCCACACTCTCTTTCTTGTTCTTCCCCAAATTCCTAGAGAGCAATCCCTAGCAATTTCTCCACCAAATCCTTCCATTTTACCACAAAATCTTCTTCTTTCCTTCTCCATTCTAGCCAAGGAGGAAGCTACCCAAGTTTGGGAGGATTCGGAGCTCGTTCGTGTCCTTTTGGAATCTCTACGTGTCGGTGTCACTCCGGGAAGGCTTTTCTTCGATTCGATCTACCGGGAGGTATAAATCCCTTCTCCTTTTCATTTCCTCATACATATAAGTCGATTTTGAACCCATAGGAATGACCCCCATGGTTGTATCTCCATTTGTGTCCATTTCGTGTCCATTTAGAGGTCATAGGAGTGTCATTTGTGTTGTGGTTGTGTCCATATGGGAAAATCCCAAATTTGGACACACTATGTGTTGTTGTTATGTATGAATGAATTATTACATGTTTAATCTCATATTTTTTGTATTGGAGATGTGTTCTATAGTGTCTCATATATATATATTAGTGTAGAGAGTGAGTTCTTGATATATTATGTTATATACTTGTGTTCTTTTGTCTCAAACTACCTAAATCCGTCATGATTTTTATCCTCGTTTTTAATTTCAGCCCTAACTTAGAAATGTCATAACTTCTAGCTCAAAGCTCGGTTTAATTTCCCATTTTTTTTAAAAGAAGCGTATTGAAGTTAGCTTTCCAAAAACATGTATTAATAGTCTAATTCTTTCTGTAACTTTCTAGAGAATTATTTGAGTGTCAGCTGTACGAAAGACAAACGCGTTCTCGGTGTTTTCGCGATTCCGGGAGTTTTCGGAAACAAAAACGCGATCCGTTTGAAGTTTCGGAAAGCTAACACATAGATCTATAACATACTTTAATCCTAGAATTTAATTTATGCTAAGATGGTACAGTATTGATTATTAGTAGGAGTTACTATTCGGCATATGCATTTTGTGTACCCTTGTGTGTAATATAATATTCTATTTGATTTTAACCCATGTTAATGTATATACATTATATAATTAAATAGAGAATACAAGCATGAGTAAATGGTTAAATAAATGATGTAGAAGGTGTAAGTATCCTATCTAATGTAAGCATGTATAAGTATGGCTTGTAATGAATATGTGGGTTCCATTGTATGTAATGTATGGTGTATATAGTAGTACAAGAGAATAAATGAATGATGAATGAATGCAAGCATGAATGTAATGTAATAATAGATGTAATGTATGCAATATACAAGTTAATAAGATGTAATGTTCTATGTTAACACAAATCTTATATTACCTCATGTACCCCCTTACACTATGTTGACACTATCACACTTGACACTTTGTTCACCTACACTTTGACACTCTTTGATATGTATACACTATGTATGCCCATTTAACCCTCACTTGCTCCTTTGCCATGTTCACATACACACACATAGCCTCTTAAATAAGTATTTATGAATATAGTTAACTTAGCTATGTATGTATATTATATATATGTTAGCATATTGTGTTGTAATATATAAGTTTATATAACCTTTTGAAATGCCATGATTATAGACCTAATGTTGAATACCAATATATGTATGTGTATATATGTGTAGACATATATAGCTTAAAGTATAAATAGATTACCTAGTGTATATCCAATGTGAATTCTTGCCTATTTGAGTATTGAATAATTGCATGCTATATAGAGTTGGGTGTATGTTGGCTTGTATAGCCTTGTATTGATGTGTGCTTGCTAGGATAGTCTTGGTTAGGCCTAGTAAGACTTGCTGGGTTAGGACATGACCTAGTTTGACCTAGTGCAGTTGACCAGAGTTGACCAAGGGTTGACTTTGGCCTAGTTTGACCTAGATTCTTGTAGAATGCATTGTAGTACTTTATATTACCTTTTTGGACATGTTGTGACTTGTGCTGTTCTAATTAGGAGCCAGACACCTCTCCTCGGACAGTATCTTTACCTTGGACATTCAGATATCAGGCGAGTACATTCTCTGATCTTTTCATACATGTCTGGATTATATTCTTGCTCTAGGTTACTCTACTTGATGCTGACACGTATCTTCACGGATTAGTACTATATGGATCCTTTCCTGAGATGTTACCCCTCTACGGGTGCATCGGGTATTTCATGTTCATGTACTTTATCATGTGCATCAGGAACTCCTTGTACTCGTACTAGTTCATATTTTTACATGTTCTCATGTGCTTCATGTGCTTCATGTGCTTTCATGTGCTTATCATGTGCCTCATGTACTACTCATTACATGAGTTCACGTATCTTAGCTGTATTCATGTGCTTATGACATAACTTGAACGGATTCTTGTGTATTGATTGGGGCGGGATGAGTAGAATTGGTTATGTGATCACTATCCCCAGTAGCTGTATTCATGTGCCTCCTTATTTTTATTCATGTGCCCCCAAGCCGTTTACATAACCATTGTGCTCTAAATCACGTAGCCACTTACAGTCTCTACTATCATGTATTTACTTTCAGTTACAAAATATCTCCTGTTTACTCGTACTTCCATTCAGCACTTCCTGTATTTTACTCTATTGCATGATTATACTCCTAACCTGCTATTAACTGTTTTAGAGATATGTGCTCGTTCCCGTCCTGACTGGACCTGTTGATAAATTTTACAGATAGCTTGGAGGTTGCCTGCTAGCCTAGAGGAGACACATTAGAGGTTGTTTAGATAGTTATTTCAATTGTCTGGAGTTGTATTTACTTTATGGATTACTGTATCTGAGTTTGGAGATTTAAGATATATTTCTGGATTTGTGTATCTTAGACACTTAGATTTCTCTCTATTTTACCTCTTTTGGATTTCATGTTTTCTCTTCCTTTATGCTCTACCTTAGATGTGATTGATTTTACATTCTGCTATGTCACCCCCATTCGGGGAGTATAAACTGTTTAGTCTTATACTGTTAGATGCATTGAGACCTAGGACAGCGTTCTACCGCCGACACTGCGGCATAGGCTGCGCGTTGTTACGTTCTCGTGCCCTAACTCTAGGGTGCGGGTCGTGACACGTTTTTAGTGGTGGCCCATGCAGGTCGAGATTCGCATTAGTACGATTTCGTAGTAGCACAACGACTTAGTTGTACTACTACGAGCCTGCTATAGGATATATAAATTAAGATGTTAGGATGAGAGGATACTCAATCACTGTTAGGATTCCTGGAGAGATTTTTGGGATGGCCCTTGAGAATCTCATTTTGAATTCCGATTTAAACTCCTTTTCCTTGTTTTGTTCACCTTTTTCCTTGATTTGAATTTGATTTTGTGGATTCATTGTAGAACTTTGAATCCTGGTATTAGTTGATGATTTTGATAAAATTTTGTAGTTGTTAATTTAATTTTGTATTTAGATTAATATTTTCAAATCCAAGGTACTCAATCACACTTAGGATTCTTTGAGAGATTTCTGGGACGACCCCTGAGAAACTCATTTTTGAACTTCAATTGGAATTCCTTTTCCTCTTGTTTGGATTCACCCTCATTCCTTGCTATTGAATTTAAGCTTGATGGGTTCCTCTCGTTTGAACCGATGAGAAGGAACATATCTTTATTATTCTTTCTCGCCATTATTCCCTCGCATTCTTATTTACCTCTTATCTTAAACTCTGTCTCATTACATTAATTACCCATATCTTGTCATCCCTACCAGATGTACTTCGAAACCCTTGAATCTTCGTATCTTTTGCATGGGGAAGGCTAAGGAAGTGACGTAAATTATGTAGCTCAGAGAAGACGTAACTGGTTATTTTATGATGATCTAAAGGAAATCAAATGTGGAGTGTTCTATATGGAAACTTGAGATAGAAATGTGGTAAAGGTCTCGAATAGAATAAAGAGACGTATACTGCCAATCTGGAAACAATTACATTTAGAGAAATTTTGGGGTTATAAGATAGTTTATAGGTGTATTCAAAACTAATGAGGATATCAGAGGTCAACCTAGTTTTGAGAACTTAGAAAATCTTGGTTATTGATTCTGGGGAAAACTTTTACTCTGAGGCTATGTAGAAGGTTAGTAATGGAAAAGAGAAGTTAATTGTGCTTAATAAGGATATTAAATAAGATGTTGCGAGGAAATGACTAGGGATAGAGAGAACACAAAGTTATAGAAGTTTAGAGATTGTTGTGAAATATTTTTAGGAGAATAATATTCAAGGGTGTATGTCGAAGAAAATACGGAAGTTGATTTTATGATGGAAGATAAGTTTTGTAAGGCCTAGAGATTTAAATTAAATAATACGAGGAGAACAATTTGAACAAGTTCAAGGAATTCGTAAACGGGATTTAGAGGTTTTGGGTCAAATTTAAGACAAGGTGAAAGAACTTGGAAATTTAAATAAATGGTTAATGTTGATTCATAAATGTGAGGGCTATGCTTCAAGAGTGATGTTTGGAAATTGGGAATTGCCTACGGTAGTCATGGTAAGGGTTTAAGAAAAGGTTAAATTTTCATATGGAGACTGGTGAGGTAAAGATATGATTGGCAAGTTATGACCAGATGAACTTAAGAGTATCAGAAGCAGATGACTAACTCGATCTTCATTATTTTTGTGCATTAATTACCACCTCTTGAACTCCCACTTTCTAATTGAGATCCTTTGACGTTCCTTATCGTGACTTTGATATTCGGAATGTAATACTAGCTGTTACCCTCCAACAAATCTTATATGCAAGACCTAGATGAGCTCACCTTCGTGTTGGTATATCATATCCCACTAAAACCCGTCTTCTTGTACTCTATTTTCTTGATATGATTTTCTGGTCAACTGGCTAAACTATAACCTCTACCATTATACTAAATTTCTTCTTATTTCAATTAGAAATCCAGCCTTGACTCAATTCTTTCGACCCGACATGTGATGGTATTCTGCTTGTTTCCTTAGATGCTTAACCTTGTACCTTATCTGATTACTTGACCCGTTGGTTAAGAAACTTGGACTATGTAATTCCT
This sequence comes from Iris pallida, assembly GCA_029216955.1. NCBI lineage: Eukaryota > Viridiplantae > Streptophyta > Magnoliopsida > Asparagales > Iridaceae > Iris > Iris pallida. The sequence continues at coordinate 6,359,847 of JANAVB010036018.1, forward strand.
TTCATCATTACCACCCTTATATCTTGTGCTGCTAAATTAGCCTTAGTTTTGCAAGCTTATCTATTTTCGAGCTTGGTCATGACATATTTTATTGGGTGGCCACCCACTAACATATTGTCTAATTAGAACCGGTACATGATGGTCTGATCAACCTATTGCACTTTGGTTCACTTTTTCATGTATCAATCTACGAGAATGGAGACATAGTTAAACTTGACCCTAGAGTCTCATTCGCGACAGCCTTGATAATTCTCCTTGAAATCTTTTCATCGCCTATGAACCTCGTATTCGTACTCAGTCAAATTAAATTTAATCATGACCTGAACCTCCATCATTGGATGCTCGTGCTCATACTTTGATTTCATTGATTTCCCTTCTTGCCCAAATCTTGTTTTATTCCGAAATTGATCAACTTAGATCGTGTCAAGACAAAAATCTATTTGTGATTTGTTGTGCCTAAATTTTCAATTTTTGCCATTTTATGGAATAGTAACCTTTTAATAATTTCTTAGTTGCTTGTTAATGACCATTTTTTATATAGGATGGTAGACAGCTCTACAACCTTGATGATTGTTGTTCCCTTACCTTCCCAATTAGGACACCCTAGATTGTTTGTGTGTTGATACCATAGTACTGTTTTGACCTAGAATGATTAGTGTACCTAGGTAAGACTTCCAACTGCTATGGTATATCCTGACCTTGGTTCGCTTTTTCATGATGGTCTGATCAACCTATTGCACTTTGGTTCACTTTTTCATGTATCAATCTACGAGAATTGTCACGACCCGCACCCTAGAGTAAGGGCACGAGAAGTGGGTACGTCCAGCCTACGCCGCAGTGTCGGCGGTAGAACGCTGTCCTAGGTCAATCATCTAACAATATAAAGGTACCTGTACAGTTTATACTCTCCGAATGGAGGTAACATCACAACATGCTGTCTCAATCACATCTAAGGTAGAAGAATGAAGAACAGATAGATAGATAGTAACTCAAAGAGAACCATAGCATAGATGAAAAAGTCTAAGTGTCTAGTACAACATAATATCCAGAATGCCAACTCATAATACAACAAGTCTAAGAGTCTATATACCTCAACATCTCAAAATACAACTCAGATGTGAGACTAAAAGATAATACCGAAAGACTGTCTAGCTAAACTAGCATAGACTACTGGGGCAACATCCTCAGCTGCAGGTGGATCCTGCTGAGGGTCCACAACATAAGTGTTATCTAGTCCTGCTCTATAGTAAGTAGTCACCCATGCCTCGTCCTCATCCTCTGTAATATTTTTAACAGGTCCAATCAGGACAGGAACGAGCACAATACATCTCACGCAGTTCATATCAGGTTAGGAAATACGATACAGGCAATAGAGTAAGATACATGAACTGCTGAAAGGAAATATACGCTGTAAAAGAGATAGCTGTAATGAAATATCTACTGTATATTGAGAACTGTAGTGACTAGTGATGTAGAGCACAAGATAGGCATGTGAATGGCTAGAATTTATACATGATCTATTGAGTTTGCACATGACTACTTTGGAATTATTCACATGTCCACTTCTACTCCCCCGTTTCCCCAATCAATACACAAGGATCTATACAAGTTACGTTATTATACATGATATCACATGGGGCCCATGAAAGGGTGCACATGATAGTATACATGAGGGCTCAGTAAACATGAGAGTACATGATCACATGAGTGCACATGAATAATGGAAGCATAGGAGTACATGATGATAGTGAAACACACATAACATGAAGTACCCGATGCTCCCGAGGGGGATAACATCTCATGTAAAGATCCATATAGTACCAATCCGTGTTACCAACGTGACAGCATCAAGTAAAGTAATCTAGAGCGAGAAGTAAAGCCTGAACAAGTATGAAACGGTCAGAGAATGTACTCGCCTGATAACTGAATGTCTGAAGAGGATATACTGTCTGAGGAGAGGTGTATGGCTCCTAATCAGAGCAATACAAGTCACAATGTATCCACAATGGTAAAAATAAAGTATACAATGCATACTACATGATTCTAGGTCAATCTGGTCAAAAGTCAACTCTGGGTCAACTCTAATAGTCAAACTAGGTCACAGGAAGTCATACTAGATCACAGGAAATCAAACTAAGTCAAATAGAGTCAAACAAGGTCAAACAAGTCAAATACTAGTCAACATGATCAATCTGGGTCAAGTCTAGGTCAAACTTAGACCAACTAAGGTATTGGTCAAACAAAGACCAGTCAGTAAGGTAATTAGGTCAAACAAAGACCAGTCAATAAGGTAATTAGGTCAAACTAGTTAAACTAGTCATTTTAGGTTAGTCCTAGTCAAATCTAGGTCAATTAGGTCAAGGTTTGACCAATAGTTGACTTTGGTCAACAATGGTCAACAAGTTGGGTTTTGGGCCATTAGGGTTAGCCCCAAGCCATAGGCTAATGGTTATAGGTTTCTATAGGCTAGTTGCTATAGGTTTATATACAACCTATATTTAGAAGTCACAACTATATACAAATATCTATATATATCTATATATATAAATATACACTATCTATCTACTTCCTATATACTAATATGGGATACATTATATATATATACAAACCCATACTCACATATATACCTAATATATATTCATATATAGATAGCTATAATATATACATATATATGCATTCCATATATATATATAAATATATATAACCCATATGCCCTTAACTATATATACCAATATATATAATTGTATATAATATATCATATATATATATAACATATATATATATATATAGAGAGGGAAGTGAGAGGGACATAGAGAGAGAGAGAGTGAAAGAGAGAGAGAAGAGGACAGTGAGAGGGAGAGTCACTGCTGGACAGTAGGGAAGGGGGGTTTCAGTATTCTGGAACCAAGAATACAGTCCCAAACACCCACACACAATAACATATATACATACATATGTATATATATACATAACTCCACAAATACCCAACCAAATACTCCCAAAATTGACCCACACTCACATATACATATATACTACACATTTACATACTAAAAATACACATATACATGTATAAATTATATCAAAAATAGATTTGAATTTCGTTTTTAGAAAACTGGAAACAATACAAAATCTGGAAACTGTTGAGACTGTGTACTCGACTAGGTAAACCTATTTTCTCATACAAAACCGATCTAAGGCTCGAAACTCTAGGTTGGTAACACTAGCCCCACACATACCCTAGTGTCCTAGGTGCCTGACACGACACCACGATACGGTTTCACGTGTCCAAACTCCCAAATTCCTCACTCGGGTAAACACAGTGCACACACTCACAAATACAGTGTCGTGCACGCGTGCAGTCCACTCTAGGACACACCACGAGACACGACACGTCTCGTGGTCGTGCACACATGTAACCCACGTATAGGGCTACACATTTGACACACTGTTACGTGTCCACGTGTCGTATAGGGTCGACACGAGACCCGTATCAGTCGAGGAAACTCGACTGATACGCGCGGTTTGGACCGCGTCGTGCAGAGATGCACATGTCTCGTGCTCGCGACACAGGACACGACGCATCTCGTGCTCGTGTCCTCATGTACGCCACATGAAGGGCTACACGTTAGTGTCATCACGAGGTATCCACGTGGCGTGTCCGTGCGACACGACACGTTCGAAATGTGCTCTGTGCAGTGCGCACAGTACAGTACAAAATTCGTGTTCGTGTCAGAGCTCTCTCGACACGACACGAGAGGTCGTGATATTTGAGGGGGGGCTTGTCAGTGATGGCCCCCTCCTCTGTGCAAATTTTTACGTGTCCACGTGTCCAATTCATGGAGAAAACAGTATCGGGTAGCAGGGGAACAAAATGTGCACAGTGCTGTGTCCAACTCGTGTGTTCATGTCCAATTTGGACACGAACACGACCCAATTTTGTGTTCAATCCAGTGGGGTTGTGACCTGGGTGTCTAGGGCTACCCAAAAACATATTTTGTTTCATATTTTAATAAAAACCAGTTCTTTGTGGCATTTCAACAAACACAGTTTCCTAGTCTAGGATACGTGTCCGATACGGACACCAAACCAACTCAAACCTTCACCAAATTTGTCCTACAGTACCCTATTACCTAGATGCATGCAAATATAAAGACAAAACACAATATTAACATGGTTTATGGACATTTACCTATTGATGCAAATCCAATGGAAAAACAAGGAGAGGGGGGGGGTGTCCACTTCAACTTGGTGATGCCCAAAGCTCACAAAATCCTCGATAGCAGGCCCTACCTAGTACCCTCTAGTGTAGGGGAGTCCAATGCAAGAAACTAGAGGTGATTTGGATCTATATTGCTCAAGTTGTGGGTGTTTGAAGAAAATAGGATTTTCTAGGAATTAAATTCATGTAAATTATTCATGAATGAATACAAAGGGTTATATAGAAGTGTGTACCAGCTAGGGGGGTGCCCTATGGCCGTCCATGGCATGGAGGGGGTGTCCTTGCCCTTCCTTCATGGCTAAGGCTTGGACTTTGCATAAAGGGGTTAGATATTTTGAATGCTTTAAGGAAAATATCCTGAAAGTTAATATCTAGATATTTAACCACTTATCCCATGACCAAAACTTCATCCTAATGCTTCTAGATTAGTGGCTAATCTCTAGTTTAGGGTAGGATAGGTTAGGGACTAATCATGGGACTTTAACCATGATTAAATAATAATAAAATCACATAATCTCAAATAAAATCTAGTAAATTACCAAAATACCCTTTAGGCTAAAAATTACTAATTTGGTGTTCTAAGCCTATGGCTAAGCTCTCATGGTCATGGCAACTTCTAGGTTAGAGAAAACTAGGGTTTACACTAAGTTATACTAACCAAAATCATAAAGTCATAAGTCATGACTTAGCATGACTTTAGAAATGGTTTAACTTAACTAAAATCACCAGAAAATCATACCATGACTAAAATACCACTAATAAATAATAAAAATAATAAATTTTCAAAAATTCCTAATTTCAGAAAACAGGGTGTTACAAGTCTACCCACCTTAAAATAATTTCGTCCTCGAAATTTAGATGGTCGTACTCCTCCTAGGTCAAACCTCCAACAATCAGGGACGAAGCCACTACCTAGGCAACATACAAGGTCAACAAGCAAATATGGGTAGTAGACCTATACTGGGTCATGTCCAAAAATTGGCTGGCAGTTTTAGGTCATAAGGTGTCCTTAATTTAAATCGAAGCCAAAAGTAACTCCATGGGGTAAATCAGGATGGAGCCTCGGGTCAAGAAAATCGTACTAAGCAAATGAGGCACACAATGGTATGCCTAGGTAGGACACTAAGGTCATGGGTGTAGTATGTCATGTCTAGGTCATGTACGTGAAATCAGTTTTGAGAAAACAACTAGTCTTGTGCTCCAAATTTAAAAGTCACGGTAACGTGTCTACGGTGATCACAATTTAGAGTGGGAAAGGTCTATGGCCTAAATTGAACCAAAATCATGATGAATAGTGGTACCAGGGGGACAGGTTAAATGGAACAATCTGTGGTCTCATCTAGGTGCACTAGTCATTCTAGATCAATACTGTCCTATGGTATCAATACGTACAAGCAATCTAAGGTGTCCAAATTGGGAAGGTAAGAAAACAACAATCATCAAGGCTATAGGGTCGTCTACCATCCTATATGAAAATAGGTCATTAACAAGTGAGAAATCATTAAAGTTACCCTTCCATAAAAAGAAAATTGAAAATTTAGGTACAAACAATCACAATAGATTTTAGTCTTGACACGATCTAAGTTGATCAATTTTAGGATAAATCGAGATTGGGCAAGATGGGAAATCAATGAAATCAAGTATGAGCACGGGCATCCAATGATGAAGATCCAGGTCATGATTAAATTTTAATTCAATTGGATACGAATACGAGGTTCATAGGCGATAAAATAATTCCAAGGAGAATTGTCAAGGCTGTTGTGGATAAGATTCTAGGGTAAGTTTAACTGTGTCTCCATCCACGTAGATTAATATATGAAAAAGCGAACCAAAATGCAATAGGTTGATCAGACCATCATGCGCCGGTTCTGATTAGACAATATGTTAGTGGGTGCGCACCCAATAAAATATATCATGATCAAGCTCGAAAAAGGATAAGCTTGTAAAACTAAGGATAAATTTGTAGCATAAGATATAAGTAAAGGTGGAAATGATGAAAGAAGATACATAGTCCAAGATTCTTAACCAATCGGGTCAAGCATTCAAGGTAAGGTACAAGGTTAAGTATTTGAGGGTTCAAGCAAAACACCATCACATGCCAGGTCGAAAGAATTGAGCCAAGGTGGATCTCTAATTGAAATAAGAATCAATTTAGTATCATGGTAGAGGTTATAGTTTAGCCATTTGACCAGAAAATCATATCAAGATAATGGAGTACAAGGAGACGGGTTTTTGTAGGACATGGAATACCTACATGAAGGTAGGCTAGTCTAGGTCTTACATGTGAAGTTTGTTGGAAGGTAACAGCTAGTATTATACTCTGAATACCTAAGTCACGGTAAAGGACATCCAATGATCTAGAATAGAAAGTGGGAGTTCAAGACGTGATAATTGATGCAAAAATTGAAGAAGATCAAATTAACCAATGAAATAAAATTAATCAGGAATCCAGTAAATAATTTAGGAACACAGTCCTAAGGATAGATAGGCTACTAGATGAATATATTTAGGGTTCGATCAATCAAGGGTCAAGGTTAGAAGGTCTCAATAAAGTCTTGATTTGAGGAAATGTCGAGTAAGTCAGGTTTGGGATACAGTCACATAGATTGGTAGAAAGAGTTTAAGCAAGGTGCAAAATAGAGAGGACAGTTCATTTCAATGAAAGGTAATTAGCAAGAGAATTAGATGGCAAGAAACAGATAAGAGTTTTCTCATAATTGTGATTGAGTACCTAAAAAATAAAAGATATTAATCTAACACTAAGAAATTAAAATCAACAACTACAAAAATTTTAAAATCATCAACTAATACCAGGATTCAAAGTTCTACAGTGAATCCTCCAAAAATCAAATTCAATCAAGGGAAAAGGAGTTTAAATCGTAATTTCAAATGAGATTCTCAAGGGTCATCCCAGGAATCTCTCAGGGTATCCTAACAATGATTGAGTATCCTCTCTCACTAAGCCTATCCCTCAACTCCTATCGCAGGCTGTAGTGATACTCTAGTTCGAATACCACTACATAAACTCGACCTGCATGGGCCACCACTAAAAACGTGTCACGACCCGCACCCTAGAGTAAGGGCACGAGAAGTAGGTACGTCCAGCCTACGCCGCAGTGTCGGCGGTAGAACGCTGTCCTAGGTCAATCATCTAACAATATAAAGGTACCTGTACAGTTTATACTCTCCGAATGGAGGTAACATCACAACATGCTGTCTCAATCACATCTAAGGTAGAAGAATGAAGAACAGATAGATAGATAGTAACTCAAAGAGAACTATAGCATAGATGAAAAAGTCTAAGTGTCTAGTACAACATAATATCCAGAATGCCAACTCATAATACAACAAGTCTAAGAGTCTATATACCTCAACATCTCAAAATATAACTCAGATGTGAGACTAAAAGATAATACCGAAAGACTGTCTAGCTAAACTAGCCTAGACTACTGGGGCAACATCCTCAGCTGCAGGTGGATCCTGCTGAGGGTCCACAACATAAGTGTCATCTAGTCCTGCTCCATAGTAAGTAGTCACCCATGCCTCGTCCTCATCCTCTGTAATATTTTCAACAGGTCCAATCAGGACAGGAACGAGCACAATACATCTCACGCAGTTCATATCAGGTTAGGAAATACGATACAGGCAATAGAGTAAGATATATGAACTGCTGAAAGGAAATATACGCTGTAAAAGAGATAGCTGTAATAAAATATCTACTGTATATAGAGAACTGTAGTGACTAGTGATGTAGAGCACAAGATAGGCATGTGAATGGCTAGAATTTATATATGATCTACTGAGTTTGCACATGACTACTTTAGAATTATTCACATATCCACTTCTACTCCCCCGTTTCCCCAATCAATACACAAGGATCTATACAAGTTACGTTATTATACACGATATCACATGGGGCCCATGAAAGGGTGCACATGATAGTATACATGAGGGCTCAGTAAACATGAGAGTACATGATCACATGAGTGCACATGAATAATGGAAGCATAAGAGTACATGATGATAGTGAAACACACATAACATGAAGTACCCGATGCTTCCGAGGGGGATAACATCTCATGTAAAGATCCATATAGTACCAATCCGTGTTACCAACGTGACAGCATCAAGTAAAGTAATCTAGAGCGAGAAGTAAAGCCTGAACAAGTATGAAACGGTCAGAGAATATACTCGCCTGATAACTGAATGTCTGAAGAGGATATACTGTCTGAGGAGAGGTGTATGGCTCCTAATCAGAGCAATACAAGTCACAATGTATCCACAATGGTAAAATAAAGTATACAATGCATACTACATGATTCTAGGTCAATCTGGTCAAAAGTCAACTCTGGGTCAACTCTAATAGTCAAACTAGGTCACAGGAAGTCATACTAGATCACAGGAAATCAAACTAAGTCAAATAGAGTCAAACAAGGTCAAACAAGTCAAATACTAGTCAACATGATCAATCTGGGTCAAGTCTAGGTCAAACTTAGACCAACTAAGGTATTGGTCAAACAAAGACCAGTCAGTAAGGTAATTAGGTCAAACAAAGACCAGTCAATAAGGTAATTAGGTCAGACTAGTTAAACTAGTCATTTTAGGTTAGTCCTAGTCAAATCTAGGTCAATTAGGTCAAGGTTTGACCAATAGTTGACTTTGGTCAACAATGGTCAACAAGTTGGGTTTTGGGCCATTAGGGTTAGCCCCAAGCCATAGGCTAATGGTTATAGGTTTCTATAGGCTAGTTGCTATAGGTTTATATACAACCTATATTTAGAAGTCACAACTATATACATATATCTATATATATCTATATATATAAATATACACTATCTATCTACTTCCTATATACTAATATGGGATACATTATATATATATACAAACCCATACTCACATATATACCTAATATATATTCATATATAGATAGCTATAATATATACATATATATACATTCCATATATATATATAAATATATATAACCCATATACCCTTAACTATATATACCAATATATATAATTGTATATAATATATCATATATATATATATATATATATATATATATATATATATATATATATATAACATATATATATATATATATATATATATATATATATATATATATATATATATATAGAGGGAAGTGAGAGGGACGTAGAGAGAGAGAGAGTGAAAGAGAGAGAGAAGAGGACAGTGAGAGGGAGAGTCACTGCTGGACAGTAGGGAAGGGGGGTTTCAGTATTCTGGAACCAAGAATACAGTCCCAAACACCCACACACAATAACATATATACATACATATCTATATATATACATGACTCCACAAATACCCAACCAAATACTCCCAAAATTGACCCACACTCACATATACATATATACTACACATTTACATACTAAAAATACACATATACATGTATAAATTATATCAAAAATAGATTTGAATTTCGTTTTTAGAAAACTGGAAACAATACAAAATCTGGAAACTGTTGAGACTGTGTACTCGACTAGGTAAACCTATTTTCTCATACAAAACCGAGCTAAGGCTCGAAACTCTAGGTTGGTAACACTAGCCCCACACATACCCTAGTGTCCTAGGTGCCTGACACGACACCACGACACGGTTTCACGTGTCCAAACTCCCAAATTCCTCACTCGGGTAAACACAGTGCACACACTCACAAATACAGTATCGTACACGCGTGCAGTCCACTCTAGGACACACCACGAGACACGACACGTCTCGTGGTCGTGCACACATGTAACCCACGTATAGGGCTACACATTTGACATACTGTTACGTGTCCACGTGTCGTATAGGGTCGACACGAGACCCGTATCAGTCGAGGAAACTCGACTGATACGCGCGGTTTGGACCGCGTCATGCAGAGATGCACATGTCTCGTGCTCGTGACACAGGACACGATGCATCTCGTGCTCGTGTCTTCGTGTACGCCACATGAAGGGCTACACGTTAGTGTCATCACGAGGTGTCCACGTGGCGTGTCCGTGCGACACGACACGCTCGAAATATGCTCTGTGCAGTGCGCACAGTGCAGTGCAAAATCCGTGTTCGTGTCAGAGCTCTCTCGACACGACACGAGAGGTCGTGATATTTGAGGGGGGGCTTATCAGTGATGGCCCCCTCCTTTGTGCAAATTTTTACGTGTCCACGTGTCCAATTTGTGGAGAAAACAGTGTCGGGTAGCAGGGGAACAAAATGTGCACAGTGCTGTGTCCAACTCGTGTGTTCGTGTCCAATTTGGACACGAACACGACCCAATTTTGTGTTCAATCCAGTGGGGTTGTGACCTAGGTGTCTAGGGCTACCCAAAAACATATTTTGTTTCATATTTTAATAAAAACCAGTTCTTTGTGGCATTTCAACAAACACAGTTTCCTAGTCTAGGATACGTGTCCGATACGGACACCAAACCAACTCAAACCTTCACCAAATTTGTCCTACAGTACCCTAGTACCTAGATGCATGCAAATATGAAGACAAAACACAATATTAACATGGTTTATGGACATTTACCTATTGATGCAAATCCAATGGAAAAACAAGGAGAGGGGGGATGTCCACTTCAACTTGGTGATGCCCAAAGCTCACAAAATCCTCGATAGCAGGCCCTAACTAGTACCCTCTAGTGTAGGGGAGTCCAATGCAAGAAACTAGAGGTGATTTGGATCTATATTGCTCAAGTTGTGGGTGTTTGAAGAAAATGGGATTTTCTAGGAATTAAATTCATGTAAATTATTCATGAATGAATACAAAAGGTTATATAGAAGTGTGTACCAGCTAGGGGGGTGCCCTATGGCCGGCCATGGCATGGGGGGGTGTCCTTGCCCTTCCTTCATGGCTAAGGCTTGGACTTTGCATAAAGGGATTAGATATTTTGAATGCTTTAAGGAAAATATCCTTAAAGTTAATATCTAGATATTTAACCACTTATCCCATGACCAAAACTTCATCCTAATGCTTCTAGATTAGTGGCTAATCTCTAGTTTAGGGTAGGATAGGTTAGGGACTAATCATGGGACTTTAACCATGATTAAATAATAATAAAATCACATAATCTCAAATAAAGTCTAGTAAATTACCAAAATACCCTTTAGGCTAAAAATTACTAATTTGGTGTTCTAAGCCTATGGCTAAGCTCTCATGGTCATGGCAACTTCTAGGTTAGAGAAAACTAGGGTTTACACTAAGTTATACTAACCAAAATCACAAAGTCATAAGTCATGACTTAGCATGACTTTAGAAATGGTTTAACTTAACTAAAATCACCAGAAAATCATACCATGACTAAAATACCACTAATAAATAATAAAAATAATAAATTTTCAAAAATTCCTAATTTCAAAAAATAGGGTGTTACAAGTCTACCCACCTTAAAATAATTTCGTCCTCGAAATTTAGATGGTCGTACTCCTCCTAGGTCAAACCTCCAACAATCAGGGACGAAGCCACTACCTAGGCAACATACAAGGTCAACAAGCAAATATGGGTAGTAGACCTATACTGGGTCATGTCCAAAAATTGGTTAGCAGTTTTAGGTCATAAGGTGTCCTTAATTTAAATCGAAGCCAAAAGTAACTCCATGGGATAAATCAGGATGGAGCCTCGGGTCAAGAAAATCGTACTAAGCAAATGAGGCACACAATGGTATGCCTAGGTGGGACACTAAGGTCATAGGTGTAGTATGTCATGTCTAGGTCATGTACGTGAAATCAGTTTTGAGAAAACAACTAGTCTTGTGCTCCAAATATAAAAGTCACGGTAACGTGTCTACGGTGATCACAATTTAGAGTGGGAAAGGTCTATGGCCTAAATTGAACCAAAATCATGATGAATAGTGGTATATGTCGAAGAAAATACGGAAGTTAATTTTATGATGGAAGATAAGTTTTGTAAGGCCTAGAGATTTAAATTAAATAATACGAGGAGAACAATTTGAACAAGTTCAAGGAATTCGTAAACGGGATTTAGAGGTTTTGGGTCAAATTTAAGACAAGGTGAAAGAACTTGGAAATTTAAATAAATGGTTAATGTTGATTCCTAAATGTGAGGGCTATGCTTCAAGAGTGATGTTTGGAAATTGGGAATTGCCTACGGTAGTCATGGTAAGGGTTTAAGTAAAGGTTAAATTTTCATATGGAGACTGGTGAGGTAAAGATATGATTGGCAAGTTATGACCAGATGAACTTAAGAGTATCAGAAGCAGATGACTAACTCGATCTTCATTATTTTTGTGCATTAATTACCACCTCTTGAACTCCCACTTTCTAATTGAGATCCTTTGACGTTCCTTATCGTGACTTTGATATTCGGAATATAATACTGGCTGTTACCCTCCAACAAATCTTATATACAAGACCTAGATGAGCTCACCTTCGTGTAGGTATATCATATCCCACTAAAACCCGTCTTCTTGTACTCTATTTTCTTGATATGATTTTCTGGTCAACTGGCTAAACTATAACCTCTACCATTATACTAAATTTCTTCTTATTTCAATTAGAAATCCAGCCTTGACTCAATTCTTTCGACCCGACATGTGATGGTGTTCTGCTTGTTTCCTTAGATGCTTAACCTTGTACCTTATCTGATTACTTGACCCGTTGGTTAAGAAACTTGGACTATGTAATTCCTTTCATCATTACCACCCTTATATCTTGTGCTGCTAAATTAGCCTTAGTTTTGCAAGCTTATCTATTTTCGAGCTTGGTTATGACATATTTTATTGGGTGGCCACCCACTAACATATTGTCTAATCAGAACCGGTACATGATGGTCTGATCAACCTATTGCACTTTGGTTCGCTTTTTTATGTATCAATCTACGAGAATGGAGACATAGTTAAACTTGACCCTAGAGTCTCATTCGCGACAGCCTTGATAATTCTCCTTGAAATCTTTTCATCGCCTATGAACCTCGTATTCGTACTCAGTCAAATTAAATTTAATCATGACCTGAACCTCCATTATTGGATGCTCGTGCTCATACTTTGATTTCATTGATTTCCCTTCTTGCCCAAATCTCGTTTTATCCCGAAATTGATCAACTTAGATCGTGTCAAGACAAAAATCTATTTGTGATTTGTTGTGCCTAAATTTTCAATTTTTGCCATTTTATGGAATAGTAACCTTTTAATAATTTCTTAGTTGCTTGTTAATGACCAATTTTTATATAGGATGGTAGACAGCCCTACAACCTTGATGATTGTTGTTCCCTTACCTTCCCAATTAGGACACCCTAGATTGTTTGTGTGTTGATACCATAGTACTGTTTTGACCTAGAACGATTAGTGTACCTAGGTGAGACTTCCAACTGCTACGGTATGCCCTGACCTCGTATACTATTCCTTTAAATTGCATAATTTAGATAAAAAAATTTAGACCTTGATTGTTGGGAAATAGGGACGTCACCCCATTAGTATCAGTTGTAGATATATATAGGTTAGTCCTTGATGTGGGGATGTGTGTCTATAAATATGTAGCTTATGAGATTTATGAGAGATTATAGTATCAGCCTTGATAGGATGTACTAGTCTTTTGGTGAGTATAAATGTATTATGAGAGATAGGGGCCTATATGTCTTAGTAATGTATCGTTCCTATGGTAATAGAATGTATTAATAGATGGTTAATAGGAAGATAATAGTTTGAGCATACCTATAGCCTATGATTAGTTCCTTTTCATCCTTAGTTAAGACCACTTTAAAATAGGTCCAGTCCCTTGGATATAGGTTCCAGTCCATATTTTATTGAAGTTCTATTACCGCCGTACAGCAGAGCAGTGTTGGAGGTATTCCTAGATTGACACTATTTAGATGTCCGTTTATTATTCCAGTGTTAGAAAGTGTTACCTTAGATATTGGGTAGGTTAGAGGCTCTAGAAGGAGTACTATCGATCTTAAATTTCGAGGACGAAATTTTTCTAAGGTGGGTAGAGTTGTAGCACCCAGTTTTCCAAATGAGGGTAATTTCGAAATTTTGTGTTTATAATTATTTTAATAATGATATTTAATTCATGATATAATTTTTGGTGATTTTAAATCATTTTAAAATTATTTAAATCAATGACTTGTGGTTTTGACATTTTGCTAGTGAAACCCTAGAGACTGTTTGACCTAGAGCCTAACCATGTGATTATGATATTTTAATGTCATTTCTGGCCTAAGGATATTTTGCATTTGACCTCTTTGAATTATTTTGATATTATTTTATTATTTATGATATTATTTTGGGATTATTTGAGTCGGGTTCGAATTTTCAACTCATTTCGACTTGAAACGGGGACCCGGAGGTAGTTTGACTCTAGTAGGACCAACAAATCTTATATACAAGACCTAGATGAGCTCACCTTCGTGTAGGTATATCATATCCCACTAAAACCCGTCTTCTTGTACTCTATTTTCTTGATATGATTTTCTGGTCAACTGGCTAAACTATAACCTCTACCATTATACTAAATTTCTTCTTATTTCAATTAGAAATCCAGCCTTGACTCAATTCTTTCGACCCGACATGTGATGGTGTTCTGCTTGTTTCCTTAGATGCTTAACCTTGTACCTTATCTGATTACTTGACCCGTTGGTTAAGAAACTTGGACTATATAATTCCTTTCATCATTACCACCCTTATATCTTGTGCTGCTAAATTAGCCTTAGTTTTGCAAGCTTATCTATTTTCGAGCTTGGTCATGACATATTTTATTGGGTGGCCACCCACTAACATATTGTCTAATCAGAACCGGTACATGATGGTCTGATCAACCTATTGCACTTTGGTTCGCTTTTTCATGTATCAATCTACGAGAATGGAGACATAGTTAAACTTGACCCTAGAGTCTCATTCGCGACAGCCTTGATAATTCTCCTTGAAATCTTTTCATCGCCTATGAATCTCGTATTCGTACTCAGTCGAATTAAATTTAATCATGACCTGAACCTCCATCATTGGATGCTCGTGCTCATACTTTGATTTCATTGATTTCCCTTCTTGCCCAAATCTCGTTTTATCCCGAAATTGATCAACTTAGATCGTGTCAAGACAAAAATCTATTTGTGATTTGTTGTGCCTAAATTTTCAATTTTTGCCATTTTATGGAATAGTAACCTTTTAATAATTTCTTAGTTGCTTGTTAATGACCAATTTTTATATAAGATGGTAGACAGCCCTACAACCTTGATGATTGTTGTTCCCTTACCTTCCCAATTAGGACACCCTAGATTGTTTGTGTGTTGATACCATAGTACTATTTTGACCTAGAATGATTAGTGTACCTAGGTGAGACTTCTAACTGCTACGGTATGCCCTGACCTCGTATACTATTCCTTCAAATTGCATGATTTAGATAAAAAAATTTAGACCTTGATTGTTGGGAAATAGGGACGTCACCCCATTAGTATCAGTTGTAGATATATATAGGTTAGTCCTTGATGTGGGGATGTGTGTCTATAAATATGTAGCTTATGAGATTTATGAGAGATTATAGTATCAGCCTTGATAGGATGTACTAGTCTTTTGGTGAGTATAAATGTATTATGAGAGATAGGGGCCTATATG
This sequence comes from Iris pallida, assembly GCA_029216955.1. Lineage (NCBI taxonomy): Eukaryota > Viridiplantae > Streptophyta > Magnoliopsida > Asparagales > Iridaceae > Iris > Iris pallida. Next base: position 6,375,638 of record JANAVB010036018.1, read on the forward strand.
TCTTAGTAATGCATCGTTCCTATGGTAATAGAATGTATTAATAGATGGTTAATAGGAAGATAATAGTTTGAGCATACCTATAGCCTATGATTAGTTCTTTTTCATCCTTAGTTAAGACCACTTTAAAATAGGTCCAGTCCCTTGGATATAGGTTCCAGTCCATATTTTATTGAAGTTCCATTACCGCCGTACAGCAGAGCAGTATTGGAGGTATTCCTAGATTGACACTATTTAGATGTCCGTTTATTATTTCAGTGTTAGAAAGTGTTACCTTAGATATTGGGTAGGTTAGAGGCTCTAGAAGGAGTACTATCGATCTTAAATTTCGAGGACGAAATTTTTCTAAGGTGGGTAGAGTTGTAGCACCCAGTTTTCCAAATGAGGGTAATTTTAAAATTTTGTGTTTATAATTATTTTAATAATGATATTTAATTCATGATATGATTTTTGGTGATTTTAAATCATTTTAAAATTATTTAAATCAATGACTTGTGGTTTTGACGTTTTGCTAGTGAAACCCTAGAGACTGTTTGACCTAGAGCCTAACCATGTGATTATGATATTTTAATGTCATTTCTGGCCTAAGGATATTTTGCATTTGACCTCTTTGAATTATTTTGATATTATTTTATTATTTATGATATTGTTTTGGGATTATTTGAGTCGGGTTCGAATTTTCAACTCAATCCGACTTGAAACGGGGACCCGGGGGTAGTTTGACTCTAGTAGGACCCACACACTAGTTAGGCATGGCCCACATGATATTAATTTTAGTCCACATGTTAGAAATATTTTAGTTAGAGGTTAGACTAATTACTATGGATAAGGTTAGTGTGATTAGAGACTTTAGAATGACTAATTTAGCCCCAACCAATTAGCCCTTTCCTAATACTCATAGAATAGGTTAGTGGAGGCATTTTGGACCTTACCATAATAGGACAAATAGCCCCATATGGCCAGCCACTTTGGGAGAGGATAGGCTCAAGTTCATTTTATTATTCTCATCCACACTCTCTCTCTTGTTCTTCCCCAAATTCCTAGAGAGCAATCCCTAGCAATTTCTCCACCAAATCCTTCCATTTCACCACCAAATATTCTTCTTTCCTTCTCCATTCTAGCCAAGGAGGAAGCTACCCAAGTTTGGGAGGATTCGGAGCTCGTTTGTGTCCTTTTGGAATCTCTATGTGTCGGTGTCGCTCCGGGAAGGCTTTTCTTCGATTCGATCTACCGGGAGGTATAAATCACTTCTCCTTTTCATTTCCTCATGCATATAAGTCTATTTTGAACCCATAGGAATGACCCCCATGGTTGTATCTCCATTTATGTCCATTTCGTGTCCATTTGGAGGTCATAGGAGTGTCATTTGTGTTGTGGTTGTGTCCATGTGGGAAAATCCCAAATTTGGACACACTATGTGTTGTTGTTATGTATGAATGAATTATTACATGTTTAATCTCATATTTTTGTATTGGAGATGTGTTCTATAGTGTCTCATATGTATATATATTAGTGTAGAGAGTGAGTTCTTGATATATTATGTTATATACTTGTGTTCTTTTGTCTCAAACTACCTAAATCCGTCATGATTTTTATCCACATTTTTAATTTCAGCCCTAACTTAGAAATGTCATAACTTTTAGCTCAAAGCTCTGTTTAATCTTTCGTTTTTTTTAAAAGAAGCGTATTGAAGTTAGCTTTCCAAAAACATGTATTAATAGGCCTAATTCTTTCTGTAACTTTCTAGAGAATTATTTGAGTGTCAGCTGTACGAAAGACAAACGCGTTCTCGATGTTTTTGCGATTTCGGGAGTTTCCGGAAACGAAAACGCGATCCGTTTGAAGTTTCGGAAAGCTAACACATAGATATATAACATACTTTAATCCTAGAATTTAATTCATGCTGAGATGGTACAGTATTGATTATTAGTAGGAGTTACTATTCGGCATATGCATTTTGTGCACCCTTGTGTGTAATATAATGTTCTATTTGATTTTAACCCATGTTAATGTATATACATTATGTAATTAAATAGAGAATGCAAGCATGAGTAAATGGTTAAATAAATGATGCAGGAGGTGTAAGTATCCTATCTAATGTAAGCATGTATAAGTATGGCTTGTAATGAATATGTAGGTTCCATTGTATGTAATGTATGGTGCATATAGTAGTACAAGAGAATAAATGAATGATGAATGAATGCAAGCATGAATGTAATGTAATAATAGATGTAATGTATGCAATATACAAGTTAATGAGATGTAATGTTCTATGTTAACACAAATCCTATATTACCTCATGTACCCCCTTACACTATGTTGACACTATCACACTTGACACTTTGTTCACTTACACTTTGACACTATTTGATATGTATACACTATGTATGCCTATTTAACCCTCACTTGCCCCTTTGCCATGTTCACATACACACACATAGCCTCTTAAATAAGTATTTATAAATATAGTTAACATAGCTACGTATGTATATTATATATATGTTAGCATATTATGTTGTAATATATAAGTTTATATAACCTTTTGAAATGCCATGATTATAGACCTAATGTTGAATACTAATATATGCATGTGTATATATATATATATTTTTTTAGACATATATAGCTTAAAGTAATAGATTACCTAGTGTATATCCAATGTGAATTCTTGCCTATTTGAATATTGAATAATTACATGCTATATAGAGTTGGGCGTATGTTGGCTTGTATAGTCTTGTATTGATGTGTGCTTGCTAGGATAGTCTTGGTTAGGCCTAATAAGACTTGCTGGGTTAGGACATGACCTAGTTTGACCTAGTTTGACCTAGTGCAGTTGACCAGAGTTGACCAAGGGTTGACTTTGGCCTAGTTTGACCTAGATTCATGTAGAATGCATTGTAGTACTTTATATTACCCTTCTGGACATGTTGTGACTTGTGCTGTTCTAATTAGGAGCCAGACACCTCTCCTCGGACAGTATCTTTACCTTGGACATTCAGATATCAGGCGAGTACATTCTCTGATCTTTTTATACCTGTCTGGATTATATTCTTGCTCTAGGTTACTCTACTTGATGCTGACACGTATCTTCACGGATTAGTACTATATGGATCCTTTCCTGAGATGTTATCCCTCTACGGGTGCATCGGGTATTTCATGTTCATGTACTTTATCATGTGAATCAGGTACTCCTTGTACTCGTACTAGTTCATATTTTTACATGTTCTCATGTGCTTCATGTGCTTCATGTGCTTTCATGTGCTTATCATGTGCCTCATGTACTACTCATTACATGAGTTCACGTATCTTAGCTGTATTCATGTTCTTATGACATAACTTGAACGGATCCTTGTGTATTGATTGGGACGGGGTGAGTAGAATTGGTTATGTGATCACTATCCCCAGTAGCTGTATTCATGTACCTCCTTATTTGTATTCATGTGCCCCCAAGCCGTTTACATAACCATTGTGCTCTAAATCACGTAGCCACTTACAGTCTCTACTATCATGTATTTACTTTCAGTTACAAAATATCTCATGTTTACTCGTACTTCCATTCAGCACTTCCTGTATTTTACTCTATTGCATGATTTATGCTCCTAACCTGCTATGAACTGTTTTAGAGATATGTGCTCGTTCCCGTCCTGACTGGACCTGTTGATAAATTTTATAGATAGCTTGGAGGTTGCCTGCTAGCCTAGAGGAGACACATTAGAGGTTGTTTAGATAGTTATTTCAATTGTCTGGAGTTGTATTTACTTTATGGATTACTGTATCTGAGTTTGGAGATTTGAGATGTATTTCTGGATTTGTGTATCTTAGACACTTAGATTTCTCTCTATTGTACCTCTTTTGGATTTCATGTTTTATCTTCCTTTATGCTCTACCTTAGATGTGATTGAGTTTACATTCTGCTATGTCACCCCCATTCGGGAAGTATAAACTGTTTAGTCTTATACTATTAGATGCATTGAGACCTAAGACAGCGTTCTACCGCCGACACTGCGGCGTAGGCTGGGCGTTGTTACGTTCTCGTGCCCTAACTCTAGGGTGCGGGTCGTGACAATTCCACATTCCTCTAGGAATTTAGCAAACGGTCCTGGACGTTGTTCACCTGATCCATCAGATCTACCGTAGTATTCTCCACCACGGTCAGACCTGACAACTTTTATTCTTCTGTTGAGTTGGTTCTCAACTTCAGCTTTAAATGATTTGAATACGTCTAATGACTGTGATTTCTCATGAATGAGATATAGGTAGCCATATCTAGAATAGTCGTCTATGAATGATATAAAATATTCTTGACCATTCCAAGAAGCCGAAGGGAATGGTCCACAGATATCAGTATGAATCAATTCTAAGTCTTCTGTAGACCTATTGGCACCTAATCTCTTTGTTTTGGTCTGTTTTTCCTTTACACATTCAACACAGACATTAAAGTCTGTGAAATCAAGGGAATCCAAAATCCCATCAGACACAAGTCGTTCAACTCTATTTCTAGAGATGTGACCTAATCGCTTGTGCCATAATGAGGCTGAATTTTTATTATTAATTTTGCGTTTAGTACCACGTGATTCCACATACAAGGTTTTATTGTAAGATGCAATAGTTTCAAGTGAATATAGGTTATCATAAACATTAAGAAAACCATTACCAATAATATTTGAATTTAAAGATAGACTAAACTTATTGTTTCCAAATGAACAATGGTAACCAGATTTGTCCAGTAAGGAAACTGAAACTAAATTTCGTCTAAAAGACGGTACAATAAAAGTGTCTATCAAATCCAAATAATAACCGGTTCCCAATAATAACCTAAAATGTCCTATTGCTTCCACTTCTACCGACTTGCCATCACCCACATAGATGTATCTTTTACCATCAATTGGCTTTCGGTAGCTCAAACAACCTTGTCTAGAAACACTAATGTGGGTAGTAGCACCAGAATCTAACCACCATGTGTTTTTAGGTACTGAAGTTAAATTAACCACAGAACATACCAAATTGAGAAATGTACTTTTTCTTATGTGTCCTGACTTGTCACAAAAGAAACAACCCTTAGTTTTATATTGTTGTTTCTTTTGAGCTAGGACCTCAGCAGCTTCTGTATTTCTTTTCTTTTTGCCCTTAAAATTTATCCCATTAAGCATGGAAATTGAATTCGTATTGGCAGATATTATAGCAACATTAACTGAAAAGAGAACAAAAATAAATAAACAAATATGCTCTAATTAATAACCAAAGAATAAAAGATAGTCAAACAAATTCAAATAATGGTGAACCCCATCTCAAGATACCTAGTGCATCACTAATATCAAGTCTTTGGACAGTGATACTAACTGCAAGTGGTACTCTTGGTGTAGTGATCAAACGTTGACAATAAGTCATGTCAAATAATAAGCCTATCTTTGGATCGGGTTATTATTCACATGTAAACCGTATAATTGTCACACATTTATCACCACACGTATGTGCAATTCGGCCAAGTATTAACCTTCCTTTGGGCCGACTAATACCCGCATGAATATACACACACAAACATGCGATATCCCTCATAGGCTATCTACGCAAGAGAGGTCACTTTGGCGACATCTTGTTTCAATGAGCCTACTTAGAATATTAGACAACTATTGCTAGTCACAAAAGGTACCAAAATTTTTGAATGTTGACTAAATTTTACAAAACTAAATTATGTCCAAAATCTTATGCACATGCATAATTGCAAAATTATTACTTAAATAAAATAATCATTCATGTCAACACCAAATTATGATTGAACCACAAGATCATGATACAATATATTCAATTTTGAACATACAGTTTAGAGCAAAATATGCTTCACCATGTGCTTGAACAACCTGAATTACAGACTTAAAACTTAACATGACAAGTACTGCATATAATAGAATAGTCAAGCACTAGAAGGTGGAAAAATTACAAGTCATGAGGCATTTGCTAAATGAAAAGCAAATTAACAAGGATCAACTGTATATTCAAACAAAGCTTTCAAAGAATTTTCTTTGCAAGATACACCTACCTGACTTATCCTCATTATACAACATGTACAAAATCTACTTTGAATATAAAAGGGATAATTCCAAGAATCCATGTATTAATATACACTTTAGATTGTGAGCCTACAAACAACAGTGAATATCAGATAAATTATTTTGCCAATATGATAAATTATTATTTACTTTCAACAAGATGGTGACATCATGATTAGCGAAACTCAAATGCTCCAAAACATAAGAAATTAGTAGTTTAATCTCATCCAAATTTGAGCAGAACTTGCGAGACTTAATTTAGATGGAACGATCAGTTCAGTGGGAGATTAACAACAAAAAACAGTAAAATATTATATTCCAAATTGGTGGATCATAAAAACTTAGATCGAACAATAGGAACCCTAACTTAAATTAGATGGAACGATCCAGGGTTCCTGAAAATCAACAAAAATTAAATCTAAACCTTCAATCTCATAAATCAAACAAGGAGGCTCTGATACCACTTGTTAAAAATTTTATTGTACCCTGTCGATTCATAAGATGAAGAACATAATAAAAATTACGGAAGCGTACCTGAATCCATTGCTAGGCTTGATGGATCTTGAAGCGAACGTCTCTTTATTGGGGTTTGATCTTCCAACCCGCTACGGCCCTTAATAACAAAGATGAAATCTTTGTTCCTCTCTTTGTTGATGGAGATACAGAAGAGAATAGAGAAAACCCTCTCTTGGTCGCCGTATGAGTTGGGGACCATAACCCTAATGAATACACATATTTATATATGTGTTGATATTTCTAATTTGGCCCCTCATCAAATTAGAATTATCTCCGGTATCTACACATTAATTCCATGACAATTATACCCTTAAGCCAATTTTCAAATAGACCACTTTAATTTGGCTTAATTATTTAGATAGCCCAAATATAATTAATTTTACATGTGTGGCCCCTTAATTATTGAATAATTCCAACATAACTGTCTACATGATGGTTGACAATTGACTTCTTTTCTCTCAAAAAATGTTAAGTCTACAACTACATGCTTACAACCTCTCTCCCATCCCTTACACATGGGTCCCACCTTCCCTCTGACCCCTCATGTTACATGGACTCCACCGTACTCCACCACTTATCCCCCTCCTCCAAACGAAGCCCGACACGTGACGGTGTTAGAAAATTATAAGAGCATCTCCAACCCTATTGTCTTGTTAAGTGTTGTGAGTCTTAGGTGGCTCCTATGTGGCATGAGCCACAAGACAATGTCTTGTTTATGTGGCAAAATTATATCTCAAAAGACAATGAGATAGAAAAACTCTCTCCAACGCAAAAGTATTGAGAAGACAATAAAAAGTATTTTTTCCAACTTCCAAGACAACTTTTAAGACAACTACTCATCTTCTTGCTTCTTTCTAATAATTTTTATTCATAATTGATGACATGGAAGAGAAGACATTATCAAGTGCATTGTCTAGAACAAGACAATCAACTTCACAATGTCTTCTTTAATTTTTGCCACATAAGCTTCACAATTGACTTGACAATTGCATTGGAGAAAAACTTCTGAATAAAATTTTGTCATTCCTATGTGGCATTAACTTTTTTCCAAAGTCACAATAGGGTTGGAGATGCTCTAAGCATTTGGTTGTAGGCATAGCAAAGCTTTTTTTTTCTCCTATCCCACGTGGAAAGAGAAAATCCAATTGACAACTACAATGTAGACGGTTTTAAATGGATTGTAACTCGTTAAGTTATAATCATAGTATTATTCATTTGAAAAGGTATGTCCCATAGAATCATGTCCAATTGGGCCGAACCAGCTGTGGAACCCACCCACAACATCTGTGAAGGCTCCCCCGATGTAGTTTGTTCATTGTGTCTTTAGGAGTTGAATGAGAATCGCAGAAAATAAATGTGATATTCCACATGGACCGAGCTCGAGTCAACATGGCAATGTGGTTCGCACGAAACGAGCATGACATGCGCGCAACCCCCAACTAGGATAACTTAGGGGTGAATATTCAGTTAATTCGGTTCAAACCGAACCGAATAACCGAAAATCGAATTGGACCGGAAACCGAATAAGCACCGAAATCGAACCGAATTGGCACGTAATCGAATCAAACCGAACCGAATTAAATCGGTTCGGTTTATTCGGTTTATTCAATTTTTTGGTTTATTTGCGAATTTTTTGGACCGAAACCGAAACCCAAAACCAAAATCGAATAATAAAATTTAGCATTTTCAAATCCGAAATCAAACTCAACCGAGTTTTTTTTTTTAAATCGAACCTAATATCTTATTCGGTTCGGTTCAATTCGATTTTCGGCCCAAAACTGAATAATGCTCACCCCCGGATAACCTACATGTTCCAACATGAAGTGATGGGAAGAGTCCGGTCGAACTCCAGTAGGAAGAAGACCAAAAGACCCTGTCGAAGGACCAGAGACGGTAGCGTCACAAAATTTCCATCGCGATATATTGATCCATTTACACTATTGTAAATTTTAGATGAACTTTGTAAAATTTTGGACCCTAACTACATGTCTAAATCAATCGTCTAGACTTGGTGTCTCCCTTCCTCCTCTTCTGACTGAGAATATCAAGAGATATTCCATTGTTTTAATTTATTCTTCTGGTGGATATGGAAGGCACTACTTTTGTCCATGCACGTGCCAAAGCAAATATTGATCGCACGACAGAGAATACTTGAGTACTAATGCTATAGAAATACTGACGATATAGGGCTACGAACTGAGCCTGCGTGGGGCAGAATGAGGCGTCCGTGTAGCAAACTCAGTGCACGGTTGTCGTGCGACGGATCGGGGTATCAGCACCATTCGTCCACGGGTATAAGCGACAGGCCGACCACGCGGTCCGTCGTACGGCGCTGCTGAGGGCGACGAGAAGACGTCCGCCATAAACGATCGCATGCTCGATCGTAAGGGCGTCGGCGATCGTCGCCAATATGCGCGTCGTGCGCATAGAACGGACGACTGGGCGGAATCGGTAGTCGCAGGCGACAAGGAATCAGTGGCCGTCGTACGGGCGGTCACCCTTAGTCGTCGAGGGCGTCGCTTCGGCGTCGTAGGAAAAGCAAGGTGTTGAATAACTGCCGTCGAAAGATGGTGTGCTGCCGAGCGGAGCTCTGGAGCGCGCGGAGTGCGCGGGGTACGTGTGCACGGCGATGATGACAAGGCCAACGGACTACGTCCGCACTCCAAAAGTCGTTCCATACGACAGGCCAAGAATCGTGTGCGTGGGACACACGATTATACTGAGCCCGTACGCGTTGGAAGAAGAAAAGAAAAAATAATGCTATAGAAATAAAATCCATTCCGAGCTCTTAATATGCTCCAAAAGGTTGTTGTAGTTACGATTCTAAGCACTTTGTTACCCTTGTTTACCTTAATATGTTGTTTTTCCACCAACATTTCGAGGTGTTAAATGGATCGGACGGTTCAAATTCGTCCTGAATCGGTTGGATCAAATTCGGGCTCTGCATCGGTTCGGGTTCGGTCAACAGACCGATCTGGTCTCTTGCCCACACGCTATTCAGATTGCTGGACATAAAAAATGGATCTGATAGTCCGACCTGGCCGGCTAAAAAGAAACCGAAACCTGCAGATGTTGGCCTAGCCGGATTGGCATCCTGGTGCAGAGACTCGGTCAACGGACATCCCTCGAGCTCCAATATATATATATTGTTTTTAAAAGAAGGTAATTGTGGCGAACGCTCCCACCGAGAATCGATCTCCTGACCACTCCGGTCACATGCATCTCTCTTAACCACTAGACTAGAGGTCATTTGCAATATATATATATATATATATATATATATATATATATATATATATATATATATATATATATATATATATATTTATATATATATATATATATATATATATATATATATATATATATATATATATATATATATATATATATATATATATAGTCATAAAAAAATATATATATATACTAGTCATAAAAAAATATATATACTAGTCATAATATATATATATATATATATATATATATATATATATATATATATATATATATATATACTAGTCATAACCCGTGCCCATAGGGTATAGTTCATTTAAGGTATTCCCCCTCAAAATCTTGGACCCCCAATTTATACGAACAATAATAATTATGAGGCCCCCATCAAATATTAAATCCCAACCACTGATGTATGTGAATTTTCTTTGGATTCCCCATAAAATCTCACTCTCAATAATGCTCATCCACAACCATTATGAGTGCAAATCCCACTCTTTGGATTCCCCATAAAACTCCATTCTCAATAATGCTCATTCCCCATAAAACCCCACTCTCAATAATGTTCATCCACAACCATTATGAGTGCAAACCCCACTCTTTGGATTCCCCATAAAACCCCACAACCGTTGATTCACCAAGATTAAATCCCAACCACTCTTTATCTTGGCACAGTCAGCCCTAGGATTCAAAAACCTTTGTGTTTTGTAATATATATATTTATATATATATATATATATATATATATATATATAGGGAGCGGATCAAAAGCCCCCCTTAGAAAGCCCCCCAAAAACCCCCCTCACTCTAATTCGTATTATTAATGTTAATATTAATGTTAATATTAATGTTAATGTTAATATTAATGTTAATATTAATGTTAATGTTAATATTAATTTTTTTTAATTTTTTTATATATTAATGTTAATGTTAATGTTAATGTTAATGTTAATATTAATGTTAATGTTAATGTTAATATTAATATTAATTTTAATGTTAAGTTTAATATTAATATTAATATTAACATTAATATTGTAATGCCTGTAGTTCGTATTACGTATCTTGGAATACGTGTACGTATTTTATTTTGTATTGCATATCTCTTGGCTTGGCTCGGTTTGTTTTGGGTTGGTTCGGCTAGGCTTGGGTTGTCTTGGTTCATCATGAACCAAGGGGAGAACCCCTACCTACCACCACCATCCCCATTTATTAACCCCTCCTCTTTTTCTCTCTTCATTCTTCTTCTTCTTCTCCACATTTACTTTTACACCTACCAGGAAGGAGAGAGAGAGAGAGAGAGAGAGAGAGAGAGAGCTTAGGCAAGTGCAAACTTGCTTCATGATGGATCTCATGTTTTATTGTTCCATTCTCTTCCTTACTAGATTCTAAGCCTCTTTAGAACTGGAAGTTTTCGATTTTGATGGTTATATTTTGTAGATCTAAGTTTTAAGTTCCTTCTTATTTAGTTTTCTGGGTTTTGATCTCTAAAACTTGGTTATTTTCGAAAACTAATGGTTATATGTTGTAGAGAATTTAATTTCATTCAGTTTTGGCTTTTGTTTCGCTTGATTTCGACTTCGGATGAGGAAGTTATGGCCATGGCAAGTTTTCGGAACTTTCATGGATGAACTTGCTGTTTGGGGACGATGAACCCCATGCGCCGGGAACCTCATGCGCCCGGGAGGCCATGCGCCGGGAGGCCATGCGCCGTGAAGTCCCGGCAACGCATCCCTTAACTCCGAGCGTGTCATGCGCGTAGGTTCCCTACGCGCATGTATTGAAGACGCAACGTGAGTTTCCCATGCGCCGATTGGTACAGGAATCCCATGCGCCGATTGCTGCAGGAATCCTATGCGCCGATTGCTGCAGGAATCTCATGCGCCGATTTGTGCAGAATTCTCATGCGCCGATTGGTGCAGGAATCTCATGCGCCGATTTGTGCAGGAATCTCATGCGCCGATTTGTGCAGGAATCTCATGCGCCAATTTGTGCAGAATTCTCATGCGCCGATTTGTGCAGAAATCTCATGCGCCGATTTGTGCAGGAATCTCATACGCCGATTTATGCAGAAATTTACTGTTTTTGCTGGTTTAAGTTGTTTTGTAGCTAGAATCTTGAAAAAACTTAAAACATAAAAGTTGTAGATCTTTTCCTTGGCTTCAAGACTATGTTGTTAGTTATTTTATACAATTTTTTATTCATGATAATATAAGAATAGAACACGATAGTGGCCCGCTGTGGCGCACTCTTGACAAGAAAAACTGACATGACAAGTATGAAAGACCTGGACACCGTGGACGATTGTGTTTGTACAAATAAACTAGTACTGTCTTGCATCATGTCTAGGACGGGGACCCCTGAGTACCACGTTCAGGGGTACCTACTGAAATTGACTAAGGCTAATTAACTAGAATGATTCAGTAGTCATGAAGAGATTCCCAGCTACAGGCAATCCCGTTATCTGGGCGCATTCAGTGGACTTGTAGCCTACCGACGAGTAGGGCACATTTCCAGCACACAGTCATGTGTTACATTCTTCCTAAACGAACATTCGACCTGGATAACCGGATGGTCTGCAGGGCTTGTGGTTGTTGGGATAATCTCGTTGCATCTTGCTAGTAACTAGGCCTGTGATAATCCTAGTTAGTTAAAGTATCAAGCCGTACTCCTTGCTTGGCCGTGATTGATTGGATGTACTTTATTCCAGCTTAGTCTTATCCTGATCCTGTGCAAGATTGTGACATGACATGATTATTGATGCTTGCCTTAACAATAACGATCAGGGGTCCAGTTCTGTTCAGGCGAAGGGTTACAACCCCGGTCCTTGTTTGGTTTAAGGGTTATAATCTGGCTCCCGGAGCAGTTCTGTGTCCTCTCTTCGTTTATTGTCTTATTGCAACCCCTGTCATGCTCGTCATGTTTTACCTTACTTCAATACCATAATTATTTATACTGGCCTTAACAATAAAGATCAGGAGTCCAGTTCTGTTCAGGCGAAGGGTTACAACCCCGGTCCTTGTTTGGTTTAAGGGTTGTAACCTGGCTCTCGGAGTAGTTCTGTGTCCTCTCTTCGTTTATTGTCTTGTTATCTTATCAATAGTAATTAAAGCGGGTTTCTATTCAGGCGAAGGATTGCAACCCCGGTCCTTGTTTGGTTTAAGGGTTGCAGTCTGGCTACTTGAATGGTTTCTCCGTGTTCAATATCTTATTGTTATCTCAGCTATTATCACTATCTTTTAATTACCTTTACTATTTATTTGTGATATGCTGGTTTTAGTTCCTAAGTGAAGCCTCCTTTGTGGCACTTGCTCTTTCTGGGGTCTGACCCAGCTGGTTTTGTGTGGCCAGATATCGGAGCAGCACCAGAGGATCCACCTGTCTTCCAGCCCGATGGTGACCACCAGGCGTAACCAGGGCAACGAGTGGGTTTCTTTTGTCCTCCCACTCTATTTGTAAAATTATTCTTTTGAGGCGTTCAGCCGGCGAGCACATGTTAGCTCGTATTGCACCTTTATTTACTGTCTGCCTACGGGCTATAACATGATTGACAAATCCTAGGGTTGATCATGTATTGACTAAAACTCTTGCTAGTCCTGACATTTTGTACGACTAGCTTCATGATCATCCAATATGTAATGTATGGGACGTCTTACTATTGTATATTGATGCTCTAATATCTTGTGACTGCTACTACTTGCTTGTGATTGAGACAATAGGTTTGATCTTGACCATAGGAGACTGATGGATTGTAGTTAAACCCTCATATATCTAGACAGCCGTGACCGTATAGTGACATGGATTCCATTTTATTATACGTAGCTGGCTATGTCTGCTCCCGCTCTCCAGTATTCTGGTTCTGGGGCGTGACATGGTTTAGTAGTGGGCCATGCAGGTCTTGTAATTCAAGATATGTGAGGGTTTACCGAATAGATGTCTCAATCAGTACTCGCCCTTGATCTCTACTCGTATCCTCTTGATCCCTGAAAATCTTGACCTGATCACATGCTTGTATCGTTGATCTGTCCTGGTCCTTCCTTATTATTCCCTATGTCGTCTTCTTCAGCGGCATTGTTCCTGGACCTGCCGATCAGCAATGCGGAGCACCTCCAGCGGACCAGCAGCAACCTGGAGATCAAGCCCAGCATTCAGGAGTAGCCTCGAGAGTTATGCCTACCGAAGGAGAACCACCAGTTCAGCCCGTCCAGCCTGCAGAGCCTGATGATGGCACTTTGGTGGGTCTCATCAGGTCCCTATTAGCTTCCCAGGATCGTCGCGGAGATGCCTTACACTAGGCGGTGGCAGATGCTTTGACCAGAGGAGGTCATCAGGGTAATAGCGCGGTTAACAGCTTCAAGCGCTTGAACCCTCCCTTCTTCGATGGCAGTGAAGATGCGATCGCTGCAGATGCTTGGCTTCAGGACACAGAGGTGATTCTAGAAGCAGCCAGGACTCCAGAGAATGAGAAGGTGGCCGTAGTGCACCTGCAGCTATTGGATCTTGCCCGCAGCTGGTGGGCAGCGCAGGCCGATGGATTAGTGGCCCCTATTTTATGGGCCGTATTCAGGAAGAGATTCCAGACCAAGTATTTTGATGCTGTAGCTCGGTATGATCTACAGACGAGGTTCACCAATCTGAAGCAGATGGACAGGACGGTCGATGGATATGCGGTCGAGTTCTCCAGGCTTAGTCGGTTTGCTCCCACCTTGGTGGCGACCGAGTTCGATAGAGCCCAGCGGTTCCAGCAGGGGCTCCACCTAGAGATTTTATTGGCGGTGGAGCAGTTTGAGCATCAGACTTTTGATGCAGTGTTGAGAGCAGCCAGGAGGCATGAATATACCTCCCAGAGGATCGTGGACGGGACCGGAGGTCGGAAGCGATCTCACGGCCAGATGAATCAGTCTTCAGCACCAGCCCCGGCAGCCAGGGCTTTGACCATTGGAGCTCCGAGGCGGGCGGCCTCAGTGACGTCGGTTCAGCATTCCACCCCGACGTACCCTCAGCAGCAGCAGAAGCAGAAGCAGTCTTCCGTAGTGGGATGTTCACACTACGGGAAGCAAGGACATGTGGTATCAGAATGTCGCAGAGCACAGGGTTTGTGCTTGGTTTGTGGTGCCCCGGACCACAGGGTTGGGAATTGCCCGAACAGGGGAAGTTCATCAGCCTTCTCTAGTCCTTCAGTTAGAGGACCAGCACCAATCCAGCAGCAGCAGCTGCAGTACCCGTTCCCGAGGCCA
Organism: Iris pallida; assembly: GCA_029216955.1. NCBI lineage: Eukaryota > Viridiplantae > Streptophyta > Magnoliopsida > Asparagales > Iridaceae > Iris > Iris pallida. The sequence continues at coordinate 6,390,663 of JANAVB010036018.1, forward strand.
TTGCCGACGCAGGCCCAGGCATTCTAGCAGCAGAGGCCGCAGCAGTATGCCCAAGCCCAAGCCCTGATCCAGAGCAGGCAGAGGAATTTTCAGTAGAGGGGACCCGCACCCAGAGGACATGGTCAAGTGTTGGCTTTGACCATGGGAGAAGAAGGAATAGTACCAGGTGAGGTGGTAGCAGGTACTATTCTCGTCAACACCTTTCGAGCTTCAGTATTATTTGATTCTGGTGCCTCGCATTCATTTATGTCTGCACGATTTGCGACACGGGTAGGATTGGAGCCCGAGTCATTATCAGTAAGGCTCAATATACTTACTGGTAACGGACTTGTGGGAGTAGATAGAGTGTTTTCCTCGTATCGGATTGTAGTTAGCAGTAGAGAATTCTCCGCTAGATTGATAGAGTTCCCAATGGCCGATTATGATGTGGTCTTAGGGATGGATTGGTTGAGGGACCTGTATGCTAGGATAGACTGCCACATTGGCAGGGTTATTTTTAGCATTCCAGACGAGCCAGAGTTTTCCTTTTCCCGAGGCGAAGTTGAACCTTCTCCTTCAGTGTTGCGGATGGCAGTGGCAGCAGTGCAGTTACCTCGAATAGTCGAAGAGTTTCCGGATGTTTTCCCCGAAGAGCTTCCAGGGATGCCGCCAGAGCGAGAGATCGAGTTTACCATCGACTTGATTCCCGGGACAGCCCCAGTGTCAGAGAGAGTCTACAGGATGGCGCCATCAGAGCTGGAGATATTATATAAGATGATTGAAGAACTCAGAACCAAGGGATTCATTCATGCTAGTGGATCGCCTTGGGGAGCCCCGATGCTTCTTGTGAAAAAGAAGGATGGTACGTCCAGATTGTGTGTTGATTATCGTACCTTAAACTCAGTGACAATCAAGAACAGATATCCTCTTCCGAGGATAGATGACTTGTTTGATCAACTCAAAGGGGCGTCAGTATTTTCGAAGATTGACTTGCGATCAGGATACCACCATATCAGAGTCAGAGAGCGGGACATCCCGAAGACAGCTTTCAGATCTAGGTATGGGCAATGGGAGTTCCTTGTGATGCCATTTGGAGCAACCAATACGCCGGCTGTATTCATGGACCTCATGAATCGTATCTTCATGCCTTATTTGGATCAGTTCATGATTGTGTTCCTAGACGACATCCTGGTCTACAGCAAGAGTGAAGCGGAGCATGAGCAGCACCTCAGAGTTGTTCTTCAGATTCTCAGAGAGCACCAGTTGTATGCCAAGTTTAGTAAATGCGAGTTCTGGCTCGATCGCATTTCGTACTTGGGTCATATCATCACCCGAGGAGGAGTTGAAGTGGATCCCCAGAAGATTGTGGCCATTGAGACATGGCCAGTACCTAGCACAGTGGCAGAAATTCGTAGTTTTCTTGGCTTGGCCGGCTACTACCGGCGATTTGTCTCAGACTTTGCTCGAATTTCTGTGCCATTGACCCAGTTGACCCGCAAGGATGTACAGTTTGCTTGGACAGCAGAATGCCAGGATTCTTTTGAGAGGTTGAAGCGAGGCTTGATGACGGCTCCTATTCTCACGCTTCCAGATGGAACTGGAGGATTCTCAGTGTATTGTGATGCTTCGGGCAGAGGTTTAGGATGTGTTCTGATGCAGCATGGGAAGGTAATAGCTTATGCGTCACGACAACTTCGTGATCATGAGAGGAATTACCCAACCCATGACTTGGAGCTGGCAGCAGTAGTGTTTGCACTTAAGTTGTGGAGGCACTACCTATACGGAGATAGGGTAGAAATTTTCACCGACCACAAGAGCCTGAAGTATGTTTTCACCCAGAAGGATCTCAACATGCGTCAGAGGAGATGGCTAGAGCTGCTTGTGGATTATGATGTCAACCTGCAGTATCACCCAGGGAAGGCCAACGTTATTGCAGATGCATTGAGCAGGAGGGCAGGAGTTTATTTCCTGACAGCGCAACCAGAACTGTTAGCCGATCTTCAAAAGATGGATATATAAGTTGTCCTCCCTTCCAGTGTGGCATTGATGGCCAGCATGCAAGTCCAGTCCACTATAGTCGAGAGGATCCGGATGGCGCAGTCAGCAGATTCCAAGCTTCAGCGACTCAGAGCAGAGTGTGAGGCAGGACGAAGACCAGAGTTATGCATTCATGAAGACGGTACACTTCGACATAGTAAGCGTCTTTGTGTACCCAGTGGAGATATTAGACAGGAGATCATGACGGAGGCTCACAGTTCGCAGTATTCCATTCATCCCGGCGGTACGAAGATGTACCGTGATATTCGTCAGCACTTTTGGTGGAATGGCATGAAGAGGGAGATAGCCCGGTTTGTCTCTCGTTGTTTAGTCTGCCAACAAGTTAAGGCTTAACATCAGAGACCAGTTGGACTACTTCAACCATTGCCGATTCCCGAGTGGAAATGGGAGCATATAACCATGGATTTTGTGACTGGATTGCCTAGATCCCCGGCGGGCAGAGACGCTATTTGGGTTGTCATAGACAGGCTCACGAAGGTGGCTCACTTTTTCCCGTTCAGAGTTGGTCAGTCGACGGCTCAACTAGCGGAGATGTATCTCCGACAGATTGTCAGATTGCACGGTGTACCAGTCAGTATCACTTCAAACAGTGATTCAAGATTTATGTCACACTTTTGGCGTAGCTTGCAAGAGAGTTTGGGGACTCACCTCCAGTTCAGTTCAGCTTATCACCCGCAGACAGATGGCCAGTCGGAGCGTACGATCCAGACTCTTGAAGATATATTACGGTCATGTACACTCGACTTCGGTGGTTCGTGGGAAGATCATGTGCACCTGGTGGAGTTCTCGTACAACAACAGTTTCCAGGCCAGTATCCGGATGGCACCGTTCGAGGCACTGTATGGTAGGAAGTGTCGATCCCCGCTAGCCTGGGACGATGTTGGAGAGAGGCAGATGCTTGGTCCGGAAATGATTGCTCAGACCGTTGAAGTGGTCAGAAAAGTCAGAGATCATCTTCGAGTTGCCCAAGATCGCCAGCGTCATTGGGCCGATTCTCATCGGCGACCCCTTGAATTTTCTGTCGGCGACCATGTATTCCTTAGGATCTCGCCTAACCGTGGCGTCATTCGTTTCGGCGTACGGGGAAAGCTTAGTCCTAGGTATATAGGGCCGTTCGATATTCTGGAGAGAGTAGGAGATGTATCCTATCGTCTCGCTCTTCCACCGTCGCTACGTGAGGAGCATGACGTATTCCATGTATCCCAACTGCGACGGTATATCCCGGACCCGAGCCACATCCTGGATCATTCGGAATTGGTTGTTGGTACCAACCTTTCGTATGAGGAGAGGCCCGTGTCTATATTGGACCGAAGAGAGAAGACACTCAAGGACAAGACTATCAAGTTAGTCCGAGTTGCTTGGGGTCATCACTCTTTGGGTGAGTCGACGTGGGAGCGTGAGGATGATATCCGATCGCGATATCCCGACCTGTTTGACTCGTAAGGTATAATGTCTTCCTTATGCCTTATGCTTTCAAGTCCTTGCTTGAATAAATGACTGCATGATAGACTGCTTGTTATAGCTTACGATTATTATAGCTTGTCCTTGCAATTCTAGCCTCTTGATTAAATTCCGAGGACGAAATTCTTTTAAGGTGGGTAGAGTTGTAATGCCTGTAGTTCGTATTACGTATCTTGGAATACGTGTACGTATTTTATTTTGTATTGCATATCTCTTGGCTTGGCTCGGTTTGTTTTGGGTTGGTTCGGCTAGGCTTGGGTTGCCTTAATTCATCATGAACCAAGGGGAGAACCCCTACCTACCACCACCATCCCCATTTATTAACCCCTCCTCTTTCTCTCTCTTCATTATTATTCTTCTTCTCCACATTTACTTCTACACCTACCAGGAAGGAGAGAGAGAGAGAGAGAGAGAGAGAGAGAGAGAGAGCTTAGGCAAGTGCAAACTTGCTTTATGATGGATCTCATGTTTTATTGTTCCATTCTCTTCCTTACTAGATTCTAAGCCTCTTTAGAACTGGAAGTTTTCGGTTTTGATGGTTATATTTTTGTAGATCTAAGTTTTAAGTTCCTACTTGTTTAGTTTTCTGGGTTTTGATCTCTAAAACTTGGTTATTTTCGAAAACTAATGGTTCTATGTTGTAGAGAATTTAATTTCATTCAGTTTTGGCTTTTGTTTCGCTTGATTTTGACTTCGGATGAGGAAGTTATGGCCATGGCAAGTTTTCAGAACTTTCATGGCTGAACTTGCTGTTTGGGGACGATGAACCCCATGCGCCGGGAACCTCATGCGCCCGGGAGGCCATGCGCCGGGAGGCCATGCGCCGTGAAGTCCCGGCAACGCATCCCTTAACTCCGAGCGTGTCATGCGCGTAGGTTCCCTACGCGCATGTATTGAAGACGCAACGTGAGTTTTCCATGCGCCGATTGGTGCAGGAATCCCATGCGCCGATTGCTGCAGGAATCCCATGCGTCGATTAGTGTAGGAATCTCATGCGCCGATTTGTGCAGAATTTTCATGCGCCGATTGGTGCAGGAATCTCATGTGCCGATTTGTGCAGGAATCTCATGCACCGATTTGTGCAGGAATCTCATGCGCCGATTTGTGCAGAATTCTCATGCGCCGATTTGTGCAGAAATCTCATGCGCCGATTTGTACAGGAATCTCATACGCCGATTTATGCAGAAATTCACTGTTTTTGCTTGTTTAAGTTGTTTTGTAGCTAGAATCTTGAAAAAACTCAAAACATGAAAGTTGTAGATCTTTTCTTTGGCTTCAAGAATATGTTGTTAGTTATTTTATACAATTTTTTATTCATGATAATATAAGAATAAAACACGATAGTGGCCCGCTGTGGCGCACTCTTGACAAGTAAACTGACATGACAAGTATGAAAGACCTGGACACCGTGGGCGATTGTGTTTGTACAAATAAACTAGTACTGTCTTGCATCATGTCTAGGACGGGGACCCCTGAGTACCACGGTCAGGGGTACCTACTGAAATTGACTAAGGCTAATTAACTAGAATGATTCAGTAGTCATGAAGAGATTCCCAGCTACAGGCAATCCCGTTATCTGGGCGCATTCAGTGGACTTGTAGCCTACCGACGAGTAGGGCACATTTCCAGCACACAGTCATGTGTTGCATTCTTCCTAAACGGACATTCGACCTGGATAACCGGATGGTCTGCAGGGCTTGTGGTTGTTGGGATAATCTCGTTGCATCTTGCTAGTAACTAGGCTTGTGATAATCCTAGTTAGTTAAAGTATCAAGCCGTACTCCTTGCTTGGCCGTGATTGATTGGATGTACTTTATTCTAGCTTAGTCTTATCCTGATCCTGTGCAAGATTGTGACATGACATGATTATTGATGCTTGCCTTAACAATAACGATCAGGGGTCCAGTTCTGTTCAGGCGAAGGGTTACAACCCCGGTCCTTGTTTGGTTTAAGGGTTGTAACCTGGCTCCCGGAGCAGTTCTGTGTCCTCTCTTCGTTTATTGTCTTATTGCAACCCCTGTCATGCTCGTCATGTTTTACCTTACTTCAATACCATGATTATTTATACTGGCCTTAACAATAAAGATCAGGGGTCCAGTTCTGTTCAGACGAAGGGTTACAACCCCCGGTCCTTGTTTGGTTTAAGGGTTGTAACCTGGCTTCCGGAGCAGTTCTGTGCCCTCTCTTCGTTTATTGTCTTGTTATCTTATCAATAGTAATTGAGGCGGGTTTCTATTCAGGCGAAGGATTGCAACCCCAGTCCTTGTTTGGTTTAAGGGTTGCAGTCTGGCTACTTGAATGGTTTCTCCGTGTTCAATATCTTATTGTTATCTCAGCTATTATCACTATCTTTTAATTACCTTTACTATTTATTTGTGATATGCTGGTTTTAGTTCCTAAGTGAAGCCTCCTTTGTGGCACTTGCTCTTTCTGGGGTCTGACCCAGCTGGTTTTGTGTGGCCAGATATCGGAGCAGCACCAGAGGATCCACCTGTCTTCCAGCCCGATGGTGACCACCAGGCGTAACCAGGGCAACGAGTGGGTTTCTTTTGTCCTTCCACTCTATTTGTAAAATTATTCTTTTGAGGCGTTCAGCCGGCGAGCACATGTTAGCTCGTATTGCACCTTTATTTACTGTCTGCCTACGGGCTGTAACATGATTGACAAATCCTAGGGTTGATCATGTATTGACTAAAACTCTTGCTAGTCCTGACATTTTGTACGACTAGCTTCATGATCATCCAATATGTAATGTATGGGACGCCTTACTATTGTATATTGATGCTCTAATATCTTGTGACTGCTACTACTTGCTTGTGATTGAGACAATAGGTTTGATCTTGACCATAGGAGACTGATGGATTGTAGTTAAACCCTCATATATCTAGACAGCCGTGACCGTATAGTGACGTGGATTCCATTTCATTATACGTAGCTGGCTATGTCTACCCCCGCTCTCCAGTATTCTGGTTCTGGGGCGTGACAAATATTAACATTAATATTAACATTAACATTAATATTAATATTAACATTAAATTACGGATTAGAGTGAGGGGGGTTTTTGGGGGGCTTTCTAAGGGGGGCTTTTGATCCGCTTCCATATATATATATATATATATATATATATATATATATATATATATATATATATATATATATATATATATATATATATATATATATATATATAAAGTTTTTTCTACGGGAACAACTTACGAGACGAATTTACGGGATGAGAAAATATACGTATGGTTCTCTTCTAATCTCTTTCACTTAAAAAAAAAATTAAATTTCTCATTTAAAAAACAAAACTCTCTCCCTCTTAAAGATAAGTCTATTCATTTTTAAATAGTGAGAGGTTTATTTATCATTAAAGACTCCCTGATTTGAAAAACCCAAAAGGTTATGAAAATGCTCAAATCACCCCCCAATCTAACTTTTCTGTTAACGGGTGTTAAAATTGGGTTGTGTTGACCATTTTACCCCTGGGCTATCTAAAATTATTTTAATAAATATTAACTTGTTAAAAACGGTTAGTTCTAAAATTATTTTGTTAAAAACGGTTACGCAAAAATACTTGTTAAAAAGTGGATAAATACTAACAAAGGGAAAATGGTCTTTGCTAGTAAAATTATTTATTAAAATTATTTTAATAAATATTAACTTGTTAAAAACGGTTAGTTCCATCAAAAAATGGATAAATATTATTTAAAATTATTTTGTCATAAATTATTTTTTATTTAACAAATATATAAATATTTTTGGGAAAAACAAAACTGATAAATATAAAAAAAATCAATTCTTAAAAAATAGAAATGATGAAAAATGGAAAAAAAATACAAAATAAAAAACAAAAAAATAATATTAAAATATGGAAAAAATAAAAAATAGACAAAATATTCCAAAAAACCAAAAAATGAGGATAAATCTTAAACAATGAAAAAAAGACAAAAACAAAAACTATACAAATTTGAAAATAAAAGTCACTCTTAAAAAATTAGAAAAGATTATTAAAAAGATGAAAAAAAAATGAAATAAGAACTAAAAAAATGGAAACAAAAAACAAAAGATTAAAAAGATTATTAAAAATAACCTCACGTTCTTAAAAAGATAGAATTCTCATGCTTGACGTCATTTTCGAAAATAAATGTTTATAATCTAAATAGTAGGTTTTCATCTTAAATTTTTTTTGAAAAAAAAATCTTTTAACAAATATCCGGTTAGTCCTGAACTATCCAGCCATTTAACTTAGGGCATGTTTAGTAAACCGTATTTGGATCTAGATAACTGTAACTAATATTATATTATTTAATATTTTATAATAATTATAATCTTAATTAATAATTATAATCTTAGTTAATCATTTATTAATTATAATTTTATTATAATATTAATTAATAATAATTTAATTATAATTATAATTATAGTTAATAATTTATATATTATAATAATTTTAATTAATAATTTAGTAATCATCATTATAGTCTTACTTAATAATTTATTAGTCATGACTATTATCGTAATTATTTATTTATTAATTCTACCTGAAATTGTAAAACTTGGTACAAATTTATTTTTATCACATGTATTCCTTAAACAAAAAACTTAAATATTACTAAACGTGTCAAAAATCCAAAAATAAATTGTAAAACATGTATGTCGAAGCATGGTCCGGGTTCAGTGGCTGCCACCGCCGTTGTCGATTCTCTAGGAATAGGGTGTAAACCTTGACCTCGGTGCTCCTTTAATTCTTTCATTAAATTCCACATTAGAATTTGATAGTGATCTGAAAGTTTCTCATCCTCCCATAGAGAAAATCACAAGAATTTGTTGAAAAATTTGCACTCCCGTAGAATCATCTTCCAGGATTTGTTGGTGTAAATAAAGTTTTCAATGGGCTAATTAATCCACAATAGCAATAAATTATTCTTCCATAATTTTTATTTGGACGTCTTGAGAAAAAAAAAAATAAGTAAAAAAAGCTTCAAACATTAAATGAGAGCAAATAAGTAAAAAAAAAAGGAATATAAAAAAAATTTGCAGTTGGATTTGAGATCTGTATGTAAAAAAAAACTTCAATACAATAAATGAGAGCAAATAAGTAAAAAAAAATTAAATATTATTTTTTTCCTTCCAACCAACCGGTCAAAAAATAGAAAATATAGGCTTTTTCTAAGGGCACCACACCATTTACTTGGGGCTATCCCAAAAATTTTTGAAAAAATTACAAGTTTGCCATCGAAATTTTTTACTTGGGGCTACCCAATTTATTTCCAGCAATCAGTCCTAGGACTGCCAGCAGGTTGGCAATCCTAACATATGTTAGGACTGCCAACTTAGTGGCAGTCCTAAGACTGCTAGCAAGTTGGCAGTCCTTGGAGATGCTGCTGTACCAGAACCCAATTCTCGCCGAAGGTCTGGATGCCGGCGGCCCTACCGCTTCCCGACGAGCACACCGGGGAGAAGACGACGCTGGCGTCGTAGATCCCGTCGCCGCCGCCGGGTGGGCAGTGGAAGTGCATCATCTCGTTCCCGTCGACCGGGCAGCGAGAGTCGAAGTCGGCGAGGGAGCGGACGGCCGAGCGGTAGTCGTCGAATCGGGAGACGGTGCGGGGACCGGTGGATGGGGACGGTGAGGGACTGGAGGAGGAGGCGGAGGAGAGAAGGGAGGCGGTGGCTTGAGGCGAAGGAGAGGAGGGAGGCGGCGGCTGGTGTCACGACCCGGTCCCAATTTCTTGGGTCGAATCGGATCATGCCCAGCCTGCACCGTTGTTGAGACGACGGCAGTAAGCTGTATCACTCATGCAGGTAATCAACAACACAAATTCTATTTGCCACAACTTTAATATTTCGATAATAAAATTTGTCCAACAAAAATTACAACTGATAAAATAGTCTTTTAAGAACAACAACTGGAAAAATAGTAAATGACAACAACTAAAAAGTAGACTCGTCATCTCCAAGTCCAGCCTCGTCTGGTAGCACAACTGGATACAACTCAGGATCATAATAGCTACTAATCAGTAGCTCTGCATCATCAATAGGACCTAAAAACATAGTCTCCAGTCAGGAGGGAGCAAAGTACAATTCATGATATTTTAACAATTGAAATAATAATGGAATTATGCATTTCTAAACAATTTGCAGTAAATGGTTTTCCAACAGTTAAAACAATGTGATGTGAATAGGCAATAAATATGACCGGATTGGGTTGTACAGTTGTATCCTATTGATACGATATGGCTTATCCCCGTGTGTGTGAGGGGTAAGCTAACACAGTCATTATACTATTTTGGATGTGGTCATACTCGTTACACTATTCCTCCAGTACCCAACAGTTAAACAGTCCATGCTCTCAGAGAGAGAGTTCCGTGTTGCCTCGTGGTTTAAATTTGCAATAAAACTATTACTAAATAATTGTAAACTACCACAAACTGTACTTGCCTTGGTTTTGACTGGAATGAGGGTAATGACTCCGAGATTGAATTTCAGATTTGTCCTCAAAATCCTACAATCGAGAAGTTGGTCTTAGATTCCAAAATTGTCATACTAGATGTACTAGTTTCAATCTCTAACTTGTCCTAATCAATTTTAATCTTTATTTAGCTAACACAAACAAAACGCGATTATCGGTGCGTTATAATTATAAAACATCAATTTATATTTAATTTGTAGAAAAATTGTATTTATTGATTTATTTGAAAAAAACTTAGTATTCTATAAATATAAAACTAAGATTTTCCTTTTTAATGAGAAATACATGAATTTCTATTTAAAAGTTTTACAACTTAACTTCTAAGTGATAAAACATTTATTATTTTTCTTTTTAAAATAAAATAAATAATTATTATTTTATACTACGTTTTCATGACAGAAAATCAACCAGAGAATAAAATAAAACAAAAATAAAACCTAAGCTATTACACTTTCTCACAGCAAGAATAAACAAATGGGCTTATGCCCTTTTACAGACCTTATTACATAAATTTAAATAAGAAGAAGACATTTGTTAGTCTCTAAAAATCCTACAATTAAATTACAAAATAAAACTAATAATTAAAATAAATTTAATTAAATTAAATTTCGAGTCTCAGACTTGGCCCAATAATCAACATAGCTAATGCCTCAACGTCCGGGTAATATCGGGTTCGTTTGCATTTCGCTAAGGGCCCATTGACCGGTACGGTCCTCGCCCAAAAATCCAATTTATAAATATTTTCGAAAATTGATTTGAAATCCTTTATAAATTTTATAAAATTTCGGCAGCATTCCCTCTATTTTCGGGATAACCCAAAACTGGGAGAATGCCAGAAACAACCAATCAACTAGTCCCAAACCAGGAAAAACCTATCAATAATTCCAGAAACTATATAAAACGTAATCCACATAAACATTCTCGAAAATATTCGAAAAACCCGAAATAGGATCGGAACCACTGCAAATAAACTATCATTCGAAAAAATCCGAATTAAAAACTAATCCAAAAATCCCAGGAACTTTTCCGAGACAAACTCGAAAATTTCGAAATTAACCCATCAGAACAAATTTCCGAAATACAGAAACTTTCTCGAATCAAATCTCAAAAATTTCGAGAATTCGATGAAACCACAGAACCAAAATGGTTTCGGGAAATCCGAAAACCAAGACGTAAACCAAAGACCGAATTCCCGGGGAGGAATCGGGGGCCAGTACTCATCATTGACTATAAAAACCCAAGGGACAACTACTGAGATTAACAGAGATTACCCAAAAGCTTGGTGACGGAATCCGAAGGGTAGCCTCGGACTCGAAAATACGCCGTCACAGACTCTGAAGTCTCCGGACAGCGTCACAGAGCGCTACGAAAACTACGAACAACGCTAAAACTGAGGCGGGAAGCGATCCACGAAAATCAAATCAGCGAATCGGAAACGCTAGACAGCAAGGTCGGGGCCGGGAACTCGGAGAAGTGTCGCGGAGCTCGGGAAGCTCTGGCCCGGAGGGGACAGCGCTGAAAAACTGCGCGGAGAGTGGCCCGGGTCGGGATCAGCCTGGGTGGCCGCGGCAAAGGTCAGGGCGAAGGGGCGTCGACGTCGGCCGTCAGCGGGGCTGGCGCAAAGCCGCTGAGGACGGTCGCGGGGACAGCGGCGGTGGGTTCGCCGGGCTCGGGCGGAGCGCTGGAGTGATCGGCCTGGGTCGGGAACCGCCGGTAGGCTCAGGCGGAGGCCGGCGGTCGGAAATAGCTCCGGGTCGGCTAGGGTTTGGGGGTTAGGGCTGAGGGTTTAAGAGTGGTGGTGTTGGTGAATGGAGGAAGGGTTTATATAGGAGATGAGCGGGGGTTACGGGAGAGGAAGGGTTCGCCGGAGTTACGGGGAGCCGATGGGTCGACGGCTTGGCCGTTCGGGAACGGAGACGATGGGTCAGCCGCTCAAAAGTAATAAAGGTTTCTTAACCTTTACTGCTGGTGAAGATTATAAGTAAGTGAGAGAAAAATTATTAGTTAAAGGAATTTGTTTAATAGTATACCAATATTAAATTCTCTTTTCTTTATGAAAAACTTAATAAATATTATATCAATTAATATTTCAGATTTCAAGAACCAAAAATTTGCCTGAATTCGAACTTGGGTTCGGAAACAGGTCCGGGACAAATTCGGGATGGTCTGGTCCAAACTTAAAATTCTAGAATATTAATTTATGATTTATACACGAAATCGATCTCAGTTTTCGGAATTGATTCCGAGTCGATTTTCGAGAATGGGAACGGGTTCGGGTCTGGCCAGACAATCAAAAGTCCAAAAATTATATTTTTTTAAAAAATAAAAGAACGCAATATTAATTAGAAAAATACGGTTTTGACTGAAATTTACAGAATTAATAATTAACTAATTTAAGTTATTCAAATAATTAATTAAAAGTTACGGGTTTCACAACCTTCCCTCCATAGAAAATTTCGTCCTCGAAATTTAAAGGATAGGGTTAGGAATTACCTCAGGTCTCAAACAAGTACGGGTACTGCTCCCGCATCTCATCTTCTCGCTCCCATGTAGACTCTCCTGGGGAATCGTGCCTCCACATAATTCTAACTATGGGAGTCACCGAAGTCCTGGTCCTCTTCTCGTATCTGTCCAAAATCACCACAGGCTTCTCTGGTACTGTAAGGTTGGGTCCAATCTCCAGCTCTGAATGGTCCAGAATGTGACTCGGATTCGGGATGTAGCATCTGAGCTGCGAGACGTGGAAGACATTGTGCACGCCCTCAAGATTAGCTGGTAGAGCTAACCGATACGCTACTTCACCAATTCGGCTTAAAACTTCAAATGGTCCGATATATTCGGGACTCAGCTTCCCAGCTCTGCCAAATCGGATAGTTCCTCTGGTAGGAGAAATCTTCACAAAAATACTATCTCCTTCTTTAAACTTCAGTGGTCGACGACTGCTGTCTGCCCAATGCTTCTGTCTGTCTTGGGCGATCCTGAGCTTGTCTCTAATCACTTTCACCTTCTCTGCTGCATCAGTTACCATTTCTGGCCCCAGCAGTACTCTTTCTCCTACGTCGTCCCAAGCAAGTGGAGTGCGGCAATGACGTCCATAAAGAGCTTCAAATGGGGTCATACCAATGCTAGCTTGGTAACTGTTGTTGTAAGAGAATTCCACTAAATATAAGTGGTCTTCCTAAGACCCTCCAAATTCTAAGACGCAAGATCTCAGCATGTCCTCTAGCGTCTGGATGGTCCTCTCAGATTGTCCGTCAGTTTGGGGATGATAGGTTGTGCTGAACTTTAGTTTTGTTCCCAAGCTGTCATGCAAACTCTTCCAAAAATATGAGGTAAATCTAGTATCTCGATCAGATACAATACTTACCGGTACTCCATGAATCCGGTAGATGTGCCGCATGTACAGTGCCGCCAACTTTTCAGTAGATAAACCAACCTTGAAGGGGATAAAGTAAGCTGACTTAGTCAGTCGGTCTACAATAACCCAAATGGCGTCCTTCCCTCCTTGGGATCGAGGCAATCCTGACACAAAGCCCATTGTTATATGTTCCCACTTCCACTCCGGAATGTCCAGCGGCTGTAGAAGTCCTGCGGGTCTCTGTCTGCTAGCCTTCACTTGTTGGCAAATCAAGCATCTAGCCACAAATCTGGATACATCCTTCTTCATTCGATACCACCAAACGATGGTACGCATATCCCGATACATCTTATTAGCTCCAGGATGTATGGAATACTGCGACTGGTGTGCTTCTTGCATCAGCTCATTCCTCAGTTCGCCAGATGGTACACACAGCCTCATACCATTCTTCAATGCTCCGTCACTGGCGATAGAGAATCCTTCAAGTGTTCCTGCCAGCACTTGATCTCTGATTTTGCAAAGCGTCTCATCTTGGAATTGTGTCTCCTTGACTTTGTCCATCAGACTTGAACGTAATTGCAACTGCATCATGGTTGAGTCAGCTCCAGGTACAATAGCTTCTCGCCCCAGTTCCTTCATCTTCTCCTCAGGCAGTACAATCTCCAGACCAAGCTTCTCTATGTCCTCCAACAAGTGCCACTCCTTGGTCAAGAACATCGCCACTGGGTATCGACTAAGTGCATCTGCAACCACATTAGCCTTACCCGGATGGTACTGCAGGTCGATGTCAAAATCTTTCATCAGCTCCAGCCATCTTCTTTGTCTCATGTTCAGTTCCTTCTGAGTGAAAACATTTTTGTGGTCTGTATATATTTCCACTCTCTCTCCATAGAGATAATGCTTCCATAGCTTCAATGCAAAGATGACTGCAGCAAGCTCCAGGTCATGTATGGAATAATTCTTCTCATGAGTCCGTAATTGCCTAGATGCGTAAGCAATCACTTTTTCATGTTATTGAAGAACGCAACCCAGTCCTTTTCCAGAGGCATCGCTGTAGATTAAGAAACCGCCGGTACCTGCAGGTAGCGCAAGTATCGATGCTGTTGTAAGTCTCTTCTTCAGTTCCTCAAACGATGCCTGGCAAGCTTCCATCCAGATGAACTCTTCATTCTTCCGAGTGAGCTTCGTCATTGGTTCAGCAATCTTGGCAAAATCCTTCACAAACTTCCGGTAGTAGCCAGCCAAGCCTAAGAAACTTTTGATTTCAGCAACTGAGCTTGGGGTAGACCACTTCTCAACAGCAACTATCTTCTTAGGGTCCACCAAAATTCCTTCTCCTATGACAACATGGCCAAAAAATCCACCTTGTCTAGAAAGAATTCACACTTGGATAGCTTACCATATAACTTCTCTTTCCTCAAAGTTTCCAGAACTTTTCTAAGGTGCTCTTTATGCTCCTCCTCAGTCTTCAAGTAGATCAAAATGTCATCGATGAAGACAACGACAAACTGATCTAGGTATTCATGGAAAACCTTATTTATAAGGTTCATGAACACAGCAAGAGCATTCGTCAGTCCAAACGACATGACCAAGAATTCAAACTGTCCATACTTGGTGTTGAACGCCGTCTTGGGAATATCCTCTTTCCTGACCTTGATCTGATGGTAGCCGGATCTGAGGTCTATCTTCGAGAACACCTTGGCTCCACTGAGTTGGTCAAACAGGTCATCGATCCGAGGCAGAGGGTATTTGTTCTTGATGGTGATATTGTTCAGCGCCCGATAGTCGATGCACATCCTCACAGTTCCGTCCTTCTTGGAAACAAACAAGACAGGTGCTCCTCAGGGTGAAGCTCCGTCTCGGATAAATCCCAAAGCCTTCAGTTCATTGATCTGATCCTTCATCTCCTTGGCCTCCTTCGGGTTGACTCTGTAGCATCCCTTAGAAATAGGGGAAGAGCCGGGAACTAGATCAATGGTGAACTCTATGTCTCGGTCTGGGGGTAACCCGGGAAGACTATCAGGGAAAAAATCCATAAATTCTGCTATGATAGGATGGGGAGGTCCGGGTTCTTCTGTGATAGAGGTGTAGGTAACACACTCCATATCCTCCGAAGTTCGAGAGATTTCAAACTCCGTCTCTCCAGGTGGGCTGAAGACTACACATCCTCTGTGACAGTCTATCAGCGCACGCTGCTTACTCAACCAGTCCATCCCTAGGACTACATCATAATTAGGTAAGGGCATCACAAGCAAAGGTGCTATGAACTAGTGGCCTGATATGGTGATAGGGCAGTTACAGGTCTCAGTGATGGGTAGGGGTCCTCCACCGGTCATGACTCTATAAATCTTCTTGCTAAATCCCGTATCTATGTGGTGTGTAGAGATGAATTTTATGGATATGAAACTATGTGATGTACCCGAATCAAATAAAGCTAAGGCAGGGTAGGAATGCACATAAATGAAACCTGCGATGACATCAGCTATAGGTTCCTGCTCTGGCTCTTGTTCCTCTACTGCTAGGACAAAAGCTCGCCCAGTCTTCTGTTGATGCTGCCCAAATTGTTGTTGCTGAGTGGACAGAGGACCTTTCTGCTGAGTAGCTCCAGTCCGGTGCATTGACGAGGGGCAGTCCTTCACTTGGTGGGTTGCAGACCCACAGACTAGGCAGTGTCCTAGCCTCTTCCTGCAGATGTTCGACTGGTGCCCTGGCCTCTTACAAAAATCACAGACAGGGATCTGCCTCTGAGGTGCTCTATCATTGTTCCTCGTCTATTGGTTCTGCTGGTGGTGGTGAGGAGGCCGGTTGTTGTTGTTGTTGTTGTTGGGCTTCTTCTGATTACCCTGAAAGTTGTTAGTTCCAGGATAATTCCTCTTTGAGCGAGCGGGTTGGCTCTTCTCTATATCTTGAGCTCGCTCCAAGATCCTTTCATAAGTCTTAGCACCGCCTGAGATCACATTGGTGCGAATCTCCTCTCTCAGCCCATATCTGAACCTTTCAGTACGATCATCTGGATCAGCTACCAAGTTCTTGGCAAAACGGCTGAGTTGGCCGAATTCTGTCGTATATTCTCCAACAGTCATATTTCCTTGCTTCAGGTTCTGAAATTGCCTCTCCATCTCCCGCAACTCTGATGTTGGGAAGAACTTCCTCTGGAACAACCTCTTGAAAGTGTCCCAGTTAAGCTGTCTGTCCTGGAGTCGGGGTTCATTCCGATACCAGGTGCTTGCTACACTTTGCAGTTGGAGTCCCACTGCTTCAGCCTTGAGGTCTTCTGGAAGTCGAGCGACGCTTAGGAGACGCTCCATGCTATCGAGCCATTCATCAGCATAGATAATTCCCTCGGTTCCCTTGAAGGGTCGAGGGTTATGCTTCTTGAAACTCTCAATATCGCCCACCTTGGCAATATGATCCTCATTAATTTAAATGGCCTTAATGTTACATAAATTAACCCTTAGATTTATGTTTACCTTGGCAGGCCTTGGTTCATGTTGAGCTGCTTCTCCTCTCTTCAGTGCAGCCATTGCCACACTATGGGCATTCTCCATGCCTTCTCTCATAATTACCGTCTGCTCGCGATGAGCTTCAGCTTGAGTTCTCTGGGCTTCTAGCACTCCTCGTAGCAGACCTATGAGGTCGGTGGTCCACAGGCACAGGTGGGGCAGCTGGAGTGGGCAATACCACATGGGGCTGTATCTCCGTCTGGAAAGATGATGGATCCGCCATTGTATTATGGGGACGGTCGGCCAGCTGTCGAGGTGTAGGCTCCGGACTTGATTGGGGAGGTGGGGTATGATATGGTGAAGATACCCCATCGCCAGCAGAATTGGTCTTGTCAGTGGCCATTCTCTAGAAGGTTTAGGATATAAACATAAGCAAGGTAGCCTACCCGTCTATAACAATCAAAAATATTTATAATATATAACGGTCCTATGTTGTGACAAATTAATGTTCTAGTGTTCTAAATGTTTCTAAATGTTTTCCTAAGTCGTTGACCGACCTGCATGGGCCACCACTAAAAACATGTCACGACCCGGTCCCAATTTCTTGGATCGAATCGGATCATGCCCAGCCTGCACCGTTGTTGAGACGGCGGCAATAAGCTGTATCACTCATGCAGGTAATCAACAACACAAATTCTATTTGCCACAACTTTAATATTTCGATAATAAAATTTGTCCAACAAAAATTACAACTGATAAAATAGTCTTTTAAGAACAACAACTGGAAAAATAGTAAATGACAACAACTAAAAAGTAGACTCGTCATCTCCAAGTCCAGCCTCGTCTGGTAGCACAACTGGATACAACTCAGGATCATAATAGCTACTAATCAGTAGCTCTGCATCATCAATAGAACCTAAAAATATAGTCTCCAGTCAGGAGGGAGCAAAGTACAATTCATGATATTTTAACAATTGAAATAATAATGGAATTATGCATTTCTAAACAATTTGCAGTAAATGGTTTTCCAACAGTTAAAACAATGTGATGTGAATAGGCAATGAATATGACCGGATTGGGTTGTACAGTTGTATCCTATTGATACGATATGGCTTATCCCCGTGTGTGTGAGGGGTAAGCTAACACAGTCATTATACTATTTTGGATGTGGTCATACTCGTTACACTATTCCCCCAGTACCCAACAGTTAAACAGTCCATGCTCTCAGAGAGAGAGTTCCGTGTTGCCTCGTGGTTTAAATTTGCAATAAAACTATTACTAAATAATTGTAAACTACCACAAACTGTACTTGCCTTGGTTTTGACTGGAATGAGGGTAATGACTCCGAGATTGAATTTCAGATTTGTCCTCAAAATCCTACAATCGAGAAGTTGGTCTTAGATTCCAAAATTGTCATACTAGATGTGCTAGTTTCAATCTCTAACTTGTCCTAATCAATTTTAATCTTTATTTAGCTAACACAAACAAAACGCGATTATCGGTGCGTTATAATTATAAAACATCAATTTATATTTAATTTCTAGAAAAATTGTATTTATTGATTTATTTGGAAAAAACTTAGTATTCTATAAATATAAAACTAAGATTTTCCTTTTAATGAGAAATACATGAATTTCTATTTAAAAGTTTTACAACTTAACTTCTAAGTGATAAAACATTTATTATTTTTCTTTTTAAAATAAAATAAATAATTATTATTTTATACTACGTTCTCATGACAGAAAATCAACCAGAGAATAAAATAAAACAAAAATAAAACCTAAGCTATTACACTTTCTCACAGCAAGAATAAACAAATGGGCTTATGCCCTTTTACAGACCTTATTACATAAATTTAAATAAGAAGAAGACATTTGTTAGTCTCTAAAAATCCTACAATTAAATTACAAAATAAAACTAATAATTAAAATAAATTTAATTAAATTAAATTTCGAGTCTCAGACTTGGCCCAATAATCAACATAGCTAATGCCTCAACGTCCGGGTAATATCGGGTTCGTTTGCATTTTGCTAAGGGCCCATTGACCGGTACGGTCCTCGCCCAAAAATCCAATTTATAAATATTTTCGAAAATTGATTTGAAATCCTTTATAAATTTTATAAAATTTCGGCAGCATTCCCTCTATTTTCGGGATAACCCAAAACTGGGAGAATGCCAGAAACAACCAATCAACTAGTCCCAAACCAGGGAAAACCTATCAATAATTCCAGAAACTATATAAAACGTAATCCACATAAACATTCTCGAAAATATTCGAAAAACCCAAAATAGGATCGGAACCACTGCAAATAAACTATCATTCGAAAAAATTTGAATTAAAAACTAATCCAAAAATCCCAGGAACTTTTCCGAGACAAACTCGAAAATTCCGAAATTAACCCATCAGAACAAATTTTCGAAATACAGAAACTTTCTCGAATCAAATCTCGAAAATTTCGAGAATTCGATGAAACCACAGAATCAAAATGGTTTCGGGAAATCCGAAAACCAAGACGTAAACCAAAGACCGAATTCCCGGGGAGGAATCGGGGGCCAATACTCATCATTGACTATAAAAACCCAAGGGACAACTACTGAGATTAACAGAGATTACCCAAAAGCTTGGTGACGGAATCCGAAGGGTGGCCTCGGACTCGAAAACACGCCGTCACAGACTCTGAAGTCTCCGGACAGCGTCACAGAGCGCTACGAAAACTACGAACAGCGCTAAAACTGAGGCGGGAAGCGATCCACGGAAATCGAATCAGCGAATCGGAAACGCTAGACAGCAAGATCGGGGCCGGGAACTCGGAGAAGTGTCGCGGAGCTCGGGAAGCTCTGGCCCGGAGGGGACAGCGCTGAAAAACCGTGCGGAGAGTGGCCCGGGTCGGGATCAGCCTGGGTGGCCGCGGCAAAGGTTAGGTTGAAGGGGCGTCGACGTCGGCCGTCAGCGGAGCTGGCACGAAGCCGCTGAGGACGGTTGCGGGGACAGCGGCGGTGGGGTCGCCGGGCTCGGGCGGAGCGCTGGAGTGATCGGCCTGGGTCGGGAACCGCCGGTAGGCTCAGGCGGAGGCCGGCGGTCGAAAATAGCTCCGGATCGGCTAGGGTTTGGGGGTTAGGGTTGAGGGTTTGAGAGTGGTGGTGTTGGTGAATGGAGGAAGGGTTTATATAGGAGATGAGCGGGGGTTACGGGAGAGGAAGGGTTCGCCGGAGTTACGGGGAGCCGATGGGTCGACGGCTTTGCCGTTCGGGAACGAAGACGATGGGTCAGCCGCTCAAAAGTAATAAAGGTTTCTTAACCTTTACTGCTGGTGAAGATTATAAGTAAGTGAGAGAAAAATTATTAGTTAGAGGAATTTTTTTAATAGTATACCAATATTAAATTCTCTTTTCTTTATGAAAAACTTAATAAATATTATATCAATTAATATTTCAGATTTCAAGAACCAAAAATTTGCCTGAATTCGAACTTGGGTTCGGAAACAGGTCCGGGACAAATTCGGGATGGTCTGGTCCAAACTTAAAATTCCAGAATATTAATTTATGATTTATATACGAAATCGATCTCGGTTTTCGGAATTGATTCCGAGTCAGTTTTCGAGAATGGGAACGGGTTCGGGTCTGGCCAGACAATCAAAAGTCCAAAAATTATATTTTTTGAAAAATAAAAGAACGTAATATTAATTAAAAAAATACAGTTTTGACTGAAATTTACAGAATTAATAATTAAATAATTTAAGTTATTCAAATAATTAATTAAAAGTTACGGATTTTACAGCTGGAGGCGGAGGAGGAGGAAGGAGGCGGCGGCTAGAGGAAGGAGGAGGAAAGAGGAGGGAAAAACCCTAAGTTTGGGATAGCCCCAAGCAATTTTTGGGACGTTCCCAGTAAAAGTTCCTCAAACTTGGGCTGTCCCCTAGTAAAATGACGCCCCCAGTAAAATACGCGGTGCCCTTAGAAAAAGCCAAAATATAAAGCTTAGGTTTTATGTTTCAAACAAACATTCTTATATATAGAGAATGAAAGAGAGCCAGCAGCCACAATGTAACCGTTAGCATTAGGGGTATTTTGGGGAGTGCACATTTTTTAAAATCCGGGCATTCCGAGCAAAACGGTTTTGCGGGAGGTGCAAACTGCTTAAGTTTTCTAAAAGGTCTTATTTTGCGAATGAGGCAACTCTAAGGAGGGTTTAAATGCACTTTACCCAAAAATAGAGATAGATAAGTTAATTTTATATTATTTTTAAAATAGAGATAGATTTTTTTAAAATATACAATTAAAAATTATATTTAAAAATATTAATATTAATTTTAATCTTAATTTTAATATTATTCAAATGTTATTTTTTTTGTTAATATTATTGTTGATATTAATTTTAATTTTAACATTAACATTCAAAATCTTATATTAAATTTAATATTAAAATAAAATTTAAATTAAATTAAATTAAAATCAAGATTTAAATTTAAATTAACATTACCATTAACATTAATATCAGCATTAATATTAAGATTAACTTTAATATTAAAATTAAAATTACTGTTAAAATTAAAAATTGAAATTAATATTAGCATTAATATTAAGATTAAAATTAAAATTAATATTAAAAATATAATTTTAATAGTATATTTATTTCTAAAGATAGATTATTTTTTTTAAAAAAAACTCTCTCTATTTTAAAAATGAAATAATTTATCTATCTCTATTTTTTTTCTAAAATTAATCTCTCATTGTATAAAAATAAATAGATAAATAAGCCTTAGTTTTTTAAGATAGAGATATATTTGTTTTTTAAAATGAGAGATTTAAATTTTTAAGGAGAAAGAATGACCTCTAGCCTAGTGGTTAAAAGAGATATATACTAATATCCCTCGAGCTCCAATATATATATATATATATATATATATATATATATATATAGATATATATATATATATATATATATATATATATATATATATATATATATATATATATAATATATATATATATATATATATATAAAATATATATATATATATATATATATATATATATATATATATATATATATATATATATATATATATATTGGAGCTCGAGGGATATTAGTATATATCTCTTTTAACCACTAGGCTAGAGGTCATTTGCTATATATATATATATATATATATATATATATATATATATATATATATATATATATATATATATATATATATATATAGCAAATGACCTCTAGTCTAGTGGTTAAAAGAGATGCAGTCCGGACCACTTGGGCCGCATGCATCTCTCTTAACCACTAGGCTAGAGGTCATTTTCTATATATATATATATATGGAGCGGATCAAAAGCCCTCCTTAAAAAACTCCCTAAAAAACTCCCTCACTTTAATTCGTAATATTAATGTTAATATTAATGTTAATATTAATGTTAATATTAATATTTATTTTTTTATATTTTTTTATATTAATGTTAATGTTAATGTTAATATTAATGTTAATGTTAATGTTAATATTAATATTAATGTTAATGTTAAGTTTAATGTTAATTTTAGTATTTAATATTAATATTAACATTAATATTAATATTAACATTAATATTAATATTAAATTACCAATTAGAGTGAGAAAATTTTTTAGGGAGTTTTCTAAGGGGGACTTTTGATCCGCTTCCTATATATATATATATATATATATATATATATATATATATATATATATATATATATATATATATGGCCAATGTACCTTTAGTTCAGTGGTAGTGGTGAGACATGCGATCCGAGTGGTCATGAGATCGATTTCCGACGAAAAAAGTTCGCCACAATTAAAAATTATAATATCTTATTTATTTATGAGCAATCAATCAAAATAATAGTAATATATTTACTGGAAATTGCTGAGAAACCCAATTTCGGGGTGGGCTTTTATGAAATGCCCACCCGCTGGATGAGTTTTATGAAATACCCAAAATTAAGTATTTTCACGTTAAATATTCCAAGATTCCCTTTTAGATGCCACCCGCTGGAAACTGCTATTTTTATAATATCGAAACTACCCCTCCGCGCGAATTGGTCATCTATATGTATTTGAATTCAAAAAACTCAGATCTGGATTGCGATTTTCGTCTTCTTCTTCTTCTTCACGAGAAATCTGAATTCCATTGCTCTCATCTTTAGCAGAGATCGCAAAGATCGTTAGTAGTTCGGTGTGCTTTTCTTCAGTCGAACTCAGATCATCTCTCGTCATCATCATCACCATCATCATCATCTTCATCGTGGAGACATTTGAAGTTTTCCGACGATTAGGTCAATTGTGGAGAGAAGATCTTTCTTCTTCTTTTCCATAAGAATTATCATCGTTTTGAAAGAAGAACGAAACTCTTTATTCCTGACAAAATGACCATTCTCCGTGCTAAAATGACGGAGAATGACTATTCTTCGTTTTAAAAACACGGAGAATGGCATTCTCCGTGTTAAAAACCACGGAGAATGATAATTTTCTATGGATTTTAACACGGAGAATGCCATTCTCCGTGGTAAAGTGACGGAGAATGGCCATTCTCCGTCATTTTAGTACGGAGAATAGCTAAGATCCATCAAGTACACGGAGAATGGCCATTCTCCGTGTAATTTAGAAACAGAGAATACCATTCTCCGTACTAAATTACACGGAGAATGGTCATTCTCCTACGTTTTAACACTGGAAATAACCATTCTCCGTGTAAATTAACACGGAGAATGTCATTCTCCGTGTTAATTTACACGGAGAATGGCATTCTCCGTATTAATTTACACGGAGAATGACATTCTCCGTATTTTTAACACGGAGAATGGCCATTCTCTGTGTTTTTAACACGGAGAATGGCCATTCTCCTGCATTTTAACACTGTAATGACCATTCTCCGTGCTAAATTACAAATGGCCATTTTTCGTTTTATTTAACACGGAGAATGGCCACCCTCATGCGAAATTAACATTTTTCGTGTTCTAACACGGATCCTGCATTTTATGGTCAGTTGAAACTTTGAAGGGCCATAACTTTTGACTGGGAGGTCGAAACGAGGCTCCGTTTGTCCCAAAACGAGCGTATCTTCGAGGAGGCTGAAAGTAACAGTTTTTTCGTTAGACGGCCTTTCGAAATTTTAGAATCGCAAAAAAAATGATGTTTTGACCTCCGTTTTAGCACTTTTGTCGTTTGTCTCGGTCTTTCCGAAATTTTTCGACGAGTTTTTGAAGATTTTTGAGGAGAAAACCTTGATTCGAAAGTGAGCAGCGTATGGAAGAAGATGAAGTATCGAAACATTTTTTTTAAGAGTAGTTTCGTGGGTGTTTTCAATAAATTAGAAGGAAGGACAAAAAGGTCATTCAGAACCCTCTTTATATATTTTTTGCTAATTCTGGGCACGCGATGAAAGTTTCTTTTGCGGTGGGTTTTTCATAAAATTTTTTAAATTTTTGGGTATTTCATAAATTTTCCCATATATTTATGATATCCAAAATTTTATTCTTAATATACTCCTACTCTATAAAACCGTCGCCCTAGTAACACCCCGTAGGGGTGTGCATCGGTCGGTGGTCGACCTATTTGATCGAAACCGAAGTCGAACCGAAGTTAATCGGTTTAACAAAAATCAAAGCCGAACCAAACCAACCAACTAGTCGGTTCGGTTTTGAAACCGACCGACTTGGTTCGGTTTGGCTCAGCTCGACTTCTTCGGTTTTGATCACATTAAAAAAAATGAACCTACAAATAAAATGATCACTGGATATCATCGATTCATCATATCACATTCAAACTTGCAAGTTGCAACCAGAAATCTGGAATCAAACTTGCAACAAAAATAGAAATGACATTGATATCCATTTATCCAGAGCCACAAAAATTTGGAATCAATAGTATTGAAGTAATTGAAGTAAAACATCTGGAATCAATATTCAATAGTATTGAAGTAATTGAAGCAAATGCAGAATAATACACATGTGAATCAACCAAAAATCTGGAATCAATACACAAAAATCTGGAATCAACAAAAACAGAAATGACAATAATATATGTGAATCAACCAGAAACCTGGAATCAAATAATCAGCACAGAACAACAAATATATATGTGAATCAACCAGAATTCAGAAATCTGGAATCAAATAATCAGCATTCAGCACAGAGCCACACAATAACAAATATACTATCCAGTATCCACTATCCAGTGAGTTCTCATTTGCAACTAGCAACCAAACTAAATCTGAATTCAAACAGACCATTAAAGGAACATCTCAAAAAACAAAGAACCTCAACAAATATCCAAGCAAATAATGAACATCTCAAAAAACAGTTTGCAACTAATATATCCAAAGCCCAACAGCTTGCAAACTTGAACAAATATGCAAGCAACAGCAGCTTTGCACCAGTAGCCCAGCAACATTAGTACATCTTGCACCAATCAATAACACCTCAACAGCTTGCAGCCTTGCCCGATTGCACCAGTCAGTTCTCATCAAAGTTCATAGGTGTTCCCTGAACTCTGAAGCACCACCTAAAATATCTATAAGAGAAGAAAATAATAAACCATTAAAGGTATCAAGATTCAAGAATAATAACTATCAACAAACCAACAAAAAGAAGCTATTAAAGTTCTTATTACCTGCTTCAATGTCTTCAAGATCGTCTACTAAACTACGATCATTTTTTCACTTTTGAGCGTAACCAATTTTGAGTGCAAATGAGAGCTTGTACTGTCATTGGAGATAAACTACTCCGATATGGATCAAGAACGCGACCGCCGGTACTAAAAGCCGACTCAGAAGCCACAGTAGAAACAGGTATAGCCAAAATATCTTTAGCAATGTAAGATAAAACCATGTATTTATCTGAATTTTTCTTCCAATATTCAAAGATATCAAAGCTAGGTTTGTCTGCTTCACATGATTCCATCAAATATTGATCTACTTCTGTTTTGTACTCCCCAACCACCTTTCTTTTCTTTTTCTTGAGATAGCGAGAACAAATTTTTGTCCTACTAACATCACCATTATCATCATCAACCTCATTGACCAAATTTTGCTCATTTGGATGTTCTTCAGTTCCAGTTTCAGGATAAAGCAGTTTGTATTCTTCATACAATTCATGCAAAAAAATCTTCACCTTATTTGTCAATTCTCTACCCATGTCTTCACCACATAATTCTCCAAAACAAAATTCAAGACCGTCTTCCTTGTGACGTGGATCAAGTAGTATAGCAACAAATAAAAAGGGATTCATTTTTTCATAACTTCCCCAATATTTATCATACTTTTTTTTCATATTATCACCCATAGACTGGAGAAACTTATCTTTACTAGACATCCAAGTTTTTAATTGTTCATGAATAACAACTAATTGCCATAAAAATTCATTGGATGTGGCACATGTAGAACCAGAAAAACTTAAAGTTGCATCATAAAATACCTTCAAGAACTTTGTGAGAGCACGGGCATTGTTCCAATCATCAACAGAAGGAGTCAATTTCGTCCCACTTCTATAAAATTCACGCACAAATTGACCATCCTCCTCTTCTAAGCGTTCAAATGCCCTTTGAAACTTTTCGGCGGTGTCTAACATCAAATAAGTCGAATTCCACCTTGTTGTAATAGAAAAAAATAGTATCAGTTTTTTCTAGTCATAAAGAACTTAATTTACAAAAAAATGCAACAAATGAAGCAACAAAGCTTGGGCAAATGAAGTATCAGTTTTCTGTAGACTAATAAAGCAAACAGGAAAATGCAGAAAAGTATTAGTTAAACTGATACTTCATTTGCTTTGCATCAAATGTATCAGTTAAAATGCAGAAAAGTTGGAAATGCAGAAAGTTGGAAGCAACAAATGTATCAGTTGGAAGAAACAAATGTATCAGTTGGAAAAAAAAGTTCATTTGCTTTACTTCATTTGTATCAGTTAAACTGTATCAGTTAAAATGTATCAGTTAAACTGATACTTCATTTACTTCAATTTCAAGCTTAGTTGACTTATGAAAATTAGTAAATTACTATGATATAAATTCAAAGCTTTGAAGTTTCATCTCCTGTTTGACTTATGAAAATTACTATGATATAAATGCAAAGCAACTAAGCTTGAAATTGAAGTAAACCAATGGTCCAATATATCAAGCTTTCTGCATTTGAACTTTTGAAGTAATTGAAGTAATTGAAGTAAACCAATATCAAGCTTCTAATATCAACTAAACTTTCTGCATTTGAAGTAATTGAAGTAAACCAATATATCAAGCTTCTAATATCAAACTTTCTGCATTTGCAAAGTAACTAAGATTGAAAGAAGTAATTGAAGTAAACCAATGGATCAAACTTTCTGCATTTGCAAAGCAACTAAGCTTGAAATTGAAGTAAACCAATGGTCCAATATATCAAGCTTCTAATATCAAGCTTTCTGCATTTGAACTTTTGAAGTAATTGAAGTAATTGAAGTAAACCAATATCAAGCTTCTAATATCAACTAAACTTTCTGCATTTGAAGTAATTGAAGTAAACCAATATATCAAGCTTCTAATATCAAACTTTCTGCATTTGCAAAGCAACTAAGCATAATTGAAGTAAACCAATGTATCAATTAAACTGGAGTATCAGTAAAAAAAATTCTTATTACCTGGTTGGAACGTCATGACATAAAAGAGCCTTTGAAGTTATCTTTTGTTTGTCTACACATGTCTTGAATTTTAGCAACCTTGCTGGGGAACCTCTCCAATATCTCACCACATCACGAATTTTATTGATTGACTCATGATAATCTTTTAAACCATCTGTGACAACGAGATTCAGTATATGTGCACAACATCTCATGTGGATAAATTGACTACCCATAATTGAACCTTTCCAATTGTTCACTATCTTTGACAAGAATGAAATAGCTGTATCATTAGCACTTGCATTGTCAACTGTCACAGTCAATACCTTTTCAATCCCCCACTCCAATAGACATGCTTCAATTGACTTGCCAAGGGTTTCACCTTTATGGTCGAGAACTTGACAAAAGTTTATGATTATTTTTTGATAACTCCAGTCACTATCTATATAATGCGCTGTGAGACACATGTAATTCATATTTTGAATAGATGTCCATGTGTCTGTGGTAAGACAAACTCTTTGATGATCACTAACCAAAATATCCTTCAACCTTTCACGCTCCATCTTATACATATGTAAAACATCTCGTGTAATAGTAGTACGAGATGGAACACTAAATCTTGGTTCAAAGTCTTTACACAAGTCTCTAAACCCCTCACTCTCTACATGCCGAAATGGCAACTCCTCTTTGATAATATACTTGGCTACTGACTCTCGAAGATACTCCGGATCATAGGAGGTGGCAATGAGTTTGTGATTGCTTCCATCTTCCCCACTTTTCTTGGGTTGAAAAGATAAGGATTTCTGTTTCGACTCTCGACCAGGGAACTTTTTACATTGAAGACTGATGTGAGTATTCAAATTGGAAGTACCATTTTTTTTGGGTCACTAGCATAATCTTTACCACAGTAGTTGCACCTTGCTCGGAGGCCAACTCTGGTAAAGTGTGCCCAAGCTGCTGCAGGGGGCCTTGTGGGTTTCCTCTTACCAAGACTATTAGATGAAGCTGGATTATTATTATTTGAGCTTGGAGGAACCTCACCTTCATCATATGCAATAGCTGGAGACTCATCCATTGGACTTGAACTTGATATTAGATTAGTTTCACTTGTACTTGCAGTTGCATTGCAAACAGGAGATGAAACTATCTGTGCAACAAAAATAAAAATGTTTCAAATTTCAACTCATACACAAAGAGAAAAATATAATAGACGAAAATGAAAAGTAACATAGTTCAATTTATCTTACAGAGAAAGATGATGATGAAGAAGCCATGACCAGCAGGTTCAGCACAGACACAGTGACAAAAACTTTGACTTGTGCAGAAATAAACCTGTCCATGTCCCTGTATCATATTAGTTTGTGCAGAAAATACAACAATATGAAAATACTAGGAAAATAAGGGAACATTAGCCAAACTACTAGGAAAATACTAATAGAAGTTATGGAACCACAAAGCTTGAATGCAGTAAGAAAATAAACCCATTAAGTTTATAAACCCTAACCCTACATCTTGAATGCAGTAAGAAAATAAACCCTAAAAAACCCTAACCCTAAAATAGGGAAAAATACTAAATGGAACCACAAAGCACTAAAAATAGGAAAAAATACTAGGAAAATAAACCCTAACCCTAAATCTTGAATGCAGTAAGAAAATAAACCCTAAAAAAACCCTATAATCTATAAACCCTAACCCTAAAAAAAACCCTATCATCTATAAACCCTAACCCTAAAAAAAACCCTATCATCTATACATCTATAGAAGAAGAAAATAAACCCTAAAAATTTGCTGTTAAATATTGGATCTATACATCTATATTATACTTAGTACTTACCAATTAGGGATCGAGCTTGTAGTCGACCGGATGGAGATTGGGCGACTTGGAGTCGAAGGTGTTTGTAGTCGACCGGAGGACTACGGATGGCCGGAGGACTATGGAGGCGGGAGGGCCGGAGGCTGAGCTTTGGAGGAAGAGGAGTTGGGCGACGAAAATGGAGAGAGGGAGAGAAATGAGCAGCCGCTCGTTCTCTAAAGGAAATGAGCAGCCGCTCGTTTTTTCCTATTTTTAAGTTTTTAACCCAGACCAGCAGGCAAAAACTTTAGTTAAACCCTAAAAAAAAACCTAAGTCATGTGAGACTTGGTTCGGTTCGGTTTAGTCGGATTTTTGTTTACACAAACCGCTGACCGAACCGAACCGGTCGGTTTATTTCAATTTTCAACCGAACCAAATCAACTAGTCCTTCGGTTCGGTTAAAAACCGACCGGTTTGGTTTGGTTCGGGTCGACTTGATCGGTTTGGTCGGTTTGTGCACAGTCCTAACACCCCGTCCCTCCCCCATATATTTATGGAAACAACTCAAGTCATAAACCACCCAAATCTACACAATGAGATGGGTGGATTGATCAATATCTCACAATTTCGAAATTGCAACATGGGCCGGTTAATCCAGAGAACGAGTTCGAGTCGAGAGAGTGAAGTCCATAAAACTCCGACCGCCGCCAAATTTTTAGAACCGAAATTTAACTATTAAAAAAATAAACTCGGACTCGACCGTCTCCTTCTCGAGCCCATATCGAGCCCATGGCAACAATGCCCTAACCCTAACCCTAACCCTAACATTTCCGGCGATCGGCGCGTCCACTTTCTCCATACCAGGTGCTTCCCAATATTCTGCTGATTATTCATACAATTAATCAATATTTCTTTATTATTTATATTAGTGAACCATGACAACGAATTTCGCAATTTTTGTTATTGCGAAAGTTGAAATGTTGCTACTGTCGCGGAAGCATTCACTGTGATCGGCATTTCGTTGATATCGGTTCAGAAATTTTAGCAGTTGTTTTAGGTGCATGGATTTTGCAAAAGAGTGAAATATATTTTCTGAAGTGTCAGAGCTGCACTTGTTGGATTGTTTCTGTATGTGTGTGTGTTATTCGAGAGTCGCAGTAGTGTGTATCAACGAGTCGCTATCAGGAACCCCGGTGTCCGTCTGGTGATGGGCTTAGTCACTTTGGAAAGCCGAGCGATCACTTGTGAGGCGACGAGCCAATTTACGGATACTCCTCCGGGAGGGTCGTATCTGTATGTGTTTGACACGAATTGGACAACGATAGTTCCTCGTCACTCATGTGCCCGTGTCCAGGCTCCAAAGGGACCTGAAACATAGTTGAGACTTGAAAGTGATTTTCTTTCTGTTTTATTGGCTATTAAAAAGCATAATGTAGATAACCCCATTTCTACTTTTGAAAAAAGAATAAGATTCAAGGAATAGTTCTTATAGTTATAGGTTATCAATTTCTTTTTAGGGAAATGCTAGGACCATTGTGCAAGTCAAATAAATGAAGTATTGCATTCCTGTTTAGTTATTTGTCGGACGCTTATTGTTCAAGCTTTCACTAAGGAGGTGTTTGGTTGCCTGAAAATGTAAATACATCCAACATTTGTAAATGTAAACTGATTTTGATGTTTAGCTTGATGTAATGCAAAAAATGTTGCATCAACGCCTTTAACTATTGCGGTTTTTATTGCGGCCAAAATGGCTGCAATACCACTTACGACATAGGGGTGAGCATTATTCGGTTTTGAACCGAAAACCGAACCGAACCGAACCGAACCGAATAATTCGGTTCGGTTTTTAAAAAAATCGGTTCGGTTTTGAAAATACTAATTTTTTTTATTCGGTTTCGGTTTTGGGTTTCGGTTTCGGTTTCGGTCCAAAACCGAAAACCGAATAAGAAAATTTAGTTTATATATATATATATGTATTAATTATAGGTATACACTAAATATATATAGGTATATACTATAGGTATATATATATATAGGTATATACTATAGGTATATAATAAATATATCTAGGTATATTTAGTTATTATATATATTAACAAAAAAACACAAAAAAAAAAAAAAACCAAAAACCGAATAAACCGAAAACCGAACCGATTTAATTCGGTTCGGTTCGGTTATTGATCAATTCGGTTCGGTTTCGGTTTTGCTTATTCGGTTTCGGTCCAATTCGGTTTTCGGTTATTCGGTTCGGTTGGAGCCGAATAAACCGAATACTCACCCCTACATATGGATTCACGCAACAGTATTTTTATGAAATCCACTTAAAATGCGCATTAGAGAATTTGAATCTTGGTTGCTCTAATGTCATGTTAAAGTCCCAATCAGTGCATTAACAGTCGAGCTTTATTGAGGATTAATGGTTATATATTTATTCCAGCACTCCTAAACTATCCTATAAATGACATAAACATATTTACTTATGATAACAACTAACAAGTAAATTATATAACAATTACAAATAAAATTGGACATAATAAGTACACAAAGAAATGTAAATATGACTTGTACTCAAACATTTACCATTTAAGAAAATTTAGCATGCCATGATGCCTCGTTTGGTTCGCGGAATGGAAGGGAAAGGAAATCAATTCCTCGTCATTTCCTTTCCTTTGGGAAACTTTAATTCCCATTGATTTTCCTTTCCGATGTTTGGCAATGCCAAGGAATTTGGAAAGGAAAGTGAATACTTCAATGTGGGAAAATGATTCCTTGCTTGGATGGATGGAATCACTTTCCCCCCTAATTTCCCTTCCATTGGGAATCACTTTCCTTTCCTCCTCAATTCCTTGGACACCCAAACATAGGAAAGTAATCACTTTCCTTTCCCAACCCGGAGATTCCGCGAACCAAACGAGGCCTGAGTAGAACCCATTTGAAATAGACTTGGTTCAAAGTACAAACTAAATCCTTAGAGGAAATTGCTTCGGAAAAAAAAAAAAACTAAATTAGGTTCATAGCAAGCCAGTTTAAAATCAATTATATTGAGCTAAAGCCATTTAAAATTTTAAACTAAATTTTGTTCGAAGTAAAGCCTTAAAGCAAACCCATTTCAAATGAATTTAACCAGAAACCAAAGACTAACCAACCCATTCCAAAACATCCTTGTGCTAAACCAAAGTTCGAACGGAACCACATAAGCAAAGCTATCCAAATAAATTGACCTGAACCAAAGCTTGAAGCAAACCCTTGCATTTGGTTGGTAGCTCAAGCATAATGACATTTATATCCTTTTTGTATATAGATTTTGTTTATTTTGGCAGGTTTCGACATGGCCCAAACCTGGAAATTTGACTTATCCAAAAGTCGCCGAATGTCATATTATTACAGGGTATCAGCTGGATTTTTTTTGCAAAAATGACATTTTTCTTCAGTTCATGTCGTTGTCATGCTAAAACAGATATGTTGGCAAACCAAACAATGGATTTGCTATACCACTTGCACCAACGAATGTTGCATGATATTTCCATTTTCGGGCAACGGAATGGCCCCAAATATGGTGTACTGTGTATTTAAGCTAGGAAAAAGAAGTTTATTTATTTATTATTATTTTCCACTGATATAATGTTTGTAAAATGATAATTGTTTTTCAATTTAATCATCTACACATGTATCCTTGATTTTAGTATTCATTTAAAATGCCTAGATAGCCGACCCCAAAAGTTTGGGATAAACATTGTTCTTGTATTTAAAATGCCGAGATACGGCTTTCATATGCAGAGTTTGGAGTATATTTGGTCTAAAACTCCAATTATAGCACTTTCGGTAGATCTCAACATGCAATATTTATTCTGCACTGGCCACTAAAAATGAAACCATGTAAATCTAGAGTTTTTACTATATAACTAATGTATGAAATCTGATTAAAGTGGTCGGTTTTAGAAAGTTTATAACAAACTGACAGATCGAGTCAACACTTTGCAAACTTAATCTATCTGCACTCTGGAAAGAACTATGTAATAATGGTCAACTTTGTTAGATGTTAGAATTGAAAAAACTAATTAGAATATATATAAGGCAACTTTTCATTAAGAAGGGAACAAGAAGGTGTTTAAGAAACCATGATTACTTACAATATCTTATTTAAAAGACTTCATTTTATAGATTGTTTTCTTTCATAATCAGCACACTTTTTTTCCAAAAAATTAAAGAGGGGCTTTGCTGAAATTGCTTTCAGCAATTCAGCCAAACCCATGTGTAAATCATGCACTCAACACTTATGTTTAAATAGTTTTTCCATGCAAACTTAATCAATCTACATTCTTGAAAGAACTAAATAATAATTGGTTAATGTTGTTCGATGTTATAAGTGAAAAAGCTTATTGGAAGATTATATGTAGAGGCAACCTTCCATTAAGAAGGGAACAAGGAGAAACAAGCTTTATTTTCCGGTTGCAGAAACCAAGATTACTTACAACATCTTTTAAAAGGCTTCAGTTTATATATTGTTTTCTTTCAGAACTGGCCACAGTTTTTCTAAATTTTGCAGTGGGGGTTTGCTGAAATTGCTTTCCTTCTGAGCTTTTGTTGTAGTGCCCCGTTCCGAAAGGCGGCGAACTATGTAATATGGTTGCGGCGAGTCAGACTCGGTCGGGAACTTAGATGGTTAGTCTGACTCAATCGCTGAGCTTGGCTTACGATAACACTTTATGGCATCGAATAAATCGATTTGAACGAATGTTACGAGAATCGATCCAACTAATGGAACGACTTTTGTTGGAATAAATCCTATATGCAGCAGGCTGCGTCTCGGCGAGTGAGCTCTATATAAGAGTCCCTTCGACGAAACCGAACTGCTGTATAGTTTTTTTAGTTTTCGCTACTTGGTTTTGATGAATGTATTTTCGCGTCGATTTCTGCATTCA
Source organism: Iris pallida (assembly GCA_029216955.1). Classification (NCBI taxonomy): domain Eukaryota; kingdom Viridiplantae; phylum Streptophyta; class Magnoliopsida; order Asparagales; family Iridaceae; genus Iris; species Iris pallida. The sequence goes on from JANAVB010036018.1 coordinate 6,424,749, forward strand.
TTCTACGAATTTCGAAATGAAGGATTTAAAGAAGGAATTCTGATAAAATGTTGGTGCCATTGCAGGAGCTCGCGTAACTGAAGTTTGAACGTTGCGAAACGCTTCGACTCTTAGCACGATCAAATACTTGGTGGGTGGTTCGGTCCCTTCTTTTCTACTCCTTCCCGCAAACGAAATTCTTGTCTCGAACTTATTCAAATCGACGATGCCAAGTTAAATGTATGTCAAATCACAAAGATCAAGACTCGGAATAACTGTATCGATTTAGAGTAATTTACTCTGAAAATATAAGTTTCACATCAAAAACCGAAAAGTTAAGGTTCTAAAAAAGAGAGACTATTTCATGATCTGCAAAGTAAAATGAAACGTTGGTTGCAGCATATGATGTCTCGGGAAAATTGGTGCCTACGGGATGCCAAATTGGAAGTACGACTTTGGAAAAAATGACTTGTTGCATGAGTTGGAAAAAATGATAATGCTGCTTAATACTGCCCATGCTATGCAATCTGTTTCATATGTTAAACTGTTCTCGCATTTGCTTGGTCATAGGCAACTTGTGCACAAGGGTTTCCTCGAAACGGTATCCGCGGCATCGGAACAAAATCGACCTAGGGGAATTTGAGATTTCGTGCTTGGCACGAGGCATTACGAGACCTCCAGCTAGGCTTGCAACCTAGTCTGATAGGGCGCATTGTAATGCCATTGGAGAATAGTCCCTCGTGGTGATTAACACCGATAACCGCATATAAAATAGCATGCTCACCTATTGTCTTGTGCAAGTGGTAACTATTATATCTGTTTCATGCAGGGATGAGCACGGCCGTGGTAAGAATTGAGATAAAATGCTATGTTTTACTGTTCAGAGAAGGCTATCAATATGAACTGAATTCATTTAGTTCTAAATAGAAAGAAAACTCCAATGCATGCCTACCTTAATTATCAGAGTCGGTTTAGACGAGTGGGTTCGTCCCGCTCACTAGTGCATTCCCAAGTGTGGTGAGAACTCTGGGGGTGCATGGTGCTAAGCCAAAGCTGAAGTTCGGAGAGACGTTTTGAAGCTCTTTCTATTCTGAAGTATTTTGAAGCTAATTCATCGAAGACTTTCAATGTATAAAAGGGTGAATGTATGGAACGACAAGTATTAGTTCAGGCAGCTTGTCGAGTATTTTTTTTTGTTTCAATCAATGTAGCCGCAACGACATATCCAATGTAATATGAATTGCATTTAGTTGCAAGCTATCAATGAAAAGCATATTTCTATCTTCCTAAACTGCGTGTTCAATTACTCTGTGATTTGTTAAGTTTCAACTTGATGTTTCAAATAAATGATTAAATGTAATGTTCTTGCCTTGTACGAGTGCAACTCCAGACTCGTACGTAATCACGCCCTAGCGAGGACGATCGATTCGGCATAATCGATGCGAGGACGAACGGTTTGTCGAATCAGAGCGTGACAAATTGGTATCGGAGCATAATTATGTTTTCTCGAATTTTCGAAAAATGTTTCATTTGGAATATTGGTTGCGATTACTCGATTGAATGCTTGTCGACATGCTGCATGAAATAAAAATTTCATACAGGTAAGCCCGTAGATATTTTGAAAATACTAACGGGTTTACTTCGTTTTGTAGGAATGACTAAGAAAAATAAAAATAATTCCGCTACAACAACCAACGCTGTGGATAGTTCGTCTAGTTTTAAGGGCGCTAGCCCTAGCGAGACTACAATGGAGAAAATGCTGCGCTTGATGGAGCTGCAGCAGCAATAGCTTCAGATGCAAATCCAAGCCCAATTTGGTGTGCAACAGAAGCAAATAGATGTCCTGACGTCGATCGTAAGCATTATGGCAGGCAACACCAACGCAACGGTCGTGACATCTAAAGAGAGGGAAGATGTTCAAGAAGTCGAGGAAGAAGTTCAACCACAAACGGTGAACTCTTTTTCCTTGTTCAAAGCAACGGAGTTTCGCAAGATGAACCTGTCTAAGTTCAATGGTCGAGCGGAGCCTGATGTGATCGTGGGACGGCTTGCGAAGATTGATGATTTATTTAGTCTTCTCTGCATCGAAGGGTCCCAGAGGGTAGCATGTGCGGCGCTGCAGCTGCAATTGAGGGCCTATGACTGGTGGACGACGAAGAAACATGAAATCTATGAAACCTACCCTAACACCAAAATTTTCTAAAAAATGTTTAAGGAAGCTTTTCTTGAACAATATGTTCCTCGCGCCGTCCGTCGACAGAAGGGGGACGAGTTCATGATGTTGATGCAAGAAAATATGTCCGTTGAAGATTATGATGCAAGCTTCTCAAAACTTGCGAAATTTGTTGGCGTCCTCCTGCCCAACAAAGAAGAGTGGTACGAACGTTTTCAACAGGGTCTGAATGACGAATTGCGTAGGGACGTCATGGATCAACGATGCCAAATTTATCGTGAATCCTATGAAGCCGCACTTGATAGCGAACAAATTTTTGGCCGTATGTCGCAACGAAGCGTGTCTGTCGTCCCTAATAATTTCAACAAGCGTCCTAACGACGCCGGAGGGTCTGGAATGTAGAAACGTCCAAACATATTCAAAAATCGAGGCTCCTATAACGGAGTACGGTGCAACAAGTGCGGCCGAAATGGACATAAGATATTTCAATGCATGGTGTCCGGATGCTTCAGATGTGGTATGATAGGTCACAAGTCTTATGACTGTCTCGGGGGAAGAACGAGCCCTCCAAGAAATGTTCTAAATCCATACTGGAACAACGCTCCAAATAAAAAATAGAGCGCCTCCACTACGAGACGCAAATGCGGTGCCGGTGAACCCGCAGAACTAACGCCATGGAGCGCAAGGCCGAGTTTATGCATTGACTTGGGATGAGACGTTCGAGTCCGATACTGTTGTAACAGGTATACTACTCTATAAAAATATACCTGCTCGAGTACTATTCGATTCGGGTACGACACAGTTTTTTATCTGCTAATTTTGCTAAAGAAAATAAAATAGTCATGTAATCACTAGATATGAACATTAGTGTTAGCACTCCATCGGGAGTCGATTTGCCTGCAAACTTTATCTGTAGAGACGACCACATTTGCATCGGGGGGCAAAAATCTATCCTTGGAAGTCGTCGTACCAGACATCAAAGAGTACGACATAATCCTGGGTATGGATTAGTTGGGTGCTTGCCATGCAACGATCGAGTGCGCGGAGAAGAGAGTTGTGTTTCGTCTTCCTGGCGAGATAGAGTTCTCATATTCGTGCGGTACAATCTCGAAGACGGCCATGGTGGTATCGACAATTTCGGCGAGGCGTATGTTGCGTTCCGGCTGTGCGGGATACTTGGCATCAGTTCGAGATACGACGAAGGATATTGCAAATACGGTGCAGACTGATGTTGTGGGAGATTTCTTCGACGTTTTTCCAGACGAAATGCTCGGGATGTCGCCGGATCGAGAAATAGAATTCAACATCGACACCTTCCCGGATACATGGCCGATATCAAAATCACCTTACCGAATGACTCCAGCAGAACTGAAGGAGTTGAAAGTGCAATTACAAGAGTTGCTTGACCGCGGATTTATTCGCCCTAGCGTCTCTCCATGGGGAGCTCCCGTGCTGTTCGTAAAAAAGAAAGACGGATGGATGCGGCTATGCATCGACTATCGTGAACTCAACAAGGCTACCGTGCGAAATAAGTATCCACTGCCACGAATTGACGACTTGTTTGACCAACTGCAAGGTGCGTCAATATTTTCAAAAATCGATCTTCGTTCAGGCTACCACCAGTTGAAGATCAAGCCCGATGATATATATCGAAGTCTGCCTTCCGCACTCGATATGGTCATTATGAATTCCTAGTCATGCAGTTCGTTTGACGAATGCCCCAGCCGCTTTCATGGATTTGATGAACCGAGTCTTCTGACCCTTAATCGATAAATTTGTGGTCGTGTTCATCGACGATATCCTTGTCTACTCGAAAAATCGGAAAGAACACACGGAACACTTGAAGACGGTGCTGCAGACTTTGCGTGAACACAAGCTATACGCGAAGCGGAGTAAATGCGAGTTCTGGATGAGTAGCGTGACGTTCCTCGGACACGTTGTCTTTGCAGAAGGTGTCGTAGTAGACCCAAAGAAAATTGAAGCGGTGGTAGATTGGAAACGACCTACCTCGGCTAGCGACATTCGAAGTTTCCTGGACTTGGCGGGCTACTACCGAAGATTCGTACAAAGTTTTTCTAAATTAGCATCGCCTCTGACTCACCTCACCCAAAAGGGAGTCGTATTCGAATAGAGTGACGACTGTGAAACCAGCTTTCAAGAGTTGAAGCAACGTCTCGTCTCAGCTCCAATCCTTGCACTTCCAGATGGTCCAGAAGGCTTTCAGATATTCAGCGACGCATCGGGGACTTGTATAGGGTGCGTTCTCATGCAGAAAGACAAAGTTATCTCCTATGCTTCAAGGCAGTTGAAGCAGCACGAGAAGAACTATCCAACGCATGATCTAGAATTGGCGGCAATCGTGTTCGCATTGAAACTTTGGCGACACTACCTCTATGGTGTGGCTTGTAGGATCTACATGGATCACAAGAGCCTCAAATACTTATTCACCCAACAAGAATTCAACTTGAGGCAGCGACGTTGGCTCGAACTAATAAAAGACTACGAGCTAACGATCGAGTATACTCCGGGCAAGGGAAACGTCGTCGCAGACGCACTGAGCAGAATGTTCATGGGATTACTAGCCCTAAATAATGATATACAACGGGACTTAGAATCGATGGGTATCGAATTCGGATTATCGATATCTGTACCTGGCTCAGTTGAAGCTTGGGTCGAGCCTCCTTGGCAAAATAAAGACCGCACAGAAGGATGATCTATTCCTGAAGAAAATGCGCAAGCTGACTTCAACATGAAGAGCGACTGACTTTGCGGAAGACGGAGACGGGTGATGCGACTAAAAGGAAGGCTCTGTATCCCTAAAACTGCCGAACTCAGAAAAAAATTCTGACGGAGGCGCATTATGCGAAGTACTCGTTACATCATGGGAGCACCAAGATGTACAAGGACTTGTGCACAAACTTTTTGTCACGTCCCGGTCCCGTAGGACCGATCGTCCTCGCTAAGGCGTGATACTGCACGACCCTAGATTGCGCTCGTGTAAGGCAGTTTCTTAACGGCCAATTACAACAGCATGCGACGGGGTCGTCGCACAGAAGTCCCAAAGCAGAAACATTGATTAATACCAGCGGAAACTTGAAACAAAACACAAGTCATTCAAAATGCTCTTTATTGATATTGAAACAAAGATTACATAGGTGGGCACGAAGGCCAAGATTACAATCACTCAAGCTCACTCTTCTCACAATACAAGTCACTCTGCTCTCTCTCATCTCTCAATACAATTTGACGAGCCAGCAGATGCTACAGATAGGCGATATCCATACATTATGTCCCGTATAAGTCCAGACTCCATGCGGTCGCGCGTCTCGAAACGCCAAGGAACTCCATACCTCGACGCATCCAAGCGAGCTCCGCGCCAATGAGTTTCTACCTGTTCCTGTACATGAAAATTGTGTGGGTGTCAGTACTCAACTGTACTGGTGGAGTGAGCTCATCGCCCACCCATACAAAACCAACACGTTCATTTACTTTGTGCAACATATCCTTTTTACGATTGTCTTTCTATTCTTGGCTTAGGATCAATTTTATGACATAAACTCTGACCTATTTTGTGTCTCTAGATCATCACCGTGCTTTGCACCAACAACTTACTCGTACTTTGCCTCTAGACCTTCTCGTGCCAACAACGTTATCTTATCGACTCGTGCTTGCCTTTCGGCCCATATCTGATACGCAACAACTTGGTCGTGCCATAAATCCCTTTGTATAACATAATCGAGGCAGTGCCTCACCACTTAATAACTTGCCTATACTTGTGTCATAACAACGTGGTCGTGCCATAACATATCGAGGCCTCGCCTCGCAATTCAACATGACTTAACCGAACTTGTCCTACGGCCCTTCTTGACTTAACTTGAAAGTACTTAATTCCAACTTATGCAACTATGCCAACAACTTAATACTCGACGCCACATCTCGTGCCGAAGCACGTGTCTTTGCTTAGCCAAATCTTAGGCTCCATATTGGGTTGCAACCGTGCCTACCTTCTTAACTCAACGTGTCGTGCTTACACTTTCTTTGAATCGACCGACACCGTACATGCGGATTGCCGTTCAGCACACCAACTTATCTATATGAAACTCACTGACAATCCAAGTCATCGTGGACATAGCTTGGGTAGGCGGCGGGTCTTTCAATGCAAGATAGCTAGCCCCATGGAAAGCTCCCGACTACCTACGCGGTACAATCCAGCGCTGCTATAACGTCTTCCCCCTAGGTCGACTGACCCCGGCGCCCCGGCGTAATACCAGTCGAGAAAGAAATCTTTGTCGACAAGTTGTCCATGACCATGCACCTACGAGAACATCTAGACTCACGTAAATGCATGGCCTACTTTGAGGTACGACTAGAACCATACTTAGCAAAACGTACTCGAAACCATATCATGCAAAACGTGCATTGGAACCATACGATGCAAAACGTGCATCCGAACCATACGATGTAAAATGTGCATCCTTGGAGACTCCCAAAACGTGGGACCGCCTCGACGACAAACGGTCGCATGAACTTTTCTATCTTTGAAATCCAGGGAACGACTATCGTATAGCCTTCCTACTTAACTTGAACAAAACGTGCTCCTTAAGTGCCGTAGACCTTAGCTAACTTTTCACAGTGTCGACCGTGGCTCGTGCCTTAAACCGACTTGTGTTCTACACGACACTATTGCCCACGTCATACTTTATATGACAAGCCTTGAGATCGTGGGACTATGTGACTTGACAACCGCAGAAAGTGCGGGACAGTGCTTAGACTGACTTTGGCAGCCCAACATAACTTTTGCCTAACTCAATCGTGCAACAACTTAATCCGTAGGACGGACAAAGGCTATGCCAAGCCTTGGACGATGGGACCGTACATGCTTTATCAAGCATTCATACGTGCGACGCCTACGACTTAGGCTAAGTCCATAACTTCGTGGCAACTTAAATCAACTTTCCTTCTTCCAAGCCACGGGACGAAGGATCGGATGTCATTTTGAAAGCATACTGTGCAACACTTCTAAGCCGACCGTGGGACCTTTCCATATTCTTAACTTAATCCGACCCAAGTTGGGATTATTCCCTTAACTATGTGGATTCGTCTCTTTTATTATCAAGCCTACTTGTGCATTTGAAAATATTCGTTTTATTAGTACGAAGGCCAAGCTGAGGCAAGTTCACCGAAGCCACCCACCTGATCGAGGAGTCGTCTCGACCGTGCGGGTCTTCGAGCAAGCCGTTGCATGGTCAAGTCCAAACGCCGTAGGCGTTTTGATTCCTCCGATTGACTGAGCGGTACGGGGCACTACACTTTTGGTGGCACGACATGAAGAAAGACGTCGCTACCTTTGTAGTGCATGGCTTGTCAGCAAGTTAAGGCGGAACACCAAAGGCCAGACGGGGAGCTCTAGAACCTCGCCATTTCCGAGTGGAAGTGGGATAATATTTCGATGGATTTTATCGTAAGATTTTCGAAGACGTTGTGAGGGAATGATACGATTTGTGTCATTGTTGATAGATTGACCAAGTCTGCTCACTTAATCGCAATTAAAGTAGCATGGAGCGTCGATCGGTGTAACTACCACTTTTCTAAAATGATGATATTTTTGAACTTTTGTAAAATTGATTATTTTGTTATTATTTAGTTAAATGAATTGTGTTAGTGATAGAATTTAGTGAAACCTTAGAACCATATTGATTAGATGCTAGTCATGACCAAGGGAGACGTAGTTAGTGGGATTAGACAACCTTAAATTCATTTCTAATTAATTAGTCAAGCCTCTAGTCTAATTAGGAACCACTTAGAATTTAATGACTAAAATACTAAGTTAGAATGGACCATTTTCTTAGAATTTGTCATGACAACTTAAGAGGGCCTTCTAGACTTTCCACAAATGCACAAAACCCTAAACTAAACCTAAATGGCAGCCCACCTTCATTAAATAGCCCCACTTCTTCATCTTCCTCCTCTTTCATTCAAAACCAAAACCCTAAATTGAAGCTTTTCCCCCAAATTCCTCCTACCATCTTTTCTTCTCCAAATTGACCCAAATTCATTCTCTTCCCCTTGGAGAGGAGAAGGCTCTATTAGCTAGCTAGGAAGGATTTGGAGCCTTGAAGCTTGAAGCTTGAAGGAGATTCTAGATCTAGAAATTGTTCCTTGGGAATCCATCTCCCAAGTGGTAAGAGCCTCTAAACACCCTCAAATTTCCAATTTCTTGTTGTAGATGCATTCATTTAGGGTTTCCATGGCATTAGGAAGAATTTGGGTCAAGTTCGGGTTCGTTTGAGGTGCGTATCACGAGAATATCGGATACACACATCAAGTGTTCGACAAAATGACTCTTAGAGCTTTTGTTGCTCTAATTTCAGTTTTGTTTTGGTTTTTACATTGTTGATATGATGTGTTAGGAGTTGTGAGTGCTAGTTAGTGATTTCCGATTAATTTGGAGGAGTATTATGGATTGGGGACTCTGGTTCTGTGACTGTTCACTGTTTATTAATGTCCTGCCCATTTCATTGCTTGGTAGTTCAGCCCCCACCCATCAGAGTTTAGTCCTGCATTGCATTGACCACCGTATCACCATTTGATTCACCCCCATGCCATCTGTTCACTGCATTTGGATGTTTCAGTCGAGCCAAGTTGCTCATGTCCACTGCTAGCTAATCATGTTGAGACCAATGCTTCGTTTCCTGCATGTCCTTGTCTGCCCTTCGAATAGAGTTAGGTCCTGCATCATTAGATGTCCAGGCCATTCATGCTCAGTCCCCTATTTGAGATTCATCACTGCATACTTGTATCAGAACACTTCATATGCCCTGCATGTAGATGTGATATCCTGCATATTAGAAAGCATGTCCTGCACATTAGAATAGTCCACTGCATTCAATTTGAGATGTCCTGCATCACCATATACTTCATTTCATGCCCTGCATATACTTCACTGTATGCAGTGATCCACATACATCTGTCCATGTGTGGACAGCAAGTAGCCAAATGCATTCACTGCATTCACCCATCTTGAGCCAACTGTGCATGCTTCACTGCATATTAACCATTGCATTACCTGCAAAATCCTTGAGTGCAGACACAATTCATATGTCCTGCACCTCAGAGACTTCACTTAACCACTGCAAATCACTTACTGGTCCTGCATTTATATTTCAGTGCATTCTAATGAATTAGCCCTGCATACAAGTGTGACAGAACACTTTGAAACACTACATGTCTGCACTTTCATTTACCTGTTCATTCATTCCTGCAAATTAGCCATATCCTAATTCATTTCACTGCATCATTCAATTGTCCTGCAACCTCACATGAGACATTAACTTAGACATGCTGCACACACTTAGCTAATTCCTATATTTCACTACATTCCCTTGACACATGTTCTGTGACCACCATAAATCCCATTCTTCATTGCATACCTGGGCACTTGCCCCTGTTTACCTGCAAATGTTCACTGCATCACCTATACTTTCCTGCACACACTTAGGAATCATTTCACTGCATTCCCATAGTGCTCTGCCCAACCTTCATTAGTCAAAACCTCAAATCATTCACTGCATACACTCACATCATAAATTGCCCTGCATACATTGCATAAACACTGCACTCTTCACTAAACCTTCATGCCTTGCATTCATTTTCATATGTTCTGTGCACTCTGATACTCATGTATCAGAGCATGTGAATGTTCACTGCTTCCAGTATTCACCATTTAGCCCACTACATTCAATTAGCACTGCACTTAGCAATTTATCCTGCACTCTTCATTAGCTCCCTGCCACTTAGTCATGTCTTGCATATATTGCTGCAATGCACTTGGGTACTTGGGTCCAGAGGTGCATGTATGAGTCCAATTTGGTTCTGTCCTGATGACCCAGTGAAGATTTTGTTCAGTTGATACCTTGTTCAGTTCACATTAGTGTTACCTTTTAGCATTTTGTACATATGTTACATTAGGAAGTCCACCTTGCTGTGCCCTTGATGTTCAGTTCTCTTTGGCTTAGCAGTCCTGCGTTTGGTTCATCAACCATCTGCTCTATTAGGGGTTCACAGTATTGTGGTGTTAGTTCTTGGTGTAGAGGTTTGATCCCAGGTTCAGCCCCCACATGTACATTCTCTGTTAGCTCTTTTGGTTCATTGAGCATTGTGTTCAGTCCTTTTGTTTTAAGTTCAGTTACATATATGTGATTGTACACATATATGTTAGGCTCTAATGCTATACATTACGTATATGATTGGGTTATGAGTTGAGGGTTGCCTTAGTTCATTTGTCCTCTTGGTGCAATGGTAACTATATATATATATAGTATATATATATGTGATGTGTTAGCATATCTGTATTATATGAGATATATCATACATTATATATATATAATATATACATTATATATATATATATATATATATATATATATATATATATGTGAATATGTATATGAAGGTAAGATATATGGGATAAGGGTTATGTTATATATATATATCTTACCTTCATATATATATATATATATATATATATATATATATATAGGTGATGTGCCTTACATATATGTTATGGTATATGGGTTAGAATTTATGAGATTAGTTTTAATGTACAGTTTGACTAGATAGTTGACCATTTGACTGAGATTGACTTAGTTGACCAAGGGTTGACCAATGGGTTACTTTGACTAGATAGTTGACCATGGTTGACTTTTGACCTAGAGAGGCCTAGTAGCATGTAGATTTTATTGTATAAATCTATTATTTAATTTAGAATACATTGTAACATGTATCTCATATAATAGGACTCTGTGACTCCAGTTCGGACACCGATACACATCAGTTGCTCAGGATATCAGGCGAGTACATTCTCTGTTAGTTTTCATTCATGATAGTATCTATATTGTCTGCTCTAGACTACTTTATTTGATGCTGACACATTGTTCACACGGATTAGTACTATATGGATCTTTTCATGAGATGTTATCCCCTCATCGGGTGCATCGGGTATTTTATGTTCATGTGTTCCATCATGTACATCATGTACTCCTTATACTCGTATTATTCATGTACACTCATGTGCTCTCATGTACGTTCATGTGCTCTCATGTACTTTCATGTGCTCTCATGTACTCCCATGTTCTCACATGTGCTTCATGTATGACTAACAATCATGTACGTAACGTAACTTGATCGAATTCTTGTGTATTGATTGGGGTGGGAGTAGAAGTGGTTATGTGATTAAAATCCTCTAGTGTATTAATGTATATGTCTATTATACCCTCACGTATAATGGAGTTACCGTAGAATAATCATGTACAACCTAAACCAATCACATAACCATCTTGTGCTCTGAAACACTTATATTATTATAGTTCATAGTTTCGCTATTCTATTTCATGTACTCAGTTTACTTATCTATATCTCCTGTATTCCTGTACTTCTCTTTACAACACGTCATGTACTTTATTCTATTGTTAGCTCTATATTTTCTACCATATTTTGAAACTGCTTTCAGAGTTATGTATTCGCTCCAATCCTGACTAGATACGTTGACAAAATTTTACAGAGAACTTGGAGGATCCAACTAGCCTAGAGGAGACACAAGTAGTGCTTGGAGTAGACTGCTAGGACTGTTGGGATATGTCTTTTAGTTCTTGTTATGTATTTGATTTGTACTATGTGTGGTGTTGATAACACTTAAACTTATTTCTCTTCTGGGTTGTATTACACTTTGAGATCCTTCTATCTATTCTATTTTCGTGCTGATATCCATCTTAGTTATTTGTGATTGAGTTGTATCCTTATGAGATTGTCCTCCGTTTGGAGAGTATCTATCTTGGACATGTACATTATATTGTGCTTAGTGATTGTTGAGACCTAGGACAACGTTCTACCGTCGACACTGCGGCGTAGGCTGGACCTACCCACGGTCTCGTGCCCTTATACTGAGTGTGGGTCGTGACAATTGGTTAGCACAAATCTACGTCGATGAGATTGTTCGACTGCACGGGATACCGGCCACAATAATTTCGGACAGAGACGGGCGATTCCTATCGCGTTTCTGGACGAGCTTGCAAGCTGCGATGGGGACCAAACTAAATTTTAGTACTGCATACCACCCCCAGACGGACGGTCAGACGAAGATGGTGAATCAGATCTTGGAAGACATGTTGCGTCTGTGTGCGATCGATCTAAAGACTAGTTGGGATACGTATTTGCCGCTTACGGAGTTTGCGTATAACAACATTTATCAGTCGAGCATTCAGATGACACCATACGAGGCGCTCTACGGACGGAAGTGTCGATCTCCAATATGCTGGGATGAAGTCGGAGAGCGATAGGTGCTTGGACCGGAACTAGTGGAGCAGGCCATCGAAAAGGTTCGCTTGATTCGGGATAGACTTCGCATCGTGCAAAGTCGACCAAAGAGCTACGCAAATCTTTGTCGACGGCCGCTGGAATTTCTGGTCGGGGTCCATGTGTTCTTGAAAGTAACGCCCATGCGTGGCGTGATATGGTTCGATGTTAAAGGCAAATTGAGTCCGAGATTTGTAGGCCCTTTCGAGATCCTCGAGCGGGTTGTGACTGTTGCTTATCGGATCGCACTACCTCCTGCCTTGGTTGAAGTGCACGATGTTTTCCACGTTTCACAACTTCGAAAATACATGCACGATCTAAGTCATGTGGTTAGCTTCGATTAGTTGGAGCTACGTGCGGACTTGTCTTACTCGGAGGAGCCTATTCAAATTTTGGACCGAAAAGAAAAGGCCTTGCGAAATCGGTCGATATCTTTGGTTCGCGTACTTTGGCGGAACCATTCAATTGAACAATCGACATGGGAGATGAAGGCAAAGATGAAGGAGAAGTACCCTTCGTTGTTTGCCTAATTTAAGATCAGACCCTTGTTCTTAAGTTTCGGGACGAAATTTTTTCTTAGTGGTATATTATGTAGTGCCCCGTCCCGATAAGCGACGAACTATGTAATATGCTTGCGGCGAGTCAGACTCGATCGGGAACTTAGATGGCTAGTCTGACTCAATCGCTGAGCTTGGCTTACGATAACACTTTGTGGCATCGAATAAATCGATTTGGACGAATGTTACGAGAATCGATCAAATAATGGAACAGTTTCTTTTGGAATAAGTCTTAGATGCAGTAGGTTGCGTCTTGGCGAGTGAGCTCTATATAAGAGTTCCTTCGACGGGGCCGGACTGCTGTATAGTTTTCTTGAGTTTTCGTTGCTTGGTTTTGATGAATGTGTTTCGCGTCGATTTCTGCATTCATTTTACGAATTTCGAAACGAAGGATTTAAAGAAGGAATTCTGATAAAATGTTGGTGCCATTGCAGGAGCTCGTGTAACTGAAGTTTGAACGTTGCGAAGAGCTTCGACTCTCGGCACGATCAAATACTTGGTGGGTGGTTCGGTCCCTTATTTTCTACTCCTTTCTCAAACGAAATTCTTTTGCCTCAAACTTATTCAACTCGACGATGCCAAGTTAAATACATGTCAAATCACTAAGATCAAGACTCGGGGTAACTGTATCGATTTAGAGTAATTACTCTGAAAATATAAGTTTCACATCAAAAACCGAAAAGTTAAGGTTCTAGAAAAGAGAGACTATTTCATGATCTGCAAAATAAAATGAAACGTTAGTTGCGGCATATGATGCCTCGGAGAAATTGGTGCCTACGGGATGCCAAATCGGAAGTGCGGCTTTGGAAAAAATGATTTGTTGCATGAGTAGAAAAAAATGATAATGCTTAATACCGTCCACGCTATGCAATCTGTTTTATATGTTAAACTGTTATCGCATTTGCATGGTCATGGACAACTTGTGCACAAGGGTTTCCTCGAAACGGTATCCGGAGCATCGGAACCGAATCGACCTGGGGGGATTTGAGATTTCGTGCTTGGCACGAGGCATTACGAGACCTTCAACTAGGCTTGCAACCTAGTCTGATAGGGTGCATCGTAATGCCATGGAGAATAGTCTCTCATGGTGATTAACACCGATGACCGCATATAAGATAGCATGCTCACCTATTGTCTTGTGCAGGTGGTAAGTATTATATCTGTTTCATGCAAGGATGAGCACGGCCGTGGTAAGAATTGAAATAAAATGCTACGTTTTACTGTTCAGAGAAGGCTATCAATACGATCTGAATTCATTTAGTTCTAAATAAAAAGAAAACTCCAATGCATGTCTACCTTAATAATCAAAGTCGGTTTAGACAAGTGGATTCGTCCCGCTCACTAGTGCATTCCCAAGTGTACTAATCCCCCAAACCCACAGGTGACGAGAACTCTGGGGGTGCACGATGCTAAGCCAAAGCTGAAGTTCGGAGAGGCGTTTTGAAGCTCTTCCTATTCTGAAGTATTTTGAAGCCAATTCATCGAAGGCTTTCAATGTATAAAAAGGTGAATGTATGGAACGACAAGTATTGTTTCAGGCAGCTTGTCGAGTATCTTCTTTTGTTTCAATCAATGTAGCCGCAACGGCATATCCAACGTAACATGAATTGCACTTAGTTGCAAGCTATCAATGAAAAGCATATTTCTATGTTCTTAAACTGCGTGTTCAATTACTCTGCGATTTGTGAAGTTTCAACTTGATGTTTTAAATAAATAATCAAATGTAATGTTCTTGCCTTATATGAGTGCAACTCCAGACTCGTACGGCATCACATCCTAGCGAGGACGATCGATTCGGCATAATCGATGCGAGGATGAACAATTTGTCGAATCGGGACGTGACATTTGTCACCTGACCATGGTGTGGATTTTTCCTGAGTGAGCTCGGTGGTTTTTTTTTTATCTTCTCATTTGTGTTGTAGAGATCTCTCTCTTCCCCTCTCCCTCTTATCGCAAACTAGCATCTGTTTGTTAATGAAGAAAGCGATAAGACTGTCACTTAATTGATAATGGGCATATGTTATAGAAGTGTCAGGACTAAAGGAAATTTTGGTAGGTCCATGGGGAAATTGCCCTCTCTTGGCCCATCATCTTTCCCTATTGCCTGTCGTTATATCTATATCAAAGTAAGCCATTCACATATGCATGCCTGTTATGCCTGGATCTTTGAGGTATGTTTAGGAATCACTCTTTTTAAAAAAAATATATTCAGGGATTGGGAGGGGAGAGAGGTTGTAAAATGTGCAAGGAAGTTGGTCACTTCTTTTTAATTAATAACGGAAAAGTGTGTTTGTGATCTTTATACTATATTTTGGTGTCTTATTATGTTAGCAACAAACTTGGTGGATGATTGCAGGCTATGTCTCAACTCCCGAGGATAGTTGTTCTTCCTTCTAATTTTATTGTAAGAGATTTTTGACCTTTTTGGCATTTGTTTATGTTTAATATTTACTAACTTATGTTTGCTGTGCTTATCCTTGTTTCAGGAGTAATTGCATTATCTTCAATAGGTAACAGGCTGACAAGTAGCTTCTGATGTAACAAAGAAGCTCCAGTTAGAATACATAAAAACTCAAGCTAAGAGAAAGTTTTCCAAACTGGTAACTAGAAGACATTCAGCTATTGTTTTGAACTACATGGTTGCGGCAAGGAAGATCCACCACTGCATTAACAACATAAGTAGACTTAATACCGGAAGACCCTGCGAGAGTTATCTGCTAAAGTCATGACATGTTATTCTTCCTTTTCTGCTGTTTCCTGAGCATATAACTTTTTTGGTACAAAGATTACCTTTCAAATTATATGCACGTTGTTATATTGATACATTTTGTTGCTGGACGTTTTTGAGATTTTCATGAGATTCTGTTTAACTCCTGGCGATGTCTTTGTACGTGGACCGTCTTTCCCCTCATATTCGACCAGTAGAACCTATACGAGTTTTTCGAAAGTTTGGACACTGACTTGCAGCTGAAAGATGGATATGGGTTTGTAATCTATGAAGTTATTGCAGATGCAGAGAGCTTTGCAAACATTACGAGGCAAGAATATCCATGGGGAGCAGATATCTTAATTGATCCATCAGGCAGCCCAACACACACAAAAGATCAGCAAGGCCAAAAAAACTTATGAACCTTACCATGTTAGGAAGGAGGAGGAAAATATCAAGGGTTCCAAAGATGGAAGAGAATTTTCTAGGATTGGTCTGCATATCCCAGCTTATAATCATGGTAGGGATCAAGGTGATGTACATGATAAAGAAACAATTCATGCTTGTGTAGTTACTAATGATGCTGGAAGGGAGAGGGACATGAGTTTGAGAGAGGGAGGGATAGACAAAGGCGACGCTCAACAATCCTCAAGATCTAGGTTACATACCACAACATCAAGGTCAGCTTCTAGGTCTCTCTTACCATCATCCAGTTCAAGGTCTTTTTCTGTCTCATCTAAAGGCTCTTCATCAGGATCTCCATCGAGATCTCAGTCCAAGTCAGGCTCTCATAAATCACCATCTTTGTCTGTTTCATTGGAGAAGAAGCCTCAATGTTCGCAACACAATGTACATCAAAATGTCTCTTCTACTTCACTAAAGGGCAAGCTGGAGCATCCTACAAGCCCCAAAGGCATCCTTTGCTTGAGAGCTCTGAACTGAAAGATGGAGGTACCTTGGTTAAACTCAAGGTTGATAATGAACTCGGTGGGCAGTATCTAGAGCATAATACTCATGAGACAAGGTTCTCTTCATCCATGGTTGGCTTTAAGGAGAATAGTGCTGCATTAATCTACCAAAGTCTGTTGCTGCTGCAGAGAACAGCAATCAGCAGGGAGCTCTTGTGACAAAGCCAAAGATGCAGATTTCAGTTGGGTGTGAGGGAAGAAATCGTATAAAAATTACAATGCAGGCGATGATCTTGGCGCTGAAGCATTAGGGACTGCCAGCACCGGAGGAAGGTGGATAATGTATCAGTAGGGAATATTTCGGCGCTGCTCGCTCGTGGTATGTGAAATGATTTACTACATATGACTGAAAAAAGGTCCAATATCTACTGAGAACTATGCCAGGCGACTTGAACAAGACAGAATTTGGGATGGTCGGTAAGTACATAAGAAGCAGCAGCGGTTGGTCAGAATATGAGCAAAATCGGTGAGAACATGAGCAAAATGATGATGTTAACTCTCCTCTGAAGAGGCAATTCCAGTGTTGGTAATATATACAGTTTTCTGACCAGGTTAAGTGATCACAATGCTCTAATTTGGGATAATATGTGAACAGGTTCCTGATACACATGAGAACTTTTGTTAAACTTGCATTTTGGACAACTGTTGTTTAGATATTTGCTTTACCGTTTTTATGCTCTATGCCTGCTTTAAATGCCTCTTCTGTCATGAACTGATTTCTTTCTCTCTTGTTGTCTCAGTTTAGCTTTTGACATTTATCTATAGTCTATAGTCATTCTTTAGGCTGGTTTACAAACTGTGCATCTCTGCTCTCTTTTGCAATATATTCACATTTTGTTCTCTGTTGTTGCCTTCAGTCTCAGCTAGTTTCCATGGTTGCTGTTCATTAGGTACAATTTACTCAACAATCACAGGGGCATAATGAAAATTCAACTGAACTGGCTTCTTTTTTGGTGCTATAAACGATCCATTTTCTAGGGTTTTGTTAATATCTTTTGTTCTTAGTGATATGTTAAGTATGACTGGTGGTTGGTTTCATCCTCCTATTTCAGACTACGAAACATTCATGGATATATTGCAATGAGATCTTTGCTTTCCGTCATGGTGAGTATATAAGAAATGAGTAATCTGGATTGGTAATCACGGATGAGTGTCAGTTAGATCCAGTAACATCTATTATACATTGTTTCTTTTCTGGTGCTTCGGAAATTACAGAGTATTATTATATGGCGTGAAGACCTTGGGCTATGCCATGCTATTATTGTCTCTCGAAAATGATAGTTCCACACTCGGTAGATATTCAGAAGCTGAAGGATATCTTTGTTGTAAGTTTCCTCACATTTCAGTGGATATTTTGTTCTAAATTTGCATCTAGTTTTGATGGATAAATATTGTTCTGATTGAAATGTTTGTGCACAGCTGAAGCTTTTTCTTCATGCAAGATACTGCTTAGAAAATTTGAATTCTTCTAAGGCTTCAAGACCATGGAGCATTCTGATGAAAGATATATATGCAAGTGCATTCATCAACTACTTCTTTGGCTGTCTTGAACAATCAAGTGCAGTGCTACTACCAGTATGGTTCAGAGCCACATTTCAATGTGAATCCTTTCCATGTTTTTGTGCATTCTGTTGTGTCGAACAAATCCCTTAAATGGAGAAATGTGCCATGCTCAAAATGTGTACATGATGAATTTGAGATTCAGTAATCTTATGGTCAAGACCAGAAACAAGGGCAATCATCTGAAAGGTATGTAGATAGACATGATTTTGGAAATGTTGATTATTACTTTTTAATGGTTTTGTGCACAACCCAAACTCTAGCTAATATTGATTATGCGTACATCTTGTTTTTTTTCCCCAGATAAAATAAAAATACGTTTGTGCGTTTGAAGTGATCTGTTCATAATGCACATAGTTGACACATAGTCCATTGTGCTTTTTTGTTTATTGAATGCTTATTAAAATCAGTGTCAGAAATTTGTTGAACATTTGATGCAGCTTTTGCTCTCATGCTTCTACTTTCTTTATGAGCTTCAGCTGAAATGTCTGCTGGTTAAGCTGCTCGTCCATCATCCATTAAACTGACACTTGGTGGCAAAGTTATCAGGCCCATTTCCATTACAATGCACATCTTTGTCATCAGGTCACAAATCAATCACCGGTAAGGTTGAGCTTATTAATAGTACAACGGCACCATAACAGTGTGGACCATGCTAAGCTCTCAATGTCTTGTTGTTTCTTGGTTGAATGGTTAACCTCAGCTATATCACTTTCCCAGATGAGGCTAAACTCTTTATGGCATTTCAATGTTTTGGCAACCCTCCGGTACAAGAATTAAGATGGTGGTTGTTGCATCAATTGCTGCAGTTTTGTCCAGGAGAGAAAAATATAATAATCCTTAGCAAAAGGTATTTGCACTTTACCAAATAACCTTAGATGTATTTAATCTTGATAAGGTTTTATATGTTAATTACTAGATTATCTAATATTTTATGAATCATAGTATATGTATGCGGTAGCGGTTGGGATGGTAAAAGGAAACGTAACAAAAATGTTGATGGTGATTAGATGTCCTGATATTTGGATAAGAAGATTAGATGCCTATTAATTGGAATGTGAATGTTTTGAAAGTGATGGGTGTACTTTCAGGCATCTTGACTTTGTTTATATTCCCAGGTTGGGGAGTGGATAGTTAGATTACTACAGCTGATGTTCCTTTCTGCTTTCTTAGGTGAACATTATCAAGTGGATCTTTTAGTTGGGTTTGTTGAAAACAGAACTCTGGAATCCAAATCATGCAGCAAGAGCAGCACTGTTATTGGCATTGACCCTTTGAAAAGAACTCCTATATTTGCAGAAATTATAAGCAAATGATACTTGTTTTGTGCATTAGTTAACCTAAATCTGAATTTTTGTATACAAGTTTTCATTTATTTTTGTATATTTACAAGTAACTTGAAATAGAATCAGAGTACCTTACAATTTTATGTTATTTACCCATATTTTCATTTGTAGTGTGGAAATTTATTTCTTTCGTTTTTAGCTTTTAGTTGAGTTTGTCGAAAACAGAACTCAGGAATCCAGTTATGCAACAAAACAGTACTGACCCTTTGAAGGAATTAAGTTCCTATATTTGCAGAAATTATAAGTGAATTGTTTTGTGCATTAGTCAGCTAAATCCGTGTATATATATATATATATATATATATATTTTTTTTTTTTTTTTTTTTTTTTTTTTTTTTGAAGCAAGGGTAATTCTTATAGATAGAAACAATTACAGATTACAAAAACTGTTGTGGACCAAGCCACCAGGTCTCAGAGGTTAAACCCCATGAATCTAATGTCACAGCGTATGTTATATATATATATATATATATATATATATATATATATATATATATATATATATATATATATATATATATATATATGTTTTTAGCAGATGACCTCTAGCCTAGTGGTTAAGAGAGATGCATGCGGCCCGAGTGGTCAGGAGTTCGAATCCCAGTGGGAACGATTCCAGAAACAATTTACCTGGTTCCAATATATATATATATATATATATATATATATATATATATATATATATATATATATGTTTTTATTACTTTTACTTTGTACATATAGACATAAGTAGAAATAATGTTGAATACCTTGACAAATTTGTGTTATTTCCCTACATTTACTTTCCTATTGTGGAAATTTAGTATTTGCACACAAATCCTTACTGTACCTCAACAGTTTTTTCTGCATATTTATGTTATGTCGCAAATCATTATTAATTTTGGCCAAACTTCGTTTGAGAATGTCTAGTAATAGTAATGGTAACCTTTCTCTTAGTTGTTTTAGAATGGTGCACTCTTCAATTTTGGATAGGCAACTGTGTTCTCTTAAACAAATTTTCGCACTTGCTATAACTCAAAAATTCAAGCATGATTATTCGGTACCACAAAGGCCCTAATTCTAGTTGTATATGCTACTGTACCTCAAATTTTCACTAAGGGTGGACATGATAGACTTTTACCTATGCAGAATTTCTTTAATTTCTAACCAAATAACAAGAAATAGTGATCATGAATCTACGTACAGGATGGTGATATGGATAAAACACCTATTTTGGCATGTCATAGTGCATGTTGTTATGTCAAACACAACAAGACTATAGTTGGTTCACCGATTTAAGGAATCATGCAAGGAATCCTTTCCTTTGTTTGGTAGTCACAAATTTGGAAACTATTTTCCTGACATAGGAAATCTTCTTTCCCAGCAATTTATTACGAAAATTTTAATAGTCTTACTCAAATGTGTCATTGTCTATTTTATCCATTAGTTTTGGATTTCCATAATGTTATTTTTATTTTGAACTGCAAGTATATTATTTGAACATTGATGTATATTTTTTCTTTTCTATACCCACCAATTGGAAGGGGAATTAAATGGTCTTTCTTGAATTTTTTTTTTAAATTTTTACCAAACATAAGAAAGAAAATTTGACATGAATTCTAATTTTCCATCTCCATGGAAAACACAAGAGAATTGATTTTTCTTCCGATAACCAGGGGCGGATCCAGGTAGCCCCTAGGGTGGGCTTCAGCCCACCACAATTTTATTTTATTTATTTATTTATTTATTTATTTATTTTTTTTAGGAGTTAGCCTAAATCTAGTCCATCCGAATACACTCTACTCCCATCCTAGTTTATATTTTTGGATCCGTCCCTGTCGAGAACCAAACGAGACCTAAGTGACGCCAATGTGCTACCAAATGGATTGATTTAAAGGAGAGTTTGGCAAGGTGTAGAGCTGGTGATGATATGGAAAGAGAGCTTCATGGGCGTGATGCAAAGTGTGGTGGCATAGAGTAATGGCCTTTGCCCTTTGCATTTAGTATCTCCCATTATGTTATGCTGTATGTATTCAAGTTAAAGCGAAAGCAAGAGGTGGTGGTGGAGGGAGAGAGCTGAGAAATAAATTTGTATTTATCGGCCTGACGTAATCCCCTTCATTGTTCTCAACCGTCTCTATTGTTCATGCATTCAATTGATTTTTATTTTTTTTAATGGAGTTTCCATCCAAAATAGGCCTCCCCTCCTCCCTTTGAATGCCTCTAACAACCCCATTAATCCTCTGGTTCTCCTTCCTCGAAACTTCCTTACGGCTATACATTATGAACTTGTACGTTCTCTGATTGATAGATGAACAATGTCATGGGCGGAACTGTAGCCCGGGCTAGGGTGGGCTACAGCCCACCCAAAAATTTGACCATTTTTTTTTTTTTTTGTACTTGTAAAAGTCTAGCCCACGTTTTCAGCCCACCCAAAAGTCTAAAACCAGCCCACCCAAAAGTCTAAGAACCTGCACCCGCCCCTCTCCCTTCATTCACTCCGGGAGTCCCAGATTTGAGATTTCGCAGATCTGCAGAAGTTCAGCACAGCACGCCATCGCCTTGACGTCTACTATACGCGGCGCGTCTGTCCTTCTCTCTCTCACATCCCATCCAACATGTCTTCTGCAAACGTCCACTCCCCCGATCTCCGCCTCGAGCCCATCCCCCGCCGATCCCGCCGGCCGACCGACGCCCCATCCTCTCTCTGGTATTGTGATATCACTCAACCTCTCTCTCTATAAATCACCTTCTTAACTTCTCTCATCTTCCCATCTTCACTTTCAGTCCAGAGATCTCTAAACTCCTCTTCCACCCGTGACCGTCGTCCCATCCCCTGTCCGAGGTCGACATCCGATCTTGTGTTCGGAGGCGCCGATGGCACTGGTTCCGTCATTCCACTTGTCGGAAGAAAACACAGACAGAAGGTATGTAATATGTATGTTAATGTTTCCATCATCCATGTGTAAACTTTGAACACTAGATGTTTGTTTTAAGTTCTATTCGATCATATATAACACCAATTAACTAATTACATATAAAATAATTTCTGATGAACTAAATGTCTTAGTGTTAATGACTTAATGTTGCCCATTTTTCTACAGCAAAGAAAAATGACATTACACTATGTATGCTACATTAATTAAATGTCTCTAGTGTTTTCGGATGAACCAAAAGGATTAAACCATTGTACAGTTTGTATGTCTCTCTGGTGTGTGTCTCATTTTTTTTTCTACATATAAAAGAATTTCTGATGGAAAATATGACATTAAGTAGCTGATGGAAAATGGTTTAATGTCATATTTTCCATTAGAATTTCTGATGGAAAATATGACATTAAACCATTTTTTCTACATATAAAGGATTAAACCATTTTTTCTACATATAAAAGAATCTCTGGTGTGTGTCTCAGTTTGTATGTCTCTCTAGTGTTTGCTACATTGCAGAATATGACATTAAGTAGATGATTTAAATTTTTATTTTTATGTAGTTCTAATGGAAAATATGAAGAAAAAGCAAGGAAATTTTTTTTTTTCTTACTTCAAATCAAAAGGTGGAGGAGAATCATCAACAACTACAACAAATATGACACCTAGTATTGACATTCCTATACTTGCTACACAACCTGAACCCTCTGCCAACGTTCAACGAGTTGTAATCGATGTTCCTACAGACGCTTCTCTTGAACGAGATCCTGGATTACGTATTTCTATATGGAAGCATCCGATTAATCAGTGTGATGAAATTAAACGTGCTTATGTCAAAATGGGGCCTTTTCAACCTCTATTGACCGAGTATCCATGGTCTTATTGTGGAAATCAACGTCGTCGATTTCAACAATCTTGGTTCAAGCAATTTCCTTGGATAGAATATTCACCTTCGAAGGATGCGTTATTTTGCTTTCCATGTTTTATTTTTGAAAAAGATAAACCTTTGCATCCTACATTTACTTGTGATGGTTTTAAACTTGGAAAAGAGTGAATGAAGGGATTAGATGTCCCTTGCTGGTGCATGTGGGAGGTCCTACTTCTCCACATAATAATGCTACAAATTCTATTGAGGCGTTGAAGGATGTAACTCATCATATAGATAAGATGATAGATGCACAAAGTTCTGAAGAAGTTAAGAAAAATCGAGCCTGTCTTAAAGCAACAATTAGGAGTGTTCGTTGGCTTACATTACAAGGATGTGCATTAAGAGGTCATAATGAATCATTGCATTCTGATAATCGTGGCAACTTCATAGAGCTAGTAAGCCTTATGGGAGAATTGAATGTTGAGATTGATGATGTCGTGTTAGAGAAAGCTCCTGGAAATGCAAAGTATACCTCACCTAAAATTCAAAAAGAAATTTTACATATCTTTGCTAATAAAGTAAGGGAAAAAATTCGTGCTGAAGTTGGGGATGCCAAGTTTTGTATACTGATTGATGAATCAAAGGACGTTTCCAATAAAGAGCAGATGGCTATTATTTTGAGATTCGTTGATGTTCAGGGAGTCTTGCAAGAACGGTTTTTTGCAATTGTGCATGTTTCAGATACTACCGCTTCAACACTGAAGAAAGAAATATCGGATGTCCTCACCAGATGTGGCTTGCATATTCGTGATTTACGAGGTCAGGGGTATGATGGAGCTAGTAATATGCGTGGTGCATGGAGTGGACTACAAGCTTTATTTCTAAGAGATTGTCCATATGCTTATTATGTTCACTGTTTTGCTCATCGCTTACAACTTGCATTAGTTGCAGCTGCAGAGAATGAGACTTCTATCTGGCAATTCTTTTCAAAATTGACATGCATTGTCAATCTTGTTAATGCTTCTGCTAAACGACATACCGAGCTACAATCTGCTCAAGCTATTAATGTGGCACGTATGATTGGTACGGGCGAACGTAAGACGGGTAGAGGCGCTAATCAGATGGCTACTTTGCATCGAGCTGGAAGTACTCGTTGGAGCTCACATTTTGATTATATTTGCAGCATAATAGATATGTATGGTGCAACGATTAATGTGCTTGAATGTATAGTCGACGAAGGATCTTCAAACTCTATTCGTGGGGAAGCTGGTGGTTCTTTAGTCGTGATGAAGTCTTTCGATTTTATGTTTATATTGCGTCTTATGCATAAAATTATGGGCGTCACAAATATGCTTTGTCGAGAGTTGCAGCAAAAATCTCTTGATATTTTGAATGCAATGGATTTAGTCTCCTCGAAAAAATCATTGCTTCAAACTCTACGACAAGATGGTTTTGATATTCTTTTTGAGCAGGTGGAATCAGCTTGCAGAGAGTACGATATTGATATGCCTGATATGAATGCTCGCTACAAAGGACGTTCACGGCGCCATCAAGTAGATCAAATCACAATTGGGCATCACTATCACTTTGATATATTCAATGCTGCAATAGATCTTCAGTTGGAAGAGTTAAATAGAAGATTCAATGAAGAGACGATGGAACTTCTTATTCTTAGCTCTGCTTTGGTGCCTAAGAGTAACTTTATATCATTTGATGTTGCTCGCATTTGTAGACTTGCAGAGAAGTTTTATCCCGGTGATTTCAGCAGCCAAGAAATGCATTATTTGAAAAGCCAGTTGGAGCACTATCAAGTTGATGTACTGAACCATGCAAAGTTTCAGAATATGACCACTATTACTGAATTATGTCGTGGACTAGCTGAAACAAATAAAGCACAATCTTACAATTTAATAGACAGGTTGATTCGACTCGTTTTGACTTTGCCTGTTTCTACGGCAACTGCCGAACGAGCATTTTCAGATATGAAGTATGTCAAGAGTGCTCTTCGTAGCAAGATGGATGAAGAGTTTTTAACCGATTCAATGGTTATCTTCATTGAAAGAGAGATATCAAATACAATCGATTCAGATTCGATAATAGATGAATTTTATTCTTTGAAGAATCGAAGAATCCAGCTTCAATAGAAAGCGTCTCTCTTGTATGTACAATTAATTTCTTAAGCATGTATGTGTGTGTTTTGATCATATTTTTATCAAGTTATCTATAGTTTATTATCATCTTGTTTTGTGCTAGTTCAGTTAAAATTAAAATTTCTTAAACATGCATGTGTGTTTTGATCATATTTTTAGTTCAGCCCAGGACAACTTCAATTCCTGGTTCCGTCCTTGAACAATGTGACGTATGCTGGTCGTGAGCGTCCGGTGTGGACACGCATAGCACGTTTAAAAACATGTCTTTGAAACAACTATCGGCAAGTCAAAATTATCCAAATTGCCATTCGTCCTTCTTGGAGATTGATGGCTTATGCCAAAATTACCAAGTTGCCCTTCATCATGATTACAGTCATATGAAGCTTAGTTGATCCCGGTGGGATTTCATGGGTGTTACATATATTTAAAATTTGGGGCCTCGTTTAGTTTGCGGAAGGGGAAGGAAACCAATTGTTTGCTTTTTTTTTTTTTTTTTTTTTATCATTTGAAAAATTACAATTTTCATCAAAAAAGAATTCGGTGTTTGGAAATATCACTAAAATTGGAAGGCAGAGTAAATTTTTGGGATGAGAAAGTAAATCATTGGGATGTGGGGACCATTTCTTTCCCTGTTTTTTTAGTTGCTTTTTTTTTTTTTTTTTTTTATCCAAACACATGAAATGAACGACTTTTCTTTCCGAATGTCCTAATTCCGCCAACTTAACGTTGCCTT
The DNA here is from genome assembly GCA_029216955.1 of Iris pallida. Taxonomy (NCBI): domain Eukaryota; kingdom Viridiplantae; phylum Streptophyta; class Magnoliopsida; order Asparagales; family Iridaceae; genus Iris; species Iris pallida. Next base: position 6,451,046 of record JANAVB010036018.1, read on the forward strand.
GGTCTGCTTGGCAATTGAAGGTTAGCGGTTATTAGGTATTTTTAGAGTACCGGTTATGAGTAGTTCGGTTTTGTGTAGGTTTTAAGTAGCGGCTTTTACACAAGTCTAATTCATGTTTGGTAATTCACTAACGAGCTGTTCTGAAAAAAAATTAATTTTTTTACACGAATAGAATTAAATAGGAAATTAGTAGTTATAATTATATATTTTTTGTGAGAATATAAATAAAATAAAATAATAAAATCCCTCAAAGTCCATCGATTTAGGGTGTTTATAAAGTCACCCAAAATTATATTACACCGATTTTGGAGAATTTTTGAGCCAACCAAAATTGGTAAAAAGTTAACAAGCAAAATTTTTTATAAACGACCGGTCCAAAAATATCTCAAAACTGGTGAAAATATCGATACCAAACAGACCGACCCTTGGGATAATGATTGGAGAAACTTACTATGTATATAATATGTCTATATATATATATATAAATAAGCTTGAAGCTTGACGAGGGGGGATTCGGGCAGGAGGTCGGGATTGGCCCTCTCTTACATTTGTCTTCTGCAAAGGGTAGAGACAGATCCTATGTCTATGGAGGACACTAGAAGAAGACATGGATTTCCTTGCCAACCACCTATGGACTATTTAGGGAGAAAGAACAGAACAGAGCACTAAAAGAAGGAAAAAAAGAAAAAAAAAATTTACTGCAACAAACACCTCTTTTTTTTTTTTTTTTTTTTTTTTTTTTTCTTTTTTCTTTTAAAAAAACCATATCTAGCTCTTCTTGTTCTTCTTTCCGTTGCCGCCGCCGCCGTTGTTGTTGTTGAGGAAGTCGAGGAGCACGGTGCTCTTGCACTTGGGGCAGCGGGGGTCGTCCTCGGCGAGCATGACGTACATGAGGCACCGGGGGCACCCCGCGAGCACCATCGACGTCGCCTCGGGGCTGTTGGCCGCCTCGGACGAGACGCACGAGCTCGGCGACGAAGAGAAGTTCGGGGAGGAGGCGCCGCCGCCGTCGTCGTCGACCACGTCCGCGGGCCTTCTCGAGGTGTTCCCCCGCGCCGCCGCCGCCGAGAGGTTCAGCTTCAGGTCCGCCCTTGCGCCCTTCCCGTTGCGGCTCATGGTGGCCTAAAGCTGGTGCTACCTATATATAGAAAGCCATGACCACCACCAATAAGCTAGCAAATATAATTTAACAAGCAAATTGGAAGAGAGTCTGAATTTGCATACCTAAGGTTATTAGTAGAGCACTATGAAGAGGAGGGGATGGCAATGTGGAGTGGGGGAGGAGAAGACTCCATTGCCCTTATATAAGGGAAGATTGGAGGGGTTATGGCTTTACTTTAATATACAAGACAACAATGAATGAATACTTAATTGCTTTTTTTTTCCTTTCCTTTTCTCCCTTCCTTTCTTTCTTTTTGAAATTGGAGAGGAGAGGGAACGGAATTTAAAGCCAGAAATGAAGAATTGATTGTGTTTGAGCACGGAGCAGAGTTCTTCATTCATTGCCTGGTGTTTTCTCTGGTGAGGATTCACAAGGAAAGGTTTACTTCATACTTCATGAGAGGTTAATTTGCTAGTGTTGGAGGGTTAATTTATGCGCATATTTATGTCTGCAATTGCACCAAATTCAAACTAAATATCCACGTGCAAGCCACGTACTAATCTTGCTTTGTTTGAACTTAATTACCAATTTGAATGGCCTAACAGATTGCCCAAGTGTCACGCCCCGAGTCGACAAACCGTTCGTCCCCGGTGTTACTTTGTCGATTCGATCGTCCTCGCTAAGGCGTGATGCCGCACGAGGCTGGAGTTGCGCTCGTGCAAGGCAAGATGACAAGTTCTCAAATGGTTATCGTTAAATTTTGATATTAATACGCCAAGTCGAAACTTCACAATTCACATCAGAATATAAGACGCAGTATAGGAAGATAGAAATGCTTTTCATTCATAGCTTACAACGAAGTGCAAGTCGTAATTTACATTGGATGCCGTTGCGGCTACATTGATTGAAAACAGAAAGAAGATACATTCGACAAGTTGCCTGAACTAACGCTTGCCGTTCCATACATTCGCCCCTTTATACAAAGCCGTCGACTTGAATTGGCTTCAAAATACTTCTGCATAGGAAGAGCTTCAAAACGCCTCTCCGTACTTCAGTTCCAGTTTAGTTGCGATCGCCCGTCGCACCTGGGGGAAATTGGGGGAGGGGATTAGCACACTTGCTAAGTGGACGAGACGAACCAACTCGTCTAAACCGACTCTGATTGATAGGATAGGCATGCTTTAGAGTTGTCTTTCTATTAGAACTATATGAATTCAGTTCATATTCGATAGCCATCATTGCGTAATAAAGCATACAGTGAACCATAACAATTTATCGTATTTCTTATCACGGCCGTGCTCGTCCCTGCATGAAAAACAGAGATAATATTTACCCTGCATAAGACAATAGGTGAGCATGCTACTATCTTATATGCGGTCATTGATGTTACACATCACGTGGGACTTTATATGGCATTACGACGTGCCTGTCAGCGTGGGTTGCAAGCCCTGCTGCAGGTTCCGTAATGCCTCGCGCCGAAGCACGACTTTAATTTTTTCTCCTAGGTCGATTCGGTTCCGATGCCCCGGATACCGCATCGAGGAAAGATCAACTTGTGCACAAGCCGTCCATGACCATGCCAATGCGTGAACAGTTTAATATGTGCAAGCAGTTTTGTATAGCGCGGACAGTATTGAACGACATTATCATTTTCCCCCAACTCATGCATCAATTCATTTTTCCCGAAACCGTACTCTCGATTTAGCGTCCCGCAGGCACCAAATTGTCCGAGGCATCAAATCCCAAAATCAACGTTTCATAATATTTTGCAGCACTTGAAATAGTCTATCTTTTTCCGTAAACCTTAAACTTTCTGGTTTATGTGAAAAACTTGTATTTGTAAATCGATACGTTTTTCCCTAGTTCTTGACTTAGTGGATTGGCATGCAATTAACTTGGCATCGTTCGATTTAAATGAATTCGAAGCAAGGAATGAGTTTGCGGGACAGAATAGAAGAGAAGGCCGAATCACCCACCGATCACTTTGCTTTGTGCAGGTCGTCGAAGCACTACGCAACGTCAATCCTTAGTTACGCGAGCTCCTGCAATGCATCAACACTTTTGTTAGATTTCCTTCTTTTCTCCTTGCATCGAAATTTGTAATTGCATCCATGAAAACGACGCGAAAGTACTTCATCAAGTCCAGCGGCAAAGCTCCAAGAAAACCATACAGCGGTCCGGTCCCGTCGAAGGGACTCTTATAGAGAGCTCACTCGCCGAGACGCAGCCCGCTGCATCTAGGACTTATTCCAACAGAAGTCGTTCCATTAGTTGGATCGATTCTCGTAACTTCCGTCCAAATCGATTTGAATCGATGCCGCAAGGCGTTAACGTTTACCAAGCTTAGCGATCGAGTCAGATGGCCATCTAAGTTCCCGGCCGATCTGACTCGGCGCTAGCATATTATGAAGTTCCGTCGTCTATCGAAAGCAGGGCGCTACATAATATACCACTAAGAAAAAGTTTCGTCCCGAAACTTAAGAACAAGGGTCTGACCTTAATTTAGACGAACAACGCGGGGTACTTCTCCTTCATCTCCGCCTCCATCTCCCATGTCGACTCCTCGACTGAATGGTTCCGCCAAAGCACGCGGACCAAGGACATCGACCGATTTCGCAGCACCTTTTCCTTGCGGTCCAAAATTTGAATAGGCTCCTCCGAGTAAGACAAGTCAGTACGTAGCTCCAACTGATCGAAGCTAACCACATGACTTGGATCGTGCACGTATTTTCGAAGTTGTGAAACGTGGAAAACATCGTGCACATCGGCTAAGGCAGGAGGTAGTGCGATCCGATAAGCAACAGTCGCAACTCGCTCAATGATCTCGAAGGGGCCTACAAATCTCGGGCTCAATTTGCCTTTAACGCCGAACCGCATCACTCCACGCATGGGCGTTACTTTCAGAAACACATGGTCCCCGGCCAAGAACTCTAGCGGTCGTCGACGAAGATCTGCGTAACTCTTTTGTCGACTTTGCGCGATGCGGAGTCTATCTCGAATCAAGCGGACCTTTTCGACGGCCTGCTCCACCAGTTCCGGTCCCAGCACTTGTCGCTCTCCGACTTCATCCCAGCATATCGGCGAACGGCACTTCCTTCCGTAGAGCGCTTCGTATGGAGCCATCTGAATACTCGACTGATAACTGTTGTTATACGCAAACTCCGCAAGCGGCAAATGCGTATCCCAACTAGTCTTTAGGTCGATCGCACACAGACGCAGCATGTCTTCTAGGATCTGGTTGACTCTCTCCGTCTGGCCGTCTGTTTGGGGATGGTACGCCGAACTAAAGTTCAGTTTGGTTCCCATCGCCGCTTGGAGGCTCGTCCAGAAACGCGATAGGAATCGCCCGTCTCTGTCCGAAATTATTGAGGCCGGCACCCCGTGCAGTCGAACAATCTCATCGACGTAGATTTGCGCTAACCGATCGACGCTCCATCCTACTTTAATTGCGATGAAGTGAGCCGACTTGGTCAATCTATCAACAATGACCCAAATCGCGTCATTCCCCCGCAGCGTCTTCGGAAATCCCACAATGAAATCCATCGAGATATTGTCCCACTTCCACTCGGGAATGGGGATGTTCTGCAGCTCGCCGCCTGGCCTTTGGTGTTCCGCCTTCACTTGCTGACACGCCATGCATTGCGATACGAATGTAGCCACGTCCTTCTTCATGCCGTGCCACCAAAAGTTTGTGCGCAAGTCTTTGTACATCTTGGTGCTCCCAGGATGTAACGAGTACTTCGCATAATGCGCCTCCGTTAGAATTTCTTTTCTGAGTTCGGCAGTTTCAGGGATGCAGAGCCTTCCCTTCAATCGCATCGTCCCGTCTCCGTCTTCCGCAAAGTCAGTCGCCCTTCCCGTTGAAATTAGCTCGCGCATCTTCTTCAGGAATGAGTCGTCCTCCTGTGCGGTCTTTATCTTGCTAAGCAGGCTCGATCCTAACTTCAGTTGAGCTAGGTGCAGGTGTCGATACTCAATTCCGAGTTCGATATCCATCGCTTCAAGGTCTCGCCGTATTTCCTTGTTTATGGCCAGTGTTCCCATAAACATTCTACTGAGTGCGTCGGCCACCAAGTTTCCCTTGTCCGGCGTGTACTCGATCGTTAGCTCGTAATCTTTTATGAGTTCGAGCCATCGTCGCTGTCGTAGGTTGAGTTCTCGTTGCGTGAACAAGTACTTCAGGCTTTTATGATCTGTGTAGATTCTGCATGCTACACCATAGAGATAGTGCCGCCATAACTTTAATGCAAAGACGATCGCCGCCAATTCTAAATCGTGCGTCGGGTAATTTTTCTCGTGCTGCTTCAACTGCCGTGAAGCGTAGGAGATGACTTTGTCTCTCTGCATGAGTACGCACCCGAGGCCAGTTCCCGACGCGTCGCTGAATATCTGAAAGCCTTCGGGACCGTCTGGAAGTGCAAGGATTGGAGCTGAGACGAGCCGTTGCTTCAACTCTTGAAAGCTGGATTCACAGTCGTCGCTCCATTCAAATACTACTCCCTTCTGGGTGAGGCGAGTCAGAGGCGACGCTAGTTTTGAAAAGTTTCGCACGAACCTACGGTAGTAGCCCGCTAGGCCAAGAAAACTTCGAATGTCGCTAGCCGAGGCAGGTCGTTTCCAATCCACCACCGCATCAATCTTCTTTGGGTCCACCGCGACACCTTCGGCAGAGATTACGTGCCCGAGAAAGGTCACGCTACCCATCCAGAACTCGCACTTACTCTGCTTGGCGTATAGTTTGTTTTCACGCAGAATCTGCAGTACCGTCTTCAAATGTTCCGAATGCTCTTCCCGATTCTTTGAGTAGACAAGGATATCGTCGATGAATACGACTACAAATTTATCTATTTGAGGTCGGAAGACTCGGTTCATCAGATCCATGAAAGCGGCCGGGGCATTCGTCAAACCGAACGGCATGACGAGGAATTCGTAGTGACCATATCGAGTGCGGAAGGCAGACTTCGATACGTCGTCGGACTTGATCTTCAGTTGATGATAGCCTGAACGAAGATCGATTTTTGAAAACACAGACGCGCCTTGCAGTTGGTCAAACAAGTCGTCGATTCGCGGCAAAGGATACTTGTTCCGCACGGTCGTCTTGTTGAGTTCACGATAGTCGATGCATAGCCGCAACGACCCATCTTTCTTCTTCACGAACAGTACGGGAGCTCCCCAAGGAGAGACGCTAGGGCGAATAAATCCGCGGTCTAGCAACTCTTGTAATTGCACCTTCAGCTCCTTCAGTTCTGCTGGAGCCATTCGGTAAGGTGCCTTGGATATCGGCCGTGTATCCGTAAAGGTGTCGATGCTGAATTCAATTTCTCGATCCGGCGGCATCCCAGGCATCTCGTCAGGAAAAACGTCGGAAAATTCTGCCACAACATCAGTCTGCATTGTGTTTGTATTATCCGTCCGCGTGTCTCGAACAGATGCCAAGTATCCCGCGCAGCCGGAACGCAGCATACGCCTTGCCGAGATTGCCGATACCATCATCGCCGTCTTCGAGGCCGTACCGCACGAATATGAGAACTCTGTCTCGCCAGGAAGACGAAACACCACTCTCTTCTCCGCGCACTCGATCGTTGCACGACAAGCGCCCAACCAATCCATGCCCAGGATTATGTCGTAATCTTTTATGTCTAGTACGACGGCATCCAAGGATAGATATCTTTCTCCGACGCAAATGTGGCCATCCCTACAAATAAAGTTTGCAGGCATATCGACTCCCGACGGAGTGCTAACGCTAATATTTATATCTAGTGATTGCATGGTTATTTTATTTTCTTTCGCAAAATCAGAAGATATAAAGCTATGCGTCGCACCCGAATAATACTCGAGCAGGTATACTTTTGTAGAGTAATATACCTGTTACAACAGTATCGGACGCAAACGTCTCATCCCGAGTTAAGGCATAAACTCGGCCTTGAGCTCCGTGGCGTTGGTTCTGCTGGTTGACGGGTACCGCATTTGCGCCTTGCAGCATCGGCGCTTTATACGGATTCGGGACGTTCCTCGGTGGGTTCTGTTGGATCGGAACAGTTCTCGTACATTGCGACTTCGAATGGCCCTTCGTGCCACACCCGAAACATATTCTGTGGTAACAATTACTCTGGCGATGCCCATCCCTGCCACAGATATTGCAGTGTAATCCCGAAAACGGACGCCGATTCTCAAACGTGTTTGGACGCTTAGATATTCCCGATCCCCCAGCGTCGTTAGGACGCTTGTTGAAGTTGTTACGAATGCCTCTACTCGACATACGGCCAAAGACGCGCTCACTATTAAGAGCGGCATTATAGGATTCGCGGTATGTTCGGCACCTCTGATTCATGACGTCCCTTCGCAGTTCGTCATTCAGGCCTTGTTGGAAGCGTTCACACCAGGCGTCCTTGTTGGGCAGGAAGGCGCCGGCAAACTTCGCCAGCTTTGAGAAGCTCGAATCATAATCGTCGACAGACATATTTTCCTGTCGCAGCATCATGAACTCGTCTTCTTTTTGTTGACGGACGGCGCGAGGAACGTACTGTTCGAGGAAGGCTCCCTTGAACATTTTCCAGGAAATCGTGGCGTCTGTATCTGCTTCATAGATTTCCTGCTTTTTAGCGGCCCACCAGTCATACGCCCTCAGTTGCAGCTGTAACGCTGCACAAGTTATCCGCTGGGACCCTTCGATGCTAAGCAGATTAAACAGGTCCTCCATCTCCGCGAGCCATCCCACGATCACATCAGGCTCCGCTCGGCCGTTGAACTTCGGTGGATTCATCTTGCGGAACTCCTTTGCCTTGAACAAGGAAGAAGAATCTATCATTTGCGGTTGAGTCTCTTCTTCCTCGTTTTCTTCTTGGTTGCCTTGGTTTCCCTCGGGCCCTTCGTCCGTCGTCTTCGTGTTGCCCGCCATTCTGCTGACTATTTGAGTCAGGGCATTCATCTGTTTTTGTTGCGCTTCGAATTGGGCTTTGAATTGTGTCTGAAGCTGCTGCTGCTGCAGCTCCATCAACTGTAGCATCTTTTGCATAGTCGTCTCGCTAGGCTCGGTGCTTTTTGTGCTCGACGTACTATCTACAGTTTGGGTTGGGACGGGATTGTTCCTTTTCTTAGTCATTCCTACAAAACAGAGTAAACCCGTTAGTATTTTTCAAAAATATCTACGGGCTTACCTGTATGGAACTTTTATTTCACGCAACATGCCGACAAGCATTCAATCGAGCCATCGCAACGGACATTCCAATAATGAAACATCTTTCAAAAATTCGAGAAAACATAACTGTGCTCTGATACCAATTTGTCACGTCCCGAGTCGACAAACCGTTCGTCCCCGGTGTTACTTTGCCGATTCGATCGTTCTCGCTAAGGCGTGATGCCGCACGAGCCTGGAGTTGCGCTCGTGCAAGGCAAGATGACAAGTTCTCAAATGGTTATCGTTAAATTTTGATATTAATACGCCAAGTCGAAACTTCACAATTCACATCAGAATATAAGACGCAGTATAGGAAGATAGAAATGCTTTTCATTCATAGCTTACAACGAAGTGCAAGTCGTAATTTACATTGGATGCCGTTGCGGCTACATTGATTGAAAACAGAAAGAAGATACATTCGACAAGTTGCCTGAACTAACGCTTGCCGTTCCATACATTCGCCCCTTTATACAAAGCCGTCGACTTGAATTGGCTTCAAAATACTTCTGCATAGGAAGAGCTTCAAAACGCCTCTCCGTACTTCAGTTCCAGTTTAGTTGCGATCGCCCGTCGCACCTGGGGGAAATTGGGGGAGGGGATTAGCACACTTGCTAAGTGGACGAGACGAACCAACTCGTCTAAACCGACTCTGATTGATAGGATAGGCATGCTTTAGAGTTGTCTTTCTATTAGAACTATATGAATTCAGTTCATATTCGATAGCCATCATTGCGTAATAAAGCATACAGTGAACCATAACAATTTATCGTATTTCTTACCACGGCCGTGCTCGTCCCTGCATGAAAAACAGTGATAATATTTACCCTGCATAAGACAATAGGTGAGCATGCTACTATCTTATATGCGGTCATTGATGTTACACATCACGTGGGACTTTATATGGCATTACGACGTGCCTGTCAGCGTGGGTTGCAAGCCCTGCTGCAGGTCCCGTAATGCCTCGCGCCGAAGCACGACTTTAATTTTTCCTCCTAGGTCGATTCGGTTCCGATGCCCCGGATACCGCATCGAGGAAAGATCAACTTGTGCACAAGCCGTCCATGACCATGCCAATGCGTGAACAGTTTAATATGTGCAAGCAGTTTTGTATAGTGCGGACAGTATTGAACGACATTATCATTTTTCCCCAACTCATGCATCAATTCATTTTCCCCGAAACCGTACTCTCGATTTAGCGTCCCGCAGGCACCAAATTGTCCGAGGCATCAAATCCCAAAATCAACGTTTCATAATATTTTGCAGCACTTGAAATAGTCTATCTTTTTCCGTAAACCTTAAACTTTCTGGTTTATGTGAAAAACTTGTATTTGTAAATCGATACGTTTTTCCCTAGTTCTTGACTTAGTGGATTGGCATGCAATTAACTTGGCATCGTTCGATTTGAATGAATTCGAAGCAAGGAATGAGTTTGCGGGACAGAATAGAAGAGAAGGCCGAATCACCCAACTATCACTTTGCTTTGTGCAGGTCGTCGAAGCACTACGCAACGTCAATCCTTAGTTACGCGAGCTCCTGCAATGCATCAACACTTTTGTTAGATTTCCTTCTTTTCCCCTTGCATCGAAATTTGTAATTGCATCCATGAAAACGACGCGAAAGCACTTCATCAAGTCCAGCGGCAAAGCTCCAAGAAAACCATACAGCGGTTCGGTCCCGTCGAAGGGACTCTTATAGAGAGCTCACTCGCCGAGACGCAGCCCGCTGCATCTAGGACTTATTCCAACAGAAGTCGTTCCATTAGTTGGATCGATTCTCGTAACTTCCGTCCAAATCGATTTGAATCGATGCCGCAAGGCGTAAACGTTTACCAAGCTTAGCGATCGAGTCAGATGGCCATCTAAGTTCCCGGCCGATCTGACTCGGCGCTAGCATATTATGAAGTTCCGTCGCCTATCGAAAGCGGGGCGTTACACCAAGGACCTGCAGGTCAGCGAACACAGTTTCTCTGTAGTACAAGGATCACTTCTATTATTGCATAACTAGCGGAAATAATCATCGTTCTTGTAACGGTAGGGTACGAGCGGGTCCTGTAACGGTAGGATTCTGACTTGGTTCTATGGACGGGAGGGTACATGTTGGAACATCTAAACAGTCCAAACTGTTATGTTAACAATGACCTATATCACTAGCCTTGAATCTGAACTGTTGAAGATAGCTTGATGCCTAGGTTTATAGGTGTTCTGAATAATGGTATGTAAAATTTTCATTTGGAACACAAAACAAAACAGGTAATTTGCACAAGTGGAATGCGAGGTCAACAACAACAGTATATATAACCTGGATCTAAAGATCAGGTAATTCTTACACAACAACAGAAAGTTGTGGCTGGTTCTGATTTGTATGTGCCTGTTCCATAAATGCACCAGTATTTTAGATCCTCCGTCATACTTAGTAATTGAATAAATTTCTCTTTCGGGATCATTTTAGACTCGATCTCACTTAGTTTCTTACTATCGTGCTCGTTCTTGATCTCGTTCGTGCTAATAATTTTGATGATTTGCTTATCTTTCTTTTCTTATCTTCTCCTTTAGATTATGTCATTTCCATACTCTGCAATTTGAATTTATGTATCACACTTAGTGGCTCACTATTAGTCTTAGCTAAGCCAAGTAAAGGGAATTGAATGCAGCTAGTATGGTAGTCCTCAGTAAATGGGTCTTAAATATTTTCTAACTTTAGCAAATGGCTCATTACTTGAGATTTAAATGAAAGAAGCACACTCTACTGAGACGTGAGTGAGTTGCTTCCTCCACCTCTTTGTGATTGATGAGATAAGCTCACATTAATGTTACTTTGTTCTTATGCTTCATGTCAATGTAACTCGGTCAATGTTACTTAACCATTCCTTCTTCCTGTTTTATTTTTATTTCTCTTAGCTACGGTCAGCATCAAAGTAGGAGATTTTTGAAGTGTTCAGTTTTTTTTTCCCCTTGTGATTTTTTTCTTTTCTTTAGCATGTCAATTAAATGCAATTGTTTCATCGACAGCTTTATTTTTTTTCCTTGCAGAAATAACATCTGCAGCCATATTGATCACAACTACTGGTTCCAAGCACGTCTGAACGGTATAGTGGCAGATTGATTTGGCTCGCGTTTCTGGCTTACGACTAGTGTGAAATCCACAGGTAAAAGTTTGCCACTGCAACTAATGGTTGATGCAAAGACCGGTGGCATAAGACCGCTACCGTTATTTAGAAGTAACTGCATATATGAGGGGGAGATCATAATTTTTGTTTTTGTTATTGAGCATCTCCAAATATTTTCGAAATAGTAGCAATTGGATCTGCATTTTTACCATACATATTAGTTCAAATCTCGCAATAAATTAGGTAGTTTAAGGATCTAATCTGTACGGTCAAAAAAGACATATCCAATGTCTGCTATCACGGTAAGCTTTTGCGGATGCTTAAGAGCGGAGATCCTAATCATCACCCCCCCCACAATATATATATATATATATATATATATATATATATATATATATATATATATATATATATATATATTAATTTTGGTTATGGAGCTCTCCGACGTGAGGACTACATTTACAGCTCACCGTAGAATGGTGCTTACTATAATATCATTTCTTGTTTATCCTTGCTTAACATGGACAGTCTCTAGCGCATGTCTCTCCAAACATCCCATCCCAATTAACTAGATGAATCATAACTAGTTATTTAATATTGACAAATTTACTTGAGTTCTAGGTCGTTGGCGTCCAAGGAACTCTTCCTATAATGATATTTTCTCTCGGAGGAAAATATTGGACTAGACATATATGTTAAACAACCACAAAATCAAATATCTTGACAAGACTAGAAACCCAAGCAGCTGAGATCAATAGAATATAGAATGCGTTGCGACAAGCCACTTAGAGTTCTAAATAAGAGAGAAAAAAAATTTGATGGGAGATTTCTTATATCAAAAGTGTTCACATACATGCTAGAAGACGGTCAGTCTTATCAGTACATTGTCATAATGAGACTCAGTCCCATGAGATAATGATTCAACTCAAGGGATACATTTGTATCTAGAAACATTTATAAGAGCATCATTAGTAGTTGGGACTCTCCAATGCAATTTGGAGCCCAAAATTTCAAATAAAAGAAAAATGTAGAATGGGTTGGATTTGTATGAGAATAGTAGGAAATGATAAAGTGAGCTCCGGTCCCAAAAATTGTGTGGTCAAAAATTAATGTAGGAAAAAAATAATATAAAGTTTAGAATCTAGAAAGTTGGGCTCCAAATTGGAACTTATTATTCTACAAAACGAGTTTCTACAATCTAGAATCTAGAAATTGGGAGGCCCAACCCTTAGCACCCATGGATGGGTTGGGACCAAAATTGTAGAAATTGGGACTATGAATGAGGCTTATTATTCTACAAAATGAGCTCCTACATTCTAAATCTAGAATCTAGAAAATGGGATGGGCCTTACTAATGATGCTCTAAGGTAAAGGCTAAATTTTAACTTGATACTTTAAACTTTAAAACTCAACAACTTAGTACAATCAACTATTGACTATTTTCAAGTTGATGTCTTCCGTCAGTCATGGGTTAAATTTTTTCGTTAAAAAAAATTGACCAACCCTCCCTGCCCCCAACCCTTGTTGTTGCCGTCGTCCCCAACTGAGAGATAATTGGGGTAATTTTATAATTTAATATTTTCTGTTAACACTGTTAGAGTAGTAAGTTGTACAAGTAAAGTTGAAATATTAAGTTGACTAATTTTGAAGTCTAAGCAAGGTGAAAATTTTGAATTTTGAGAATATCAAGTTGAAATTAAGCCTAAGATAAAAAAAAAAAAAAAGTGCTCTTGAACTAGAAGCTTAATTGTCTTGACTTCAAGATATAACAGGTGCTAGACATGTAAGGGATAAACCCCTGCTGTGATCATGTCATAGCAATTACCAATGATAAAAAAATAACTCATATAACTAGAGGAGAATACTAGGAAAACCAATAGAAAACAATAGGAAATTTCGTATAAAAAATTATCCGTATTCTTGAATCATCCGAAATAAGATTGATATAGAAGATCCGACCGTCCAATCTCCATAAAATTGGGCCCAAATCCTCTCATAAATATCTATAGTTTGTAGCTCAATTTTTAGGAGGATTGTCGATCGAATTAGTGTATATATATATATATATATATATATATATATATATATATATATATATATATATATATATATATATATATATATATAATTGAAATTTATCATTTTGGATATATTAGAGACATTAGCTCCTGAAAAATCAATCCGTACTTGGCTTTTTAATTCAAGCTGATCTTGAAAGTATCATTAATTTCTCTTTTTCTTGTAGTAAAAAAAAAAAAAACTTATCTACCTTTTTTAAATAAATTTTTAAAGTGGTCTATCATGTGTTAGTCTATTCCTCCTTATTAGTGCTACCACATAATTTTTTTACTAATCTTCTTTCTTAATTGGGGATATCAATCAGAAAGGTTGGCTTGCAAAGTCACGTCCTCAAATCAATGAGAAAATTGGGAGGGCTAACATAAAGTTTTTCTTTGCTTATGATAGTAAAAGTGTAGCATTAATGTTCCCCCTCTTAATGTTCAAAGCCCAAAGGTAAAAGAGAGGGAAAATAAATTATGACGGCTATTCAATCATCAATGGAAGGTCAATATTTTAGCCCAATAATAATTGTTAAATTGTTTTTTTTCTTCTGCCTTTAAAAATCTCTCCACCACCCATCATGATTCCATGTAGCAAGCATCGAAGGGAGGGGAGCGATTAATGGTGCTTTCAATTTTGAACAACTTGTATTAATTAGCAAGGTTTTGACTTGGGGGGCATTCCTCATTACTCAAGCACTATAGCAAGTTAATGTGAAGATAGGTTTTAATAATGGAGGGAGGTGTTTTAATTAATGGTGATTAGTTGGTATGTAGACACAAGCCCATGTGACCATCTTTTATTTCTTGGCAGGTCCATAGGGAAGAAGAAGAAGAAGAAGCAGCAGCAAAAGAACAAGAAGACCTAGGGAGGTGATTACAGACAGGCAAAAGGATTAATGGGGGAGGACTTGGAAAAAAGATATATTTTCAGGGCATTAATTGGTTGTAGGTGTCCAGGGGTTTTCATTATCATTATCATGATCAAAGGATCAACAAGGATGATGGCAATTTTGGTTTAGGTTCGTGTCAATTTTCATAGGTTGTTTCCATGAAAACTCGGTATTTGGGCTTCAATCCCTTGATAAATAATATAGTAGGTGTGAGCATTATTCCATTTGGACCTAAACCGAATCAAATAAGAGAATTCGGTTTGTTTGTTTTTTAAAAAAAAAATCGGTTTGGTTTCGAATTTGATAATACTAATTTTTTATTATTCGGTTTCGGTTCAAAACCGAAAAAGGAATAAGACTTATATAATGTCCGTAGGTTGTGGCCTAATGGTAGCAACAAGGACCCCGGCGTCAAAGCACATGTTCGAATCCCCCATCACCTCATAAAATAAAATAAAATAAGACTTATGTAATTATTAAATACCATCAATTTTATGATTAAAAATATGTATATATTTATGTAAAGTCCGACTTTGGTATAATTTAATAACTAGTCTAGTTTTGGACTCAACTTTAAAATACAACAGACATATGAATAATTTTTTTAATGTTTATAGAATTTAATCACAATTTCAACTAACTTTGTCTCCGGTCCATTAAATAATAAAGATAGCTCAATCGAACAAATCGAATAAACCAAATCGATTATTGGTTCGGTTTCGATTAAGACTAATTTCAGTTCGGTTTTGATTTTAGATTTTTAGAAATTTGATCTAATCATTTTCGTTATTTCTGTTTGGTTGAAACTGATCAAACCTAAGGCAAACCCCTATATTATAGTATGATACCATTAAAAATAATGTGCCCTATGAAAAAATGTACAAAAATGCAAACTTTTTGAGGCACTTGTGCTAGAGTTGACTTTGTTGTGGAGACCTTAACTAATTTACAAATTGTTTTAGGGACCTAAACCGGAATTTTCCTAAGTGGAAAGTTTTCCTCACATTGCTTCTAAATTTGTGGTTAAGGTATCTTGAAATATTTTAGATAAAATTATAAAAAGAAACTTCGTATTAAAAAAAAATGGGAAATTTCGGACTACTCCATATAATTTTGTAAACTTGGCAAATTCTTGTACTTGTTATTTGTTTTCTTAGTGCTCTTTATCACCTATCAGTGGTTGAAAGAGTTGACATGGACTTAATAAAGGACCCTTGGCGTACAAAGTACTCCAATGCTATCCCATTGACTAAAAGAGAAGGGTTATTTAATATTAAGATCTCACATAATAGTGGATATTAGAGTTTGGATCTTGAAATAATTTAATATTAAAATTTGGGTCTCGAAATTACTTTTTATTAGCCTACGTGAATAGTGATTTCGAGACCCAAATTCTAACGTTGGACAATTTCAAGACCAAAACCCTAATATCTACTTATATGTGAGATCCTATTACTAAATATCCCCCAAAAGGAGTAAACTTTTCATTGAACTCCTTACAGTTTAGAAAAAAAATCTAGAGGAACTCGAGTTCCTAATTTTTTAAAACTCGCAAATGAAGAGTTGTATCTCATCCTTCGAGATCTAAATAGAAAAAGTCAAGAACCTAAATAGAAAAATTCGTCCATATATCATTACCATATTAGAAGTTACATTTTGATTTTTTTTTATTAGCACTCCAGTTCACAACTTGCAAGAGGAGTAGTAGTGGTTGGTGAGAGTGTTTGACTAGACGAGCATGTTGGAGAAGTCCAGTGGTTTATCAAATCAAAATTTGGCAGATACTTTGTGATAATCTTCGTTCCGCATATAGGCCAAATTACGAAAGCATATGAATCTAAACCTCGTTTGGTTCACTGTAATGTAATCCTAATCATAACGTAATCAAATAAATTTATTTTATTTAGTTACATTGTGATCAGTGATCATGATTACATTAGAGTGTACCAAACGAGGCTCTAATTTTTAGTCCAATCCACATGTTACATAGAGAACGTATAAATTTCAGAATAAATTCTTTTGTGTCACAACTTGAAGTTGCATACCATTATCAAAGACATTTGCCTTTGCCCATTAACCAAACAAATGGTTTTCTATGTAGATACTTATGTACTTTAATTGTCTATTTCTCGCTAATTGTTAAATTTTTTGCAGCTCATATTGTGTCTATTTATCTTGCTGAGTCAAATTTTTTGCTAATTCGCTAATTGATCTATCTTGCTGAGTCAAATTTTTTGCAGCTCATATTGTGTCTATTTATCTTGAGAGACAAATTTGTTACTACTCACTTACGCGATAGATATAAATTCCCTCAGGGGGCGTTTGGTACGCGGTATTTTTTTTTATTCCCGGAAAAATTTAAGATGGGAATCTATTACCACGTTTGTTTGGCTTATAAAAAATTTATTACCGGGAATTATAAATACCCGGATAAATAGTTTACCCACAAAACATGGAAATTCTATCCCTTGAGAATAGGTGGGTATTTTTTTTTTGCCCGGGCAAAAAAAAAATTGTTTCAATTTTTTTCTTCTTTTTTGATCAATTTTGATTAGTTTTGAACATTTTTTTCTTTTTTTGTCGTTTTTATCGTTTTTTTTTGTCGTTTAAAGCAATTTTTTGTCGTTTTTACCCATTTTTTGTCTTTTTTTGTCACTTTTTGATTATTTTTGTCATTTTTATCAGTTTTTTGTCATTTTTTTTCGTTTTGACCAATTTTTTTGTCGTTTTAAGCAATTTTTTGTCGTTTTAAGCAATTTTTTGTCGTTTTTACCCATTTTTTATCTTTTTTTGTCACTTTTTGATTATTTTTTGTCGTTTTTATCGCTTTTTCGTCGTTTTTACCAATTTTTTGTCGTTTTAAGCGATTTTTTGTCGTTTTTACCCATTTTTGTCTTTTTGTCACTTTTTGATTATTTTTTGTCGTTTTATCGCTTTTTGTCATTTTTTTCGTTTTTACCAATTTTTTGTCGTTTTTACCAATTTTTTGTCGCTTTAAGCAATTTTTTTCGTTTTTACTCATTTTTTGTCTTTTTTTTCACTTTTTGATTATTTTTTGTCGTCTTTATCGCTTTTTTGTCATTTTTTGTCGTTTTTACCCATTTTTTGTCGTTTTAAGCAATTTTTTGTCGTTTTTTACCCTTTTTTGTCTTTTTTGTCACTTTTTGATTATTTTTTGTCGTTTTTATCCAACTTTTATCCTTTTTGTCGCTTTTTTTGTCAATTTTTGTCGTTTTAAGCGATTTTTTGTCGTTTTTGTAGTTTTTTTTTTTGTTGTTTTTACCGATTTTTAGTCGTTTTTGTCGTTTTTTTCGCTTTTTGGTCATTTTTACTTATTTTATGTCGTTTTTTTATCATTTTTGTCGCTTTTACCTTTTTTGTCGCTTTTTGATTATTTTTTGTCGTTTTAAACCGATTTTTTGTCTTTTTAACCGATTTTGTGTTCTTTTTTGTCATTTTTATCGATTATATTGTTTTAACCGATTTTTTGTCATTTTTTGTCGTTTTAACCGATTTTTTTTTGGTCGTTTTTGCCGTATTTTGGTTTTTTTGTCGTTTTTACCGATTTTATGTCGTTTTTGTCGTGTTTTGGTTATTTTTGTCGTTTTTACCCCTTTTTTGTTATTTTTTTGTCGTTTATACATTTTTGTCGCTTTTTGGTCATTTTTGTCATTTTAACCGATTTTTCGTCGTTTTTCATCGTTTTTGTCGTTTTTTGTTATTTTGTCGTTTTTACGATTTTTTTCGTTTTTACCGGTTTTTTGTCATTTTATCGGTTTTTTTATATTTGTTCATTTTTTTCGTTATTATTATTTTTTATTTTTTCCGGGAATATTTATATTGTCACCAAACATGGGAATATAATTTTTCCGGGAATTTAATTCCTTGGAATTTGATTCCTGGGAATATAGAATTCCCGGCTATATAGTATTCCGCATACCAAACGCCCCCTCAGATTCGACGTCCGCATCCAGCTCAAGTGATTCGAGCCCCCACATTGGACTCGACGGTGTTTATTGGGGGGGTACAGATTGGATTCGAATCAGATTGGGTCCGGCTAGAGCCACCTGCACTGCATCCTATTGATCAGTCATAACCATGCTATCAAGGCTGGGCCATGTAGTTATCTTGATATGACCAGTTTCAAGACACCTGATGATAAATGGCTTTGGTGGTTGATGCCAACCCAGTTCCTATGGGCATGAGTCATGAGAAATCAAGTCCCATTTAAGGACATTCAAGGGCTTCTTTCATTTCAATCTTTTTGGGTGTGAATGGGGGTGGTAGGGGGGTATGTACAAGCTAAGGCCTAAGGTCTCCCAACCACTGGCCAGACCTCAACCACACCAATTCATTTATGTTTGACCAATACTATCATTAGTCAAATACATGTTCTGTGCCTGACAGACGAACTAGATGTAATGTACACTGAGCCCAATTAACCCTCGCTCGACATGTTTTCGACCGTACTATTTATCAAGATTACGGTTATAACCAATAAGCAAGTGGGATCTTCATAAAACCTAGTACCCTCTTCTTGAATGATATGACATCTATTTATTCGCTCGGTAAGCGTCGATATCAAGAGAAGTTGTGATGGCGATATTACAGAGTGTCAACAAGACGTTGTGGTGTCTTAACAGGCAGATGCACACATTTTGGTGCATCAATTATGCAGAATAGTTTCATCGACGGACTGTACTGTAGGTAATGCATTGTTCTACATTTTCTTTAAAGCAAATATGAGAGATGTCCGAACAAAAGGGTTTCAAGGTTTGAAGAGAGAGGGAAAAGACACTTGAGAGCATTCAAGGCCTCGCCCATAAATCAAACAGATTTAAAGGTATTGAGCCTCAAAGACATATTGGCCTCACAAGACCTCTATTGATAGCAGGGCCGGCTGAGCTCATGGGATTCAAGGTGAATTTTCAAAATGGACACCCATATATATAATGTAAAAAATAATTTAAAAAATTAAAATTATCTTTAGTACCAAAATTTGAAATAAAGTCCTTTGGGGTGCAAGACTAATATATTAACCACAATATCACAATTGTCACTACCAAAATAAGTCATATTACCGTCGAAATTAGCGACGTTTATTGAAAACGTCGCTACCATTAAGGGAATTAGCAACGCATAAAAAAAACGTCGTTGATCGTCGCTATCAGCGACGATCAGCGACGTTACTGCGACGTCTTTTAAGTTAAAAAAATAACGTTGCTGATAAGTCGGTGAACGTCGCTAATTTGACTAGTAATAGCGACGTTTACCGACGTATTGACTAAGACATTGTTAATATCACTAAAGTTAGCGACGCTTAGCGACGTCTTTAACCGACGTCGCTAAGTTTTTACCATAACGATTCAGAATTTTTATTTCCCCCTATTCCCGACCCATCTCTCTCTCTCTCAAATTTCATTTCGAATTCGGAGTTCTCCTCCGCAGCCTCTTCCGTCGTCGAGAGCCTCTGCCCCTCCGTCGCCCGCCCGCTCCTCCGTCCCTCTTCCGTCGTCGAGAGCCGTCCCCTCCTCTGCCGTCCCCCTCCTCTGAAGGTAAACACTAACCCTAGCTTTTCTTTCATTTACACCAAATGAAAGTCTACTTTTGCAAAGGAAATGTAACAAGCAAACTCACGTTTATGTTTTCATACTTGTATGATGTTCTCATTTTAGTTCAAAATTTGCGTAGACAGAAATAAATACTTGGAAATCAAGATGTCTTTAAGTAACATTACCTTCTATATGTATTGTCTCCCTTCTTCCTGATTGCATTAGAGTTAGGCCTCGTTACATTAAGATTATGATTACAATACAGTGAACCAACGGGGTCTTAGTTTTGTTCTCTGTTCGTCCTGAAGAGTGAAGAGTGAAGAGTGAAGAGACAAGTCGACATTTGAAAGCTTGACTTCCTGTAGTTTGAAATCTTCAAATATAACCATATAGGAATAGAAACTTCAATTATATAAGTATACCGTTTCCCACATCACGTATGGAAACGACCCCTAATATATATTTTTCCAATGGCCAAATGTGTTTGTGTATATTTCTTTTTGGATTTTGACTCTTAGGAGACATGGCTTTTATTAATTCAGTTTTGCTTTTTCTACTATTAAAATTTATAAAGAAATTTTTTTTATCCTAAACATAATCATGTATTACTAAATGACTTTTGCTGTTGAGAAGCAATCCATTAAGGCTAGGTTTGAGATTACCGTCATCGCTTTTCAAAAGCTCATTGCAGAAATAACTTTTAATAATAGGCGAAAGGTTTGCGTCAAAAGTGTTGTTCCAAATTTGGACTAGTTTTACTTTTTATTTTTTTTGATAATTTGTTATTATCAAACAATTTTGAACCAGCCTCGAACTATTTCTCAAGAAAAAACAAAAACAAGAACAACCTCCAATGAACAATTCCAAACCCACCCTAAGTTGTACTAAATCCACTATCAATGGATTAGTACATCGGTAACACTAGTAAGAGAGAGGAGGAATGGACAATGGTTCAAATCTCAGTTGGATCAATGTTAAAATAGGTAGAAGAAAAAAAATGGTGTAGTAGTTTATGTTAAGAGCGGTCATTAATAAATTATTTTATCTAAAAAATAAAGATAAAAAAATGATAATAATAATAATAATAATAAATTTGTACCAAAACCCATCTAAACTAATTTATTTATGTTGGCAAGAGTTACTCAAGCTACATGATTGGCCATGATTAGCTTCAAATAGAAATTAATAATCTTCTTTTTGTAAAGTGTTTTGTTGTCTTTGCATGAAGTTTGTTCCTTCATGTGCCAAATGATAAACTTACGTAACCCAAGCTCAACTTGCTGAACGATTGTCACAATAATATTAAATTTTCAAGCTAAACTTGAAGCTAGTTATGCACCACTCACTTTGCTTACAGCTATAACTGGAAAAATAGTAAAGAAATTACCTTTGAATCTTTAAGATCTTCTCTCTTCAATTCATTGGCCTGAAAATGATAACATAAGCAGATAATATGAAATAAGTGTATTCCCATGGCTAGCCTGGCATCCATAAATCTTACCGGAACTACTGGAGCGATCGCTCGACGAACTCGTACCGGAACTTGATACTCACTAGTGCCTACCAAATGATACTCACTAGTGCTCACCAATGATCACCACTGAGACGGCCAATTCATTTGTGAGTAATAGTGAAGAAGTGTCAATGAGTGAAATGTCACCAATAATCTCAGTTTTCTCTAAACTGTCACTCTCTACTGACCTCTATCTAAATTGCACACCCATATCTAAACTGCCTTAACATTCATTCACTGACTGCAATGTGCATGTATCTATCTTACAGAATTATCCTTAATTGGATATGGATATGAATTACTACTTATGGAATCGTTCGTGGATGTACAACCATCATCCTGATGACATGTGCGGTGTGCGGAATGAATTCATAGAGGGTGTACAATAGTTCCTGCAGTTTGCCAAGGCGTTCCCTCAGTACATGAACGGTTCTAAAATTAAGTGTCCGTGTGTGAGATGTCGCAACTTGAAATATCATCCAGAAGTGGAAGTCACGTATCATTTATACTCGAAGGATTTTACGTCGAATTACTATCAGTGGAGCGCGCACGGAGAACTTGTGTCTTTAGCATCGGAGTATGAGCCTTATGTGGATGTCCACAACAACGCTGCTTACGATGATGGGTTGGTGAACATGGTTTTTGATGCGACAGGGCCAAGTATCGATCCGGACGATCATGATGCACCTGAGGAGGCACCGAACGTCGATGCTACACAGTTCATGGAGTTGCTGGAGAATACAAGGACTCCATTATATCCTGGTTGTGAGGATCATTCACCGTCGAAGGTGGTTACAAGATTGTTGAGCATCAAGTCCGATTTGGCTTAATTGTACTTTGATACCCTCAACTATTTTGCTTTTTCAAGTTGATACCTCAACTATTTTTTTCCAACTTGATACCATAAAATTTTTTGGACAATAATGCCCTTACCCAAAAATTAAAACTACCACTCAACCCCTCCCCTCTCCCCTCCTCCAGCCCCCCCTTCCGGCCACCACCCCCGCCCCCGCCCCTCTTCCCGCCGCCCCGTCCGCACCTTCCGCCCCTCCCCCCTCCCGCCCCGCCTGCACCCTCCCCCTCCGCCCCTCCCGCCCCGCCTGCACCCTCCCCTTCCGCCCCCCCCCCGCTCCCCTCCACCCTCCGGCCACCCGCACCCTCCCCCTCTGCCCCCCGCTCCCTTCCACCCTCCGGCCACCCGCACCATGTTTGCAAAAACAAAAGTGTTCTTTATTTCACAAACTTTGTAAGAAGATTATAATTGAATTCTGAGAAAGTACAACTATAGGAATCCGATCTGAAGACGATCGCTTTATCCCTTGGACGATGTGAACTTTGAAGACGGTAGCCTCTGAAGAATGTAGCAGCACTTTGGCAAGAACTCCTGATCTCTGGTGATGATCTGATGTTGATAATGAAGGACTTGATACTCTATTTATAGAGTTCTGGAAAATAACTAATTAGTAGTTATTTTTGGATTGCACAGGCATTGGACTGCGCAAGTAACGAACTGCGCTGGCAGTTACTCGATCGTGGGCCAACTGTATGAGACGCGTGGCATTATTTGATTGAAATGCGCTTGGTCGTGTACAAACGGTTGCCACATGGTGAGCAATTGATGGCATGTATGCCACGTACAGAATGTCAGTTATCTTGATGGATTGCGCCACTTGAACCGTGCTAGCATCAGACTGCGCTTCCAATGGGTTGCGCGAAGACTCGGATTGCGCTGAGGTTGAGCTGTCAGACTGCGCTGGCTTTTGGCAGCTGGACCGCGCTAGACAGCTGTCATGGCGGCGTGGCACAAGAAACGAACAGTTTCCTCGTTCTTCGGGCTGTCCGTTGTCAGAAGATCTGATTTTGTGTCAGGTAATGATGACGTTGCCACGTCAGCTAGCGCGCTTAGATGGTTGCGCAGTTCAGCTTGCGCAGTTGAGTTGTTGCACAATCTGTCTCCTGCACAGTTCATTTGAAAGATGCACAATTTGATTTTCATTGCTTCTTTGATGGGTGCAACTTGATTTTTAGGACCTACAAGACCCCCTTCAAAGTTTTCGAAATTTGAAAATATTCAAAGTTTTGAAATACTTTGAATTTCGAACTTAAAATCAAGTTGCGCAAGTGATGCTTTGACTGCGCGTTTGGAGGAATCAACTCCTAATCTTTCGGCGCAATCTGAGGCGACTGTTACTTTTGAAAAACTATAAATAGTTTACATTCTTCTTTCTTTCATTCTTTACTTGTTTTCGACAGTTCAAAAGAGAAAAGCTTCTGTGCCAACTCCGACTACTTCTCCTTCTCTTTACCGTCGACGTCAATGGCCCCCAAACGTTCAGTCGCCGAGAAGGGCAAAGCTCCCGCTGAGTCTTCGACTCGGGTTGCACTCCGAATTTCTCGTCATGAAGTTGGCCATCCCGCACTACAAGGTAGATGATGAACTCGATCAAAACCCTTTTTAGGGTTCTTGACATTTTCGATCCTTCATACCTCTCTCTTTTTAGAGATTTGATGGTATTGTGCCGCCCTGTTTAGGATTTTGGTTGCACACACACAATAGTTTTCATTTTTATGAAAACTATATTCTTGCGCAATCGATTGAAAAGCGCTGGCAGATGTTCAGCGCAATCTATTGATTTGCGCAAGTCTGTTGAGCCAGCACAAACTGATGCCTTGCGCAAGTAGGTTAGCGCAACCTGATGTCTTGCGCAAGTAGATGTGTTGGCGCAACTGGATATTTTGCGCATGTAGGCTGTATTAGCACAATCTGATGCTTTGTACATAGCACAATCTGATACTTGCGCAATTTGCTGATCTTTTGAACAGACTCTTTGATTTTGTATGTACTGAATTTTGTCTCTTTGTTTGATGCAGTCAACCTCAGGGAAGACCCAGAATATGAGATCTTTGCAGGGACTTTGGCTGAACCTGAGTTTAAAGAGGATCTTTTCCATGTAACATTTCCTCAGTATGCCCTGCCATCTTCTCGACAAGCCATCCTAACAGCACAAGACAATGAAACATTGCTGAGTCTGATGAACGGGCAGCCTCTGCAAACTGTTGACGCCGTTATTCATAAGAAGCCTCTGTTTCTGTTTGATGAGGCTCTTGACAAGAGTTCTCAACCCAGACCTCGAGTTGAACAGAGACTTTTTCAGAGAGGCGAGAAGAGGATACTTTTACCAAAGATTTCCAGATGCCTTCCCCTATCTCGCTATGCTTTTGCGAGCTATCCCAGGAGAATGGACTGGGATATAACTCCTCTTCAACAAGCCAGAACAGGGAACATTTGTGTGAAGAAAGGACCAAACAACAAGGACATGTTTTACAGTTCCTCGGAGCGTCACAGCTCCCTGCCCAGAGGACTGAAACCTGGGTGCATCCCACCAGAAAACTCATCCCTGCTGCCACCGGTCAGAACGCCGCTATTCGCAAACGAATTTGCGAAGGTTGAAGGAAGATATCCAGATCAAGATATCCGATTGACAGGTCTTGTTAATCTGGATAACAAGAGATGGAATTGTATAGCCAATTGGATATTGGCTCAATTCGAAGAGAAGCTCAAGGAGATTGAGCTGTACCAGCCGGTATATTCTACCGTTTACGGCTTCCAACCCAATCCTTACCTATTTCTTGTATTGGCAGAGAGGTACAACTTCAGAACAGGGACTTTTATGACGCCCTGTGGGGAAATCGGACTGGCTCTTCACGAGATGAAGTACATCTCGAGCCTGCCAATGGGGAATATCCCTTATGAGGAATTTGTCCCAACCAATGACGAGTTGGACAAACTTCGTCAGGAAAATGCTGACATGGTGGCCGTCTTCGAAGAGCTGTTGTGCCACTACAAGATCTGTTCCTTGTATTATAAGAGTGGTTCATCAGGCACCTGCTACTCGACGAAATGGTTACCATATCTCTTCCTTAACCACATTATGGAGAAGAAAACCAAGGAACACGATAATTGTAAACCCAACTTCTTCAAACCACTCAGCAGCAGCGAAGTGATTGGGTTGATGGAGGAGAACAAGGAGATGGATATTAAGATCGATGATGATCTTCAATATCCTCCTTTCAAGACAGGAGATATTATTGAAAGTTTTATGAGGATGGGCTATAGGCCCATGTCAAAGGAAGCCCAGCTGGCGGGTTTTCTCACCTACTGGCTTCGACGATTCGTCGTCCCTGGAGCTAGCGCCGTCGATCGCTTTCATCGAGGCGTGCTGTTTGCTGCCGTCCGCTTAGTCTTCGGCTATCGGATGGATCTATTGTCAGCAATGACTTGCCGAGTGAACGCTGGCCTCCGCCTTTTTGTAGATTCGATGCTCAAAGGAAAAGGCGAGAAAGGAAGCTTCCCTCGGCTAGAGCTACCATATACATACTTATTCGGATGGCTGCTTCTGTACTATCCTACTCTGATGAATCCCGATATGGGAGCGGTAAGCGGCAGCTTCTTGAGGAGATTCTCCAGAAGCAAGTGGATATACACCAGTTTAAGAGATTGCAGACGTGCTCTGAATCTCGGAAAGGGGTGGAACTTCTATTGTGTTCTCCCTCCAGCTGGCTACGAGCACATGTCTTCAAATTTGGTCGACTCTGGGAGGCAGCCTTTGGGTCATGCAATTTTTGACTGGCTGAGGACAATCCGGCCGTCACACCTGGTCTACCGATTTGAAGACGAATGCTATTTGGAGCCCTATCTTCCCAGCCGTTTTGCCCGCCAATTCGGCTATGACCAGTTTCATGTAGGCAACGCCATCACGTACCTACAAGGAAAATGTTATCTGATTGATGGAGCCCGGGCTTGGGCTTATTATAATGCTCGAGACACAAGAACAACATTCTCAATGCCGATGAAGAGCGACCATGGTCCTCGGATGCTGTATACATATTCACTCTTCTATACATCTGCGAATACCTTTGCCGAAAACTTCAGTCTCGCCGACAGCTTTGCGACAGCGGCCCGATTAAAGAAGGGAGCATCTGTTGTGTCGGCTCCTGGCAACGATGAAGAGCGTGAACCGGCCGATGCACCATTGGAAGCTTCGAGGGAAGCCAACTTCCCTGAAGAAGTCAACGAGCCATTGCGTATCTCCTTGAAGGTTGTCAAATCTCCAGCCAAGGAGAGAAAAAGAAGGATAGAAGAACCTTCTTCTCCAGTTGCTAAGAAGAAGCTTATCTTGGAATCATCAGAAAGGGTTACTACCCGATCACAATCTCGGCAGCAGGCCGAGTCAACTCAAAGAGAAGAGGCGACAACTCCGACCTCTATTCAAAGACAAGAAAATGTTATAGATGTAGAGAGTCCGGAGAGACCTCTACGCAGAAAGAAGATAGTTGTCAGAAGGAAAGTGGCCAGCCCTCCAAGACCTCTGTCATCGGTCATGGCTAGTGCTGTTGCCAGAATCACAATGTCATCTCCTACACCTATCCCTGAGCCCGAAACTTTCAGTCCAGAGATGAGGGATGAGGTTGTAGAGACCAGAGAGGAAGTCATGGAGAAAAAGGATGAAGTGTTACGATCTCCTACACTTGCAGTGGAGACTACCCAGCTTCCAGCTACACCGAGAACACTTCGTGATGAAGAGGATCGATTAATGATCGATGCTCTGAATGACTGCGACTTCGGCCTCCATGATGATGTAGATCCGGTCGCAGCATCTGATAGAGAAGAAGCACAAGGAGAAAGTGCAAGTGACGAAGATACATCAACAGAGGCTGTTGATGACACTCAAAATCCAGAAGAAGATGTACATGTATCACCAGAAAAGAATGCAGTTGAAGAAGTAGCACCTGAGGAAGTTACTATTGCTGATCCTAAAGGTATTGAATGATATTATCAATCTTCTTTTCATAGATTAAATGGCTGACATCTAAATTTTTATCCATGTAGAAATTGAATCTTCTCCGATTCCTCCAACATGCACTGACATAGTGCCAATAAAGGAGATAGCTAGTAGTAACAGACATTTTTCGGGCGGCTCCGAAGCGGGTAGTAGCCAGGCAGTAATGTCTGAAGCTACTTCTGCGAGGTTGCAACCCGTGCCAGTAGATAACAAACTTGTCGTTGGACCCAGCAATGGTAAGATTGCTTCTTACTTTTGATCCTTCTCGATAGTTGCTAATGACAACCAACTGATGGTATTTGTTTAATTTCGCAGAGGAACACCTGGGAGGGGCGACTAGCTCTACCATGGCTCCTTTATCCAAAAAGACCTCCACTCACGTGCAAGAAGCTGAACGTCCATCTATACAGGCACCTGCTGCTTCGACGTCCATGGGAGTAGCTGCTACTCCTGGTGCCATTGCCACTAACAGATTCATAATCGGTTCCTTTACCAACCTTTTTTTTCAATTCACTAGGACCCTTAGTAGAGAGGGTAATGGATAAAGAAGAGGTTGGTTTCATAACTGTTAGGGGTCCAACCTCTTATCTGATAGCTGCCATCCGGAGTCAAGGTGATGAAGCGCAAGCTGCTTACCTTGAACACATTCTGGATGAGCTAGAGGAATCGGTTAAGATCTAAAAAGATCTGAATCGGAGGGAGGTGGAGCCCTTGGTACAGGCCGAGTTTGAGAGGATGTCTAAAGAGGCTGCAGTTGCGAAAGTTGACTTCCAGATTATCTTGGACACTTTCACTGCCAAGTCTTCAGAGTATAACTCTCAAATAGAGATAAAAGCATCTGCTGCTGAGGAGAAGGGAAAGAAAGTTGCTGAGCTAAAAGCAGAATCTGTCCGTCTTCAAGAAGAGTTGAGACTTGTTCAGCTTGCTCTGGAAGATGAGGTCACACAACATCAAGCTACAGTTCAGCAACTGGACGCCCTGACCCATGAAAGAGATGAATATGTCACAACTCATCAAGCTGAAATCTCCCGTCGACTAGTAACCCTACCGACTTTTGATGAAAATTCTGGTATGGAGGAAGCTAGAAGGCGAGTGATGGATTCTAGGGAGGAGCAACTTCAGACTTTAAAGCAGCAGATGACTAGCTTGATGACTCCACCAACTGAATAGGAAGACTTTTTGTATCTTCTATTTTGTGGCATGTAATTTTGTAATATCTTTTAATTTTGATCAATAAAAAGACATTTTCTTTGTGGCTCTATTATTTATTGTATATCTCATTCGGATATAAATAATAGCGATAGAAAATATATTCAGAGGTCCGGGACATGATATATTTCTTGATTTAGAAAATAATTATATTTATTATATCTGCTCAGAGGTAATGTGGACATGGCAGAATATAATTTATTGAATATCATTATTTCAGTAGACAACTTAATCAAAGATAACAAGTTGCTGATGTGAACGAAATGGATGAATCGTCAAAATGGGTGAACGAAATGAATCGTCAGGATGAACGGATGGACCGTCAAATGAATGAAATGAATGAATGAACCGTCAGATAGATGAAAATGAACGGGCGAACCGTCGGATGAATGTAATGAACGGGCGAACCGTCGGGCGAATTAATGAACGGGTGAACCGTCAAATGAATGTGATGAACGGGCGAACCGTCGGATGAATGTGATGAACGGGCGAACCGTCGGATGAATGTAATAAACGGGCGAACCGTCGAATGAATGTAATGAACGGGCGAACCGTCGGATGAATGTGATGAACGGGCGAACCGTCGGATGAATGTAGTGAACGGGTGGCCCGTCGGATGAATGTAGTGAACGGGTGGACCGTCGGATGAATGTAGTGAACGGGTGGCCCGTCGGATAAATGTAGTAAACGGGCGAA
Source organism: Iris pallida (assembly GCA_029216955.1). Taxonomy (NCBI): domain Eukaryota; kingdom Viridiplantae; phylum Streptophyta; class Magnoliopsida; order Asparagales; family Iridaceae; genus Iris; species Iris pallida. Next base: position 6,480,197 of record JANAVB010036018.1, read on the forward strand.
CCGTCAGATGAATGTGTCGCTTCATTGTCTTACGAATCTCTGTCTATAAATAGAACAGAAAATCAGATGGAATGATCACTTTCACTTTTCGATATAAAGATGTCGTCTGGAGATGCATCCAAGAAGGCTGAGATCGCCCCGAAGGTTGAAGCGGTTACTGAAGAACGTCCAGTCGAGCTGGTCCATCCAAAGCAGACAGAGGCAGGCGAAGGTTCATCTGCATCCAAGCCGCCAAGGGACATCTTGGACTTCCTTCTTGAACCAGGGATGACAGAGGAAGAAGAGGCCATGAGGATGGCTGCTTGCAAGTTCCTAGTGGGTTCGAACAAGGATGTTCTCGGCTCTTTTGCTGATTATATTTTTAAAAAAAATGGCAGTAGTCCTCGTCCTGTCTATAAAAAGGACGATAGTGATTCTCGTCCTTGATACTATGTAACGTCATTTATGATGAAATAAAATCAAACTTTATTTATGAACTGTCTAATCATATTTACATAAAATCCCTGTTACATTCATACATAGTATTTTTTTTAGAAATTTGCCATTGATGGACATCATTGCAACTCGACCGTCCAGCTCTGAGAGTTGATAGGCTCCATTTGAAAAGACTTTGCTCACAATGTAAGGCCCTTCCCACTTCGTATCGAACTTGTCCTTGCTCATGTGAGTCATAGTCATAGGACGTCTGACGGTTAGAACGAGCTCTCCTTTCTGAAAAGCTCTGACCTTAACTTTGCGATTGAAGGTCTTTGAGATGCGGGCTTGGTATAGCTCAATATGCTGTTGAGCCAATAGCCGTTTCTCGTCGAGTGCTTCCAATTCTTGGAGTCGAAGAAGGTCGTTGTTCTCTGTAGTGAGCTCGTTGGCAATGGCAATCCTTAAGGACAGAATTTGAAGTTCCAGGGGTAGAATTGCTTCACAGCCGTACACCAAAGAGAAGGGTGTACAGCCTGTAGGGTTGCGGACAGTAGTACGGTAGGTCCATAGACATTCTCCAAGCTTTTCACTCCAGTTTCGTTTGTTAGTAGACACAAACTTCTTGAGGAGCTTGATGATAGTCTTGTTGAAAGCTTCAGCCAAGCCATTAGCAACAGGATTGTAAGCTGTCGAAGCGACATAGTCAATCCGGTGATCGTCACAGAACCTTGTGAACTTTTGACTGATGAACTGTGGTCCATTGTCGTGAATGATTCGTCGAGGTACACCAAATCTATAGATGACATGGTGTTTGACGAAGTTGATGACGCTGCTGGTTTTGACTTCAGCCAAGGGTATAGCTTCGGCCCATTTGAAGAAGTAATCGGTTATTGCTAGTATGAACCGATGCCCCCTAGAAGTAGGAGGATTGATGGGACCTATAATATCTATGCCCCAAGCTTCAAAAGGCCAGGAAGCAGCAGTCGGATGAAGAAATTCCGATGGTTAGTGAATAAAATCTGCGTGGATTTGATAAGCTCGACATTTCCTTGCATATTCGATGGCATCAGATACCATAGAGGGCCAGTAGTAACCCATACGTCGGATACGGTCTTGTAGTTTAGGACCAGGTTGATGTGCTCCGCAGACACCGTCGTGAGCTTCACGCAATACTTGCTTCGCTTCATCACCAGCAAGACAGCGCAAAAGTAGGCCGTCATAAGTCCGCCGGTAAAGAGTTTTGGTGGCCTGATTGTAGTAGAATCGCAGAGACCGTCGACGAATACTCGTAGCTTCCTTAGGATCTTTAGGAAGTATGTCATGAACTACGAAGTCGATGAAGGGAGCTCTCCAATCTTCACTAATAACATTGGCTTCAGTAAGATTACTGAACTCAATATTATGATTGTTTTTGATGCAGAACAATTCCCGATTAGAGACAACCACCACCTGCTGTCTTTTGATAGGGATGGCTAAGACTGCTGCAAGATTAGCCAAAGCATCTGCTTCAGTAATGCAAGCTCGACGGACATATTCGATAAAGAAGGCTTTGAATGATGTAGCTATGTTGATTGCCGCTTCATAGTAAGGCACTAGATCTTGATGACGAACTTCATAGGTTCCTCTAACCTGGTTAACAACCAGCTTGAAGTCACCATAAACTTCAAGATATTCGACGTCCAGTTGTTTAGCTAACTGAAGACCAATGAGTAGAGCATTGTATTCCGCTACGTTGTTGGAGCAAGGTTCATCTAAGGAGTAGGCTCTTTGAATAGTTGACCCGTCTGGAGAAACAAGAACAACTCCAACTCCTGCGACAATGGTACCATTGGGTCCAATCCTGGATGCACCGTCAAAGAATAGACGCCAAGTAGAAAATTCTTCGGAGATCATATTTGATTCCAATGTCTCGTTTGGAATTTCATCATAAAGTTTGGATGTCTCTGGAATAGGATGAGATGCCAAGAAATCTGCCAGTGCTTGACCTTTAATAGACTTTTGTGGAACATATACCATGTCATATTGGACTAGCAGAATGGCCCATGTAGCTAGCCGAGAATTGAGCGTGCTAGGCTTCTTCATCAATACCCGAAGAGGATTAACTCGGGATATGACATGAATAGTTTGGCCAATGATGTAATGCCGAGTCTTTTGAACAACAAACATAAGAGCTAGGCATTCTTTTTCGACCGGACTATAACGATGTTCGGCACCAATCATAGTACGACTGAGATAATAGATGGCCTGTTCATGGCCTTTTTTGTTCTTTTGGGCAAGTAAAGCACCCAATGAATGATCCATAGCACGGACATACATTAAGAATGGTATGCCAGAGATTGGTGGCACCAAGACTGGTGGGTTCATGAGATACTGTTTTATGTCGTCAAATGCTCGTTGACATTCTTCGGTCCAAATGAAAGATACACCTTTCTTCATTAGTTGAGTAAATGGTCTGCAGCGTCCAGACAGATTTGAAAATGAACCTCCTGATGTACGCAAGTCGACTTTGGAATCCTCGTAGCTCTTTTAGGTTGCGTGGAGGACGCATCTCTTGAATGGCTTTGATCTTCTCGGGATCCACGTGTATACCTTTAGAGGTAATGACGAAGCCGAGAAATTTGCCACTAGAGACACCCAAGAATGACTTGGTGGGATTTATTTTGAGTTGATGTTGACGCATTAGATTGAAGATAGTTCTCAAGTCTTGGATGTGATCTTCCTTTAGATGACTTTTGACTGCAATATCGTCAACGTAGCATTCAACAGTCTTGCGAAGATGATCTCGAAAAATGGTACTCATAGCTCGTTGGTAAGTTGTGCCAGCGTTCTTGAGACCAAATGGCATTACGGTATAGCAATAGACTCCGCAAGGAGTACGGAAAGAAGTATGTTTCTTATCTTCAGGATTCATCCGAATCTGATTGTATCCAGAGAATCCGTCCATGAAAGATATTCGTTCGAACCCACAAGTATTGTCGATCATGACATCTGTGATAGGGAGAGAAAACTCGTCTTTTGGACAGGCTTCATTAAGATCCCGGAAGTCAATGCAAACTCGAACTTTGCCAGTTTTCTTCAAGACTGGGACAACATTAGCTACCCAATCTGGATGTTGTTCTTCTCGAATAAAGCCACAAGCTATAAGTTTTTTGACTTCATCATCAATAGCGTCCATCATTTCTGGCTTGAATCGCCTTTGATGTTGTTTGACTGGCTTTGCATTCGGTAAGATATTCAATTTGTGAGTAGCAACTTTGGGATCTAGACCTGGCATGTCTTCATAGCTCCAGACAAAGACATCAATGTATTCTTGAATAAGAAGAATTAATTCTTGCTTATCCGCCTCGGGAAGGTTCTTGCTGATAAATATTGGACGAGGTGACCCGCTTTCTCCTACGTCAATTTGAACCAATTGATCTTCGGTAGGAGGTTCCCTTTGTTCGAATCGGAGTTCCCATTGGGTATCCATTCATTGAGCCCAAGGATCTGTTTCGGAATTTTCTTCAATATCCTCGTCATATCCTTCTGGAAGTTCGACGGAGACCATGTTAGAAGATACGATCAGCCGATGAACCTGACCAATACTGGTATCAGAATCCTATGATCTGGAATTAGAAGAGTTAGAGCGCTCCTCACTATCGGATTCGGAGACTGCTGGAGATAATACCGGAGGTGAAGCATATCCGAGACCTCTTTTTGTCCTGCTGTAGTACATCTCTGATTTTCTTTCTGGAACAACCGTATGGATAGGAGTTCTTCTACCCTTACCATAGTTGAGGCCATTCTTGAAGTCATAACCCATCTTTCGGATGATGTCTTTTGATTGTTGACTATAACGACGAAGTTGGAGATGCCCCGTATCGTTACTTTTGCTATCATTCGTATAACTGAATTTTTGTTCTGGTCCATTACTAAAAAGTATTGGACTCTCGCCTCTCTTTTGAGAAGGGACAACAAAGTATGAATCATTTGGGTGTTCGAGTAAGACCTCTGTTTGAAGAGACTGTACGACTCCTATTGTAAATGACTGAAAGCTATTTAACATATCTAAATAGCACTTAGCATGATAAATGACATCAGTATACTGGAAATGAGATGCTTTTTCATTGATTTGTATATCTGTATTTACAACAGGACCTTTAGCCTTAGCAGGCTTGGTCAGATTGATTACAAGAAGGGGAAAAGAAGAACATGGAGGAGGATTAGACTTGTTACGACGGAGGTCGATAACAAGCGGCTCAGAAGAGGTGAGCTCCCTTTTATCCTTGTTATGAGATAAATCAATAACAAGTGGCTCAGAAGAGGTGATCTGCCTTTTATCCTTGTTACGACGTAAGTCGATAACAAGTGGCTCAGAAGAGGTGAGCTCCCTTTGATCTTGACCACCTTCAGTTGGTTGCTTTTGGGCTGGCAAGTGAATAGCCAATGGTTTGGAGGATTGAGGACGAGAAACACGCCCTTTGACAGGTATGATGAGGGTGTCATTAGGCACTGCTTCTTGTTCTTCTTCAGTATCCAGAGCCAGTACTACCTTCATGAACTCATCCTTATACATGCGAGCATCGTTACAATATGCTTCGACATATTTGAAAGGATAGAGATCCACAACCTCTTTTTGAACCTCTCTATTGCCATCAACGTATTTGAAACATTGATGAAGAGTCGAAGAAACAATGTTGTGTTCATGTAAAAATGGTCTCCCCAAAAGAGCATTGTAAGAACAACCATGGTTGTCTATGATGTAGAAGGTCACCTTTGTGCGGAGATTGCCTATTTGGAGTTTTAGGCGAATCTTGCCCAGAGGTTCACTTCTTTCTTGGTTGAACCCCAGGATGGTGGTGATTGTACTGGAAAGACTATGTACTGGGATCTTCAGTGCATCTAACATTGTCTTTGGCATGATGCTGAGAGCAGACCCTGGATCTATCAGAATACGATCGACTTTTATCGAGTCGACATATCCTGTATAGTATAGAGGACGGTCATGCCTATTGTCTTCCATCAGCATATCATCCTGTATGAAGGTAATGTTTGGAATTAACTCCAACACACTGTGACAATGGAGGCAAGAGACAGGCTCTGCTTTCGGCTTCTTCAGAAGGGTTAGACAGGTTTCCGCCTGCATGAGAGCTTCACTCAGAGTTTCTCGAGTCTCTTTGGAGAGGCACAAGAGCTCGAAGATTGACAGCCTGGCCGGTGTATTGGCTAGTTGGGCCAAAATATCAAAGTTGTATGGCTTCTCAAGTCCAGAAGGAGATGACTTCTTCAAAGGTTTGTCGAAGAGGACTTGTTGTTTGCCTTTGTCGGCTGCTGTCGGCTTAGGGGGGATGGGTTCTACAACCGGTGAAGACACATCAGGGATGCCCTCAGTAGAGACAGGTTGCACTGGAGCAGACTCAGAAGAAGAAGTAGGATTTTTTGAGTCTCGAGAAGTTCCCGTAGATAGGCTTTCCCTGATCTGGTACCCAGTAGGATTTCCTCTTCAACTATGGGGTCAAAAGACACCATATTGCAGATCTTTGTTTTACCCTTGGAGCGTTCTTTCTTCTTGGAGGAAGAGGGAACTTCGAACTCCGAAGCAAGATCAGGGTGAATCCACATAATCTCACCATTATCAAGAGATAAGGGGACGAGACCTTCACTTCGTGGAGGAGGGAGATTCTCGATTTCAAGAGTAGCTTTGGGGATAGGGATGACACCGTGTTGTACCATCTGTGGAGGGAAGTTACCGAACTGAACTGAGACCATGTTCGCGGTAACCGTCTTCTCGTCTTGCTGCAGAGTGACAACACTAGCGTTGACTAGCTCCTGAATTTTGCCTTTGAGCACATAACATTCTCGAGTGGGATGCCCAATGAACCTGTGATAGACACAGTATTTGGGATGATCAGTCTTACCGACCTCATCAGGCTTCTTCGGGTCTGGGAGTTGGAGCTTATTGCTTTTGATCAAGCAATCAAAGATGCTCATGGTGTCATTCTCGTCAAAGGAATACTCTACTTTCGGACGAGGTTCTCTTGGTGGAGGGGCAGAAGGAGTAGAAGCAGACGTAGTTGGAGCTACGTTGACCGCCAGAGATTCTTTGTTCTTCAGATTGATGTTCAGAGTCTCTTTACCTTTGCGGTTGTTCTGGCGATTACCGCTACTGGCTGTCGGGTGTTCATCCCGGTCGGGGTTAGACATGTGTACCCCCAATTGCTTGAATTTGTCAGCGCTAACTTCAGCTGCTTTAGCATTGACAATGAAGGATGGCCAGTCTTGGAACTGAGTTGACCCCGTCCACATGCTGATAATAGGCAAAAGATTTGCCTTGCAGGTATCAATAGTGACAGCAGCCGGAGTTCCAGGAGGCATTTTTAAAGCTTTTCGGCAGAACCTTTCAATGAAACTCTCAGCGGTTTCATTATGTCTTTGTTTGATTTTATTAAGGGCTGACATGGTCATGTCATTGATCCCCTCATAGAATCATTCCAAGAATATTTGTTTTAGACCTGAGAAAGAGGTGATACAGCCATCGGGCAAGCTCCTGTACCAATCGTATGCTACACCGGCTAAACAACTGACGAATACCTTAGTAAGAAGAGCGTCATTTGGCTGAAGTTGAACAGTCATTACCTCAAAGTGGTTAATGAACTGACTGGGAGAAGTGCTGCCATCAAACAGGGTGATTGTTGGAATCTTGTACTTAGGAGAAAATGGGACTTCCTTCCATTCAACTGGATAGGGTTGTTTGATCCCTAATCTTTGTAAGTTGTCCTTCTCTTTGAAGGCCTCGAATTGAGTGCGCAGGAGTTTGAGTGCTTCATTAGCATCCTCCGATGATGCAGAAAGAGCAGGCTGAGTGTTAGGGGGAGGAACAGCGTGGTAAGCACTACCCCCAGTACCTGACTGACTGGGTGTAGGTTAAATTTGTACAGGAGGTACTTGAGGAGATACTACCCCCAGCCCTGCATTGACAGGTACCGACGATGCTATGATCTCAGGATTTGCAGCAGGTACAGTCGGTGGTACTGTATGTTAGGCCACGATAATAGAATGCATACTTGCAACCATTTCAGCCATGGTCTTCAGCTTGTCTTCTAGTGCAGATATTCGTTGTTCTTGACTAGCCGAACTAGAAGCATCTGGGTCTTCAGTGACAACATAAGCTGTCACTTCTCTAGGTACAGTGGAGGACACTGTCTGTTCAGAATTTTTGCTGTATGCATCATAGTCGGAGAAAGAATCATCTCCTGAATAAGAAGTAAGAAGATGACCAGAAGGATCTTGAAGATTCCTTTGACCGATTGTGTCTCGGCTTCGGGATCTGGTATGTCGAAATACTCCTTCAGAAGACTCTTGGAGTAACTCTAAATACCGCTGGCTGGGCCTGCGAGGCTTGCCGTGCTTGGAGCACTTTCTACCCCGAGTGTCTCGAGAAGTCATGTTGACGGAAGCATACAATATTTTGTCCTCGTCTTCCGACATTGGTTCAGACGTTGCAAAGTTCAGACGATCGAAGATAGATCGTTTTGTTGTCTGACAACAACACTTGATGATGACCTTGTGATTACAATAGTGTCCAAGTGGTTGAACTGGAGGTGTTGAGATGTTGTCCCATTTTTGCTTGAGGTATTCTCGGAGATCAGGAACAATGACGGGATGAGAAAAAGTCTGAGGGATATGTTCTTTGACTATATTCGGAACATGGTTCCGGTTCTTCAAGTGTTTTGTCCCATGAGTATATAGAGAAGTACTCACCTCATTAGCATAGGTGTCAGGATTCTTCATCTTAGAAGTTTGCCTCTGATGCAGGTTAATCTTCGGCATTGGCTGTTTACGTTTCGCCAAAGTTGGCCTATTGAGATAAGTTCTTAGATCAGCAAATTCACCCCCAGGGGTTTCTGTCTGAGACACCAGCAACTTTCTCTGTTTTGAGCGGGATATCCTGAGAGTTGGGAGATCTTGGAATTCTGCTACCGGAGTAGGCAGAATACCTCTTTGATCAGTACACTTTCCTTTGGCAAGGAGGGAAGAAGAACTCTTGTTTGAGAGAGTTCTTGTACTGATTGGTGCCGAAGCACGTTCAGATTGATCTTCCACGGTAAAAACTGAGGAAGACTGAGAAAAGACCAAAGGACCTTTTTCCTTGTTTTGTGAAGAAGGGTTAGCTAAAGAGCGTTTCCCTCTGTTGTCTTCCAAGTCGTGGAACGAGGAAGTTTGAGAAAAGACCAACGGACCTTTTCCTTTGTTCTGAGGAGGAGGAGGAATAGTCAACAGACTACCCCCAGTAGATTACGCTGGAGCAACAGGGTGCTTGGAAAGAGGAGCAGAGTTTTTTCCCTTACTGTGAGAAGAAGGGAGATTTGCCAAAAGGCTATCCCTCTTAGACTGCGCTGGCACAGTTTGCACAGGGGTTGGAGTGGCAGTAGGCGCATTGGTTGGTTGCGCATGAGGAGCTTTGACAGATGGCCTTCTGGCCACAGACACTGTAGCTTGTGCAGCAGGAGTCTTGACTTCAGAGTGCTTGAGTTGTATTCTGGTTGATGGAGTGGTGGACTGCGCAGGAAGAGTTGCAGCCAACTGCGCCAGGGGAAGAGGAGTCTTGCACTTTGCCAGAGCAGCATAGGAAGTGGTTTGTGCACTGGCAAGAGGAGCAGTATACTGCGCATGGGCAGTAGAGGCAGCAGACTGTGCAGCAGTTTTGGGAACAGAGACAGCAGACTGTGCAGCAGAGACAGCAGACTGCGCAGAGGATTGTGCAGAGGACTTTGGAGTCCACACTGAACAGACTTTGCGCTTGACAGAAGTTGCAGTTCGACGAGTAGTCCCGGAGTTGATCATCGCCTCGTAGGCCGTCTGGTTGACCTTTACAACCAGCGTCTTCTGCGTCTTTCCGATAGACGCAACGTCACATTGAGTTATCACTTCCTCGTCGGAGGAGAAAGTCGTCCCCAGCAGAGTCGCCATTTTGTTTGCAAAAACAAAAGTGTTCTTTATTTCACAAACTTTGTAAGAAGATTACAATTGAATTCTGGGAAAGTACAACTATAGGAATCCGATCTGAAGACGATCGCTTTATCCCTTGGACGATGTGAACTTTGAAGACGGTAGCCTCTGAAGAATGTAGCAGCACTTTGGCAAGAACTCCTGATCTCTGGTGATGATCTGATGTTGATAATGAAGGACTTGATACTCTATTTATAGAGTTCTGGAAAAGAACTAATTAGTAGTTATTTCTGGATTGTGCAGGATGGATTGCGCAGGCATTGGACTGCGCAAGCAGCGAACTGCGCTGGCAGTTACTCGATCGTGGGCCAACTATATGAGACGCGTGGCATTGTTTGATTGAAATGCGCTTAGTCGTGTACAGACGGTTGCCACATGGTGAGCAATTGATGGCATGTATGCCACGTACAGAATGTCAGTTATCTTGATGGATTGTGCCACTTGAACTGCGCTAGCATCAGACTGCGCTTCCAATGGGTTACGCGAAGACTCGGATTACGCTGAGATTCAGCTGTCAGACTGCGCTGGCTTTTGGTAGCTGGACCGCGCTAGACAGCTGTCATGGCGGCGTGGCACAAGAAACGAACAGTTTCCTCGTTCTTCGGGCTGTCAGTTGTTAGAAGATCTGATTTTGTGTCAGGTAATGATGACGTTGCCACGTCAGCTAGCGCGCTTAGATGGTTGCGCAGTTCAGCTTGCGCAGTTGAGTTGTTGTGCAATCTGTCTCCTGCACAGTTCATTTGAAAGATGCACAATTTGATTTTTATTGCTTCTTTGATGGGTGCAACTTGATTTTTAGGACCTACACACCCCCCTCCCGCTCCCTCCCCTCCCTCTCCCGCTGCCCTCATTTCCCGACTCCACCATCGCCGGAGAGGGAGGGGGGTCGCCGCCGCAGGAGGGGGGGAGGGGGTCGCCGCCCCGGGAGGGGGGAGGGGGTCGCCGCCGTGGGAGGGGGGGAGGTGGTCGCCGGAGAGGGAAGGGAGGGAGGTGGTCGCCGGAGTGGGGGAGGGGGAGGGAAGAAGGGGAAAGGGAAGGGATAAGGGCATTTTAGGGATTTTTAAAAATTTAGGTATCAAGTTGAAAAAAATAATAGTTGAGGTATTAAGTTGTTGAGTAAAAAAGTTTATGGTATCAGCTTGAAAAAGCGGAATAGTTGAGGGTATCAAAGTACAATTTAGCCGTCGCAAGATTACTACAACCGTCTTATGAAGTTGCTTATAGAAATATTGCCTGAGGGTGCTAAGTTGCCTAAAGACTTCTACCGGTCTAAGAGGATGGTGAGATCGCTCTGGATAGGATACGAGAAAATCGATGCATGTCGCAACGGATGCATGTTGTACTATAAAGACGACAAGGATGAAGACGCCTGCAGATTTTGTGGTGCCGATCGCTACAAGGGCAGTGGTAGAGGAAAGTCCGTCGGTGCCAGGAAGCCTACCGATTCGATGTACTACTTGTCGTTGATGCCGCGGTTGTAGCAGTTGTTTATGGTGAAGGAAACTGCAGAAAACATGAGTTGGCATAAGCGAGAACAGACCGAAGTAGTGTTGGATCACCCATCTGATGGAGAAGCATGGAAGCACTTTGATCGAGAGTATCCAGATTTTGCTTCTGATCCGCGTAATGTCAGATTGGGTCTCTGCTCCGACGGTTTTATCCCATACGGACTTTCGGGATCCCAATATTCGTGTTGGCCTGTGATCGTCACTCCGTACAATCTACCGCCTTGGATGTGCATGAAGACTCCATATATGTTCCTCACCGTTATTATTCCAGGTCCGAACAATCCGAAAAGGAACATCGATGTGTATTTACAGCCATTGATTGATGAGTTGAATCAGCTGTGGGAAGTAGGTTCCAACACGTACGATGTATCTAGAAAACAAAATTTTCAGATACTGGCAGCACTTATGTGGACCATCAACGACTTTTTGGCCTATGGTATGTTATCTGAATGGAGAACGCATGGTCGTCTTTCATGTCCGTATTGCATGGACCGCACTAAGGCTTTTCGTTTGAAAGACGGAGGCAAACCGTGCTTCTTCGATTGTCATCGACAATTCCTGCCGAAGGATCATCCGTACCGGAGGAACATGAATGCTTTTCGTGCTGGCGTTGTGGAAAATGCTAATCCCCCGCCAAAGTGGCCCGGATACACGATATGAAAAGAGGTAAAAGATTTACCAAGAGCTATTGAAGATCCTGCTACGGGCTACAAGTGTGACAGATTTGGTCACACTCATAACTGGACGAAGAGGAGTATATTCTGGGATCTGCCATATTGGAGCACCAATCTGATTAGACATAACCTTAATGTCATGCATATCGAGAAGAATGTGTTTGACAACATAATTAATACTGTAATGGACGTAAAGGGGAAGACAAAAGACAATCCAAAGGCTAGATTGGACTTGGAAGAAATATGTAGACGTCCTGCATTGCATTTGATAGAGGACGGGAATGGGAAGTTGAAGTAGCCTAAGGAAATTTTCTCACTGGAGAAGGAGGATAAAGTGAGACTTTGTAGGTGGATTCAATGTCTGAAATTTCTAGACGAGTATGTTTCGAACTTGAGAAGATACGTCGACCTCAAGGAGAACAAACTGACAGGTATGAAGAGCCATGATTGTCACGTATTCATGAAGAGATTAATTCCGATTGTATTTCAGGAATTTTTACCTCCGGTTGTTTGGGATCCATTGACCGAGCTTAGCATATTCTTCAGAGATCTTTGTTCTAGTAAGTTGTTCGTCGATCTTCTAGAAAAGCAGGAGAACGATATTGCGGTAACACTGTGCAAGCTCGAGAAGGTATTTTCTCCTGGATTCTTCGACTCCATGGAGCATTTGCCAATTCATCTTTCCTACGAGGCACATGTTGGTGGGCCCGTCGGTTATCGATGGATGTACCCGTTTGAGCGGCATTTGAACCACCTAAAGAGGAATGTGAAAAACAAGGCTCGGGTCGAGAGTTCTATTTGTGAAGCCTATATTCTCGAGGAGATTACAAACTTTTGCTCGACGTATTTCAAACTCATGTTGCTACGAATAGAACGAGGGCTCCGAGAAACGACGACGGTTATCAAGAATCTAATGATGGAATACTGAAAGTATTCAATGCGTCCGGAAAGCCTTCGGAGAAAATGAAGAAGAGATATTTGAATGACAAAGAGCTAAGGGTTGCTCAGTTGTATGTATTATACAATTGTGACGAGGATGAAGTGGAGAAGCTAGAGGGATAAGTAATTAATGATGAGTTTACGTCATCTCAATGTAATAGTATAAGCTAATATTATTGTACTAATCGGCGGTTGCTTTGTTGTTTTTAAGCACATATAATGATGAGTTGAGGTCGGTTAGACCCTACCTAACAGACGAAGCATTAGAACAAGAAATGAAACGTCATTTTCCTTCTTGGTTGAGCGAATATGTAAGCAGCCCGGTAATTACTGGCCTCTTTTAATGCAACTACGCAATAAATAACTTACTATCCCTTCTTTGGTATTCAGGTCGATCGTCTAATTTCACCCGAGATTGAATGAATTAAAACTCTTGCCAAGGGACCAATTACTTTTGTTAAAATATGTACTGTGTCAATGGCTTTCGGTTCAAGTCGACAAATGCTCCGATCAGAGACAGCTTCCTGGATCTTGATTCCACGAAAAACAGTTGTTTGTGTATCAAATCTTCGAACTACAAAGACGTCGATCCAGAAAATAATTTTTTTGGAATCTTGCGAGAGATTGTGGAGTTGACGTATAATTATGGCAGAGAACCTGCAAAGATCGTGTTGTTCAAGTGTGAATGGTTCGATCCGATTGAAAATCAAGGTTAAAAAATTGACAAGCATGGTCTTGTAGATATAAACTACAAGCGTAGATATCAAGGCTACGAACCATTTGTCCTAGCAACTCAAGCTCAGCTCGTGTACTTCACAGCTTATCCGAGACGGGGAGCAACGAAGTCTGACTGGTGGGCAGTATGCAAGACTAAAGCTAGAGATACTTTTGATGTTGACGAAAAAGCTTATCAGGAGGACGAGCTACCTCTTGTAACCAATATTGTTGATGTGGACTCCACGGAAGTTACGCATTACACGACACATAATGTAGAAGATGTAGAATTATCCGAAGAGGAAGACGAAGCCGACGAAGGCAAAGATGAAAGTGAAGATGAGGAGGAAAAGGAAGATAAGGTCGAGGAAGACGAACAAGATGATTATTCTGAAGATGATTGAGAGAGATGTACTTTCATTTTCTTATTATGTAGAGTTGGTTATTATCTAGTCTTGGTTATTATCTGAATGTACTATCTGAACTTAGATGTTTCTTGTAGAATGTACTATATGAACTTAGATGTTTCTTGTAAAATATACTATCTGGACTTAGATGTTTCTTGTAAAATATATCATCATATGTTGTCTTGGTTATTATCTAGTCTTTGTTGCACTTTCATATTTCTAGTCTCTATTATTTGTTGTCCTTGTTGTATCTCATCATATGTTGTTATCAGGTATGACAGGTCATCGCGGATCGTTCCGTATTTTCCGACATGGGGCACGGGGTACTGATACTGGCAGAGAATAGGGTACTCCTTCGGTACCTACTAGTGGTACTGCTAGAGGACAGGGTTCTTCTTCGGTAATTCCTACTGGTACCGGCTCTGGATCCTCGTCGCCCAGTACTCCTGTGTATCGGACAGTAGCTCCGCCCTCCACGATGCTACGTGGCATACCTCCTGGGACGAGTAGTTCCAGGCCTGAGACTGCTCCCGAAAGTAGCGTTCCTCCTGCTGATACGACGATTGAAACAGATAAGCAGATGGAGGAGGCTGTGCCGACGGCCGACCAGTATCAGACAGATGATGCCTGCGTACCTCCGGAGGAGACGAAGACGGAAATCTGGGCCGACGGTACAAAGTAAGTATTTTGGTTTATCATTTTTTCTGTGTTTATCATAAATTAACTTTTTTTATGAATATAATATGTCTGTATAGATATCGTCCCCCGTCGGTACAGAGACGCCTAGGCCAGGTCCTGAGACAAAATTATGGTGGTCCTTGGATAAACTACTTGGATGCTCCGGACGATAGGAAGGCCTACTGGTTTGCGCGCTTCAAGGTTAAAATAGATTTGCTTTTAACATGAATCATTTAATTTATGCATATTATATATAACTGATAAATATTCGGTTTGCGTACTGTCACGATCCGCTCCTGAATAATCGGACACGAGTCGGACACGCCCAACCTTCGTCGTTAGACACGGCGAAGTAAGCTGTACCAATCTAGAAAAATCTAACCAGATAATCAAGACAAGTAAAAAATTACAGCATCTATAAACGTATCCCAGAAAGATCACCATAATCCACAAATCCAGATATCATAAGGTACCAAAATCAACAGGAATAAAAAAATGCTATGAACTCTAAAGACAATATCTAGAAGTAAAGTAAAGTAGTCTAAACCTGAAGCCTCAAGCTAAGTCTCATCCTGCTCAGCTAATATCATGGGCTCTGGCCCATAGAGTAGAATGGTACCCTGCAAGTACACCTGCAACATATCCTAGTCAGGAGCGGAGCTAAGTATATCCAAGGAAATGAACATGAACATCATGGTATGAACAAGAAACAGGAAATATATATATAAAGTACAAGAAATGAGACAAGACATGAAACTGAACAGAAAATAATGAAAGTAAATACAGGGAACATGATAAGAGTCCTGAACATGAAATACCACATGAACATGAAATACAACCTTAACATAAAATAAAACCTGAATCCTGAAATGTGCAATATTGAAATACATCCAGAGTGTGTGATCGGCTTGGGTAGATTCAATGAACATGAAATGGTACGGCTCGGGTCCCGCGTGCACGATGTGGGACCTAAGCTATTCACATAAATAGTAACAGGGTTTGATCACACATCTGTAGTATTTCCCCTCCCCGACACAAGTAAACTCAAGAATCATGAAACAAGACAATCCCGTGATACATCGTGTCAACAAGAAGATACAATAATGAATATACAAGACATGAGAAAATGAACAAGTCCAAGGAGTATACTTGCCTTGCTCAGGGTGATCAAGAATGGGTAGTAAAGCTGTATGCCCACCCTGTTATATGATTTATAAGTTGGTTAAGATCTATTCACTAGTTGCTAGATAATGCTGACTAATCTATTGGTCCTACCATATATGTAATCAGAATATCTTATTTAGGATATTAAATAGAAGAGAATTATTTTGTTTTTAACAAAATGAGGTTAGATTATAAAGACTAACTAGAATTAGGTTCATTAATACAGAACTTACTTCCACTATCAATAATACCTAAAAAAAATATGATTTGTCTTCTCATATTAATATAGTAACAAACTATAATGCCTTGGGAAAAATACTAGTTAATATCTAAAAACATTTTGTTGCAGAGACAACTTAGCAACTAGGTCATTGGTGAACCCTTTATTCATTCTCCACAGATATATTAGCTCAAACTTATTGCACCAATAATTAAATCCTTAAGTGGTCGCAACTCAAATAGCTAGCTACCCAACAGACACAAGGCTAACACCTGGTCCTCCAAATCTGAACTGCATACATCACTCAACCAACCTGCAGATTCCCAAACTTGTTCAAGGAAGATATCTACAGAAACCCACACAAAATTTAAGAAAAGAAAAGTCCAAGAACTTGATTTAGGCCAACACAACATATACCACAATAAGCCAGCTACCCCTTAGAACCACACAGCTAGAAGACTCAGGGTTTGAAGAAAATTATTGTACTCTGAATATACATAATTAAATCTTCACAGAAATCTATCAACAAACTTATACAAACTTTAAATACAAATTATAAGATCAAAATCAAAGTTCTTAAAATAGTCTCCCAAATTCCAGTCGACTGCCATTTGCTCTTCTTACCGACCTAGGTCACGAACAGCCTCACGAAATAAATACACCATGGGCCATCACAACTGGACACGACTCGAACGGTACCAAGTCTTGGACACGATCCGAACATCCCTCAGGAGCAACATGAACGCACCCCAAAATTACACAACGCATGAAATGAACGCAACAACACTGAAACACAACCAAAACAACCAACGTAAAGATTGTGGAGTAAGATTACCTGGAGAATTTGACTCGGAATGAAGACCAGATTCCTAAGATCGGACACAAACTTCCTCCTGGACACAAACCTATCATCCAAAGAACACCACATAATACAACAGCAACACTAGAATTACGACCTCCAATGAACTATATATCTGAGCAACAACCGATTTATAGTAGAAATTACCTGAAGGAATGTCTCAAAATAAAGGATACGAATTTTAAGCTCGGACACGGTTCCTCTGAGATCGGTCACAAGTTAGCACTTGCTAAGCAAATCCCAGATTCGAAATCAACCGTGGTCGATCAAGATCCAAATGGAGCACAAAATCTGATCGAGATGACCTTCGATCAATCCATCAGTTCTTGGAAAGATCTGTTCGAACAAAAACCAGATCGAGAACGACATAAACGATCGAGATCAGACATTTGAACGAAAGGGAAGGATCGGTTGAACTCACCAGTGTATCGCTGCTGGTGGAGACAGGAGACAACGCCGGAGGAAAGAACCACTCGTGCCGATGCTCGACCCCCCACGCGTTGCTAAAGAATATGATCAGAACAGAAAAAATCCACACACGCCCAGGTCTTTGTTGTCGAGCCGTCCAAGAGAGTCGGTTCACTGGAAGAGACGATCAATCGACCAAATCTAAAATTAAACCTAATTTCTCGACAAGATCATAAGTACTAACTGGAAGAATAGATCCTTGTAGATATCGAGTCAAGCTCACCTCAAACGTTGTCAGCGAGTCCATCGACGAAGCTGGTGAAGAAAATGGAGGGTCACCACCGACGCGACTTCTTCGCCGGAGAAGAGGATGTAGCCGGAAAGAGCCGGAGTGATCGTGCTCTGCTCGACGTCGAAGAGAGAGCTGGCCGCCATCAGCGGGTGCGCCGTCGTCGGAGAAGATCCTCGTCGGTGGAGCTGGAGGAGATGACTCCCGGGGTCACCACCGTCGCCATGAATCTCGCCGACGAGAAGAGGGTTCGCCGGAGATCTGTCCTTACGCTGCTGACCAAGAGGAACCGTCGTCGTCGCCGATGGAACGATCGTCGGAGAGGTGTGCCTAGTCGCCGCCGTGAGCTGATGGTCGTGCGCCGCTCGTGAGCTAATGGATTAGGGCTTCGGGTGTTTGGGGAAGAAGGGATTAGAAAATGTTGAGATGAGAAAAAATGAGTTTCTCTCTCATTTGTTGGATTAAATAAGAATGAGGAATTTGCATATGGCCCCTTCCGCTTTGGGAAAATAAGCGAAAAAGCCCCCTGCTGTTTCATTATTACAAAATTTCAGTAAAATCAGTTAGAATTTGAATTAAAGTACAGGGACCACCAAATTAGTTTGTTATAACTAAATTTTGAATTTAAATAATTGGGATTAAACAATTGGGAGGGAAAATCAGAAGATTTCAATTAATTGAATAGTGGGGTTACGCGTACTCTTCTAGGATATGTTTTTCTATCTACCGCACCGGGCCGAGCTGATCGAGGGGATGTTTCCTGCTGTCGCTGCTAAGCTGATCCGCGACGCTATTAATGATCAGAAGGCTCGTGATCGTGCCGGAAAGTCGATCCAAGGTTGGATCACTCCTGATCAGTGGGATGCGATGAAGGCTCGATTCAACGAGCCAAGGTACAAGGAAAAGTCCGAGAAGGCCAAGGCGGCTAGGCAGCATGCCTCGAAGTGGTGCGGTGGGTCGATTCCGATGACGGAATATTTCCGTCGTCTGGTATGTATTTTTCTTTCAGAAATATTATTTTAATGCAAATCCGATAAATTATTACTAAGATAATATATTTAATTACAGGTAAGGAAGGTCGGTAACGCCGATATGGTGACCGTCTTCCTGGCCACCCATCGGAAGGGCGAATGCCTTATTGACGAGAGGGCTGAGCTTGCCTATGTAAGTATTACAATACTATTTGTTAATTATAATACTTCGTGTTAATTTTAATATAACTTAGTAAATATGCATGCAAATAAATATTCATGTAGTTAGCAATAATAAGTACATTAATTAGATATTAGAAATCATAGAGTACTATCCATACTTTCTAGGTCGAGTATCAGAGGCTTCGGGACCGGGTGACTTCTAGTGCACCTACTGCGGGAGAGGCCGGTACTTCCTCGCAACCCACTCAAGCTCCGTCGACGGACGAGCTGTGGATGACCGCCGCTGGTGGCCTCCGTAGGGGTACGTACTACGGTATGGGATCCTATGGCGCCCTAGTTGCGAGCCAGTCCTCTAGGACATCCCCTGCTAGTGTGCATGATCCACAGCCGTCCCAGGAGTCTGCTCGAGTCCACCAGATGATGGAGTCTCTCTGTGACGAGCTGCTACGACGGATTCAGGACCAGTCTCAGCACCAGTCGGACGAGCCTGCGCATATAGCACGATTGGATGCACTCGACCGCAGTATTATGGAGCTCAGGAATGTGACTGAGCGGACAGAGCGGAGCGTCACTGATCTTAGAGCATCGACCAAGCGCAGCGTATTGGATCTGCAGGCATCACAGATGACCATGGGCGAGAGGCTGAGATTGGTGCAGGATTCGGTGGCTGATAGCAGTGATAGAATGTTATCTACCATGGATTCATACCACCAGCGACTTGCAGCGTTATCGTCCTCCGGGTGCACCTTTATCGTCGTCGACTCCGCCGGCGCCACTGCCTTCTTCATCGACAACGACTCCACCGACGTCACTACCTCCTTCATCGGTGTCGATTTCACCGGAGGACTATGAGCTTTTCTTAGCCCTCCGTCGCGGTGTGCCCCCTCCTGCTCCAGATCACCAGTAGTCCTAGTTAGGACTGTTTGTATTGAGTGTTTGAGTACTTGTTTGTGTTTACTATTTATTTGTGACACTTATTTATTTGTGACACTTGTTTGTTGGTTGCGTAGATACATTGGTTATTGGTTGTGTAGACCCATAACAATTTGGATATTGGTTTATATATGTTGTGTGGACTTTGGCTATTTTATGGTGTTATTCATTTCATTTGGATGTTAATTTACCGGTGTTGAGTGTTCCACCGAAGGGGTCGGCGAACCTAGGGATAAAATGTAATTGTGTATTGTGTTTCAGTGTTATTTATTAAACTGCAGGAAGAAAATAATTCTGTAGAGAAAACTACATACTGTAATTTATTTATTTATTTCAAATTTACCGACGTTTACCGACGATTACCGACGCTTTCCGACATCAAAATACGTCGGTAGACGTCGCTAAACTAACATATATTACCAGGATACCGACGTATAGCGACGTCATTTTCGTCGGTATGCGTCGATAAACGTCGGTAACTTTTCCAGGATTTTACCTCATTTTCCTAGAAAATACCGACGTATAGCGACATCACAAAACGTCGGCAATATTTCCCAGGATATACCGACGCAGAGCGACATCATAAACGTCGGTAATTTTTCCAGGAAATACCGACGTATAGCGACATCAAAAACGTCGCTATTTCATCGACGAAACAACGGAAAACGTCGGTATATTACCGACGTAATCTTGCGTCGGTAAACGTCGGTGTTTGCAACGATCAGCGACGTCTTTCCAAACAACGACTAAGGTTTCCGCGACAAGAGGAAGACGTCGCTAAATACGTCGCTAAACTGGTTTAGCGACGTCTTTAGGCATCGCTAAAATGACTTATTCTGGTAGTGTGTTTTATGTTAACCACTACACTAAAATTACTTTTTTTATAACTAACAACTTACATCTAAATTTTGGGGTTCCAGTAAATATGGGACAGTTGAACGGGTGCACTCAGTGCAGTTCCTCACGGCCGATCATGATTGATAGATGAAACTCATAAACAAGGAATTCCTACACACTTCAATTGACCCATAGTCCTAAGATGACGATGATGAGACGACGACAATAATAATTACAATAATAAGTAGTATTTTTTATATAGAAACTAGATTAGCAAAGAGAAGATTTTGTTATTTTTGTTGGAAAAAAAATCAAGATATCTAAAGCAAGCAGAGCATATAGCTTCACGTTTCATGCTGACAATTTTTATTTTGGCCCTTTTTTTTTGGTTTCTACAGATAGTCATTGCTGAGAAAAATATAGTACAATTAAATTGACAAAAGTATTCCAGCGGACACTTGGGCTGTGGGAGGGTTCTCCGATCGGTAATTTTGTGTATAAGGTAGCACATAACCGGCTAGGATGGTGTCTGGCCCCTAGACATTCGCAGAAGTCGCACGGTGCAAAAGGAGTGTCAGAAAAATGCAATTATGCCTATACAAGCTTCTGATGGGGAAGTTGCTTACCTTGGATAGGCTCTCCAGATTTGGTGTTCAAATTGGTACCCAACCTTGTGTGATGTGTGGTCAGGCACCAGAGACACGGAGTCACTAATTTTTTCAATGCGAGGTTACTAGGTGGATATGACAGACACAGGAGAGGCCGCTTCGACTCTAGGCTGATTCTGATGCAGACATTGGTGAAGTGGCACGTGCTATTGTTCGGGGAAAGAGTAAGGGGTCATCGGTGGTACTGGGAGGCTCGTATCAGACTAGTAGTATGTCACGTTTGCGGGAGCGAAATGCTCCTATTTTCGACTCTACTCAGATCACAAAAAGAGGGATTATCCGTAATATTGAGAATGATATAATTTGTTTGAGGCTACCTAGGGGAGCCATGATACTGGCTAAGATGTAAGCATTTTATATCAATGAATTACCTTTTCCAATATATGATTACTAGTGGATAACCCGTGCCATAATGGCACAGACACAAATCCGGCCTTCTCGACGTAGACGTGCAGGCACCGGGCCAGCGCCAGGGAGTTCCGGACGGAGCCGCAGCCTCCGAACCCGGCCTTTTCGACGTAGGCGTGCAGGCACCGGGCCAGCGCCAGGAATCCGAGCCCGGCGGAGGCGGACACGGCAAAGACCACGGTGGCGGCGTTCGGAACGGCGTGTAACCTCATGGAGGTAAAAACGCGCAGGGCTGTCGCGGGGCATCCTAGGGCGACGAAGTCCGAGACGGCGACGGTCCAGGAGACGACGTCCCTATGCGGCATTCTGTCGAACACCCGCAGGACGTGGTCGGCGGAACCGCGTCGGGAGTAGGCGGTGAGCAGGACGATCTGCACGAAGGGGTCGGGCAGGAATCCGAGGAGGAGGGCGTGTGCTTGGAGCGACCTTGTAGCAGCGGCGGCGGTGGTGGTGTTGAGCAAGGAAGAGAAGGTGTGGGAGTCGGAAGGGACGCGGCGGCGGAGCAATTGGGAGTAGATGGAGAGTGGGTCGGCATAGATGGCGGTGTTGAAGGAGAAGGGGTTGGGATTGGTCATGGCGGAGAAGAGGGAGGCGGCGAAGGAAGGGTCGGCGTCGGTGGCGCGGTGGAGGAGGCTGCTTGCGACGAAGGGGTTGCGGAAGAGGCCGGTGTCGACGGCGTGGGCGAGGATGGAGCGGAGGCGATGGAGGGAGGGGCAGTGCAAGAAGAGCTGGAGACGGGAGTGCCGTTGGAACAACCGGTTGCTCCGCATCCAACATGGGACCTCCTCATCTCTTATAGAGAGAGGGACAATTTAGTCCTTTCATCATCGTTGAACCAAAGCACATGGGTCAGACCAAAAACCCACTCATATTAATTCCTTCATAGGAAATTAAATATGCTTTTCCTGTTGCTCGAACCTACAACTGGGAGGGAAATATGCATCATTCTAACCACTTGAGCTAAAGGTCCTTGGCAATTGTGGTATGTATATATATATATATATATATATATATATATATATATATATATATATATATATATATATATATATATATATATATATATATATATATATATATATATTGAAAGAAGATAATTGTGTCGAACGCGCCCACCGGTATCCTGACCACTTTGGCCGCATGTCTCACCACTACCACTAGGCTAGGAATCATTGGCGTGTATATATATATATATATATATATATATATATATATATAGAGAGAGAGAGAGAGAGAGAGAGAGAGAGAGAGAGAGAGAAAATGTCCAAAAAAAGGTCCATGACCTTTTTTGACTTCGACCATATATTCGATTGATTTTCATATATAATAAGTCTACATAAGATTGAATTTTGAGCCTACATAAGATTTTGGATTTTCATATATGGTAATATTGAATTTTGAGCCTACATAAGATTGAATTTTGAGCCCACATAAGATTGAATTTTAAGCCTACATAAGATTGGATTTTCATATATGGACACTTGACATGCTATATAAAAGGGTCTAAATGTTTTCCATGATATATTACATTATGCTCACTGAAAGTTGTTGAATAAGTTCAATACAAGAGAGCAAAAATTGTTGAACAAGTTCAACACAAGAGTTTGAGATCTTATTGTATTCAATAAAAGTTGAATAAATTCAACACAAGAGAGGTAAAGTTATTGAATAAGTTCAACACAAAAATTTGAAATTTTTTATTCTTTATCCTTGTGGTAGAGAGTTCTTGAAAACAATAAGAGAAATGTTAGAGAGTCATTATAATTCCTTTACTTCTTCATAGTGGAACTGAAATTACCTTACACTGTACCGATTTATACTCTCATACTTTCGCCGTCCCAAATTTTTTCCGTTTACCGAATTGCTAACAAGGCTCTATGGTTCTATAAATTAGTTCCCAGGCAAATAATTGTGTTATCATTTGGTCGCAGCTTTCTGACATGCCAAATGGATTACGATGGCAAAAGGATCAGAAATACATAAATTGCAAGTAGAAGTCAGCAATACAAGGACCGACACAAATTGCACAAGTTATAGGCCTTGGAGTGTTATGGGGAATTGGGATGGTAATTTCTCTCAAGCTCATTTACAGTATATAAACAAGTATTGTGTATGCTCAATCAATCTTCCAAGATCTGCTGCCTCTTGATCTCATTCCTATCTGCTGTCGAAGAATTTCCAGTTATATCTGTTGGTCCATTGCTTCCTTGGCATTGTAGCAAATGCTGCTGAAGGGTCTGCACAAGCTCATTGAGTTTCTGAATGTTTTTTTCTTGAGATAATATTATCTGCAACAGAGATTATCCATAAACACATAATGGCAAGAATATTTAAATGCCTATAACATGCCTATAACACATAACGGCAAGGATTTTAACATGGTATCAGAACAATCCAGGTTCGAATCTTATCTGATGCGTATTTTAAGCACATTAAAAAAAGTATACCGCTCCGTGATTCGAGCTCTCGGCCCATGAAACCGACCTTCAACCAGTGGGGACGTGTTGAATAATATAAATATTAACCCTCAACCCTCATCAACATTCTAGAGTTTAGGTGCAAGTGTCAGAAATTTTACACAATTCTACGTTCTTTCTATTAGCTACTGTCTACAAGGACGAAACTAAAGTAAAGCATGAGGGGGCCATGGCCCCATCCCCTAACTTTTGTAATATTTGAAAAACTATAATATAACTTTTCGAAATTTTGAAATACATAGTGTTTCTACACTCATCAGATTAAAAAAAAAATTATACGGCTCCGTGGTTCCAGCTCTCAGTCCCCATGAAATCGACCTTCAACCAATGGGGACATGTTGAATAATATAAATATTAATCCAGGGCCGGCCCTGAGTTGTTGGGGGCCCGAGACAAAACTTCCAAAATGGGCCCTCATACATAATATAAAAAAAAGTATAAAAAAAAAAAAATTGTTGTAGTCAAGATTTGAACCAAGGACCTCTTAAATGTAAGTCTAGCATTATAACCACTACACCACAATGCCTTTTGTTAAAAAGAGCCACATGATACATACTATTTATATTATAGACAGTTCCATGTTGGTGCCCCCTTTCGTCAGGGGGCCCTGGGCCGTCGCCCGGTCTGCCCTGGGCTAGGGCCGCCCCTGTATTAATCCTCAACGCCCTGGGCCAATTTTCTAGAGTTAAGATGCAAGTGGAAGGAACTACAGTAAAAGCACAAGGGGGCCATAGCTCCACCCCCTAACTTTTGTAAACTTTGAAACTTCTAATATAACTTTTCGAAATTTTGAAATATAGTGTATCTCCCCTTCCCATCCTTAAACTTTCGTAAAAATATATGCATATCTACTCAGCCCCCTCATCGGTCAATCTTGGTTCAGTCCATGATTATCTAGTTGTTATTTGTTAGCTATTGCTAGCTACTCGACAACAATTATATGGTTGTCCACTCTTGTTAGCTACTGGAGTACAGTAAAGCATGAGGGGGGGGGGGGGGGGGGGGGGGGGGGGGGGGGGGGGGGGGCATTGCTCCACCCCCCTAACTTTTGTAATCTTTGAAAAAGTAGTGCATCTCCCCTTCCCCTCAAACTTTTGTAAAAAATATATGCACATGTACTTGGCCACCCTCATCAGTTAACCTTGGTTCCATTCCTGATTATCTAGCTGTTGTTCGTTAGCTATTGGACAACATTTATATAGTTGACGACTCTTTTATCTGTTTATATTGCTTGGCTTCGAGCCCTAAGAAAGAATTGTAGTATATTCTTCATTGTATTAGAGGAGCACCGTGTCTTGGGCCTAGCTCTCTCCCTTCCGTAAGAAAACAGAACCCTATCCTGTGAACTCACCTCAAAACACCCAATCTTCTACAAAAGCAATTCTCTCCAAATCCATCCTTTCCAAACCCATAATCTCCAAATGTATATACTTCAAACTCGTTCGCTCTAAACCCAACCTCCCCATATCCATCTTCACTAAAAGTCTACACCGTCTCATTTTCTCCAAACCCATATTTGCGATGTCCAAACCCACATTCCCAAAATCCTAGCTTAAAAGACCTCCTTTAGGTTGTGGCATATTCGTATCACTTGTCATCTCTAAACCCCATTTTAAGGGGGAAAAATCCATATCCTGATATCCAAACCCACTTTCCCAAAATTCTATCTAAAAGACCTATTTTAATCTATGGCATCTTCGTGTCACTTTTCACAGATCCACGCTATAAAACTCAGACATACTCATTCAATGAACTTCTATCGTTGGTTTTCACGGTTTCCTCGATCTTTGTGTCCCTTCGATTCGCTTGTTGTTCTCGACCACGTCCACTTCCTTGGTCGTATCTACTTGCTCAACTGTATCTACTTTAGCTATGTCTACTTTCTCAGTCACTGCTACTTCATCCTTCCAACAGACCAACTGTGACTAGGATACTTCATCCTTCCAGACCAACTGTGACTAGGAAAGGGTGTAATCTTCTCTTCGACCAAGTGTCAACATTGGGATCTCATCTTCTCCACGGTCCCACTCCCTCCAAACCAATTTCTCTAGATCCATATTCACCAAACCCATTCCCACCAACAAAATCCTAGCTCTAATAAACTAGATAGCCTAATGATGTTATCTTCTGGCCACTCTTCACAAATCTGGGGTCTACCGTGTTCACTTTATGGTTTTTCTTGTCATTGTTTTCTCGATATTGGAATCATTTTTATGTGACAGTTCTTTCTTTTATGTGATGTTGCTTTGCTCGTCTTTCTCGACTACATCTAATTTCTCGACCGCCATTACTTTTTCCTCTTGGGCCAGTTGCCAATAGTTCGTATCATTTTGATGACTGCAACTCAATTTGTTTCCTCGTTAGCCGAGCAATGTTTTAAAAAGCCCATGAGGCACACGCCCAAGTGCGCCTCATGCCCGAGGCTCACCATTGCGCATTATTTTCTATGAGGCGAGGATCACTCACCTAGGCTCACCTAAAGTCCGCACCTTGTGCGTCTCACATCTATTTTTTGAGTTACGTGACTTGTGCGCCTGCCACACCTACTTTTAAGGTGCAGCTGAAGCGCAGAGGCTCATTAACCTAGTATTTCTATTTATTTTTTCTTCTTTTAGTAATAGATGTCTTCGTATTTTAATGTATATAACGATTCAACTAGTCTTTCCATGGTAATTATAGGTTTTCTATCTTGACGTTTGATTTTGTGAAGTCAATCAAGACAAGATCCTCGTTAAAAATACTGTCCCCAATTGGTTCTGAATGATAGAAACACTATAAAATATGCCAAGTGAACCAACTAATCTTTCTATTGTAATTAATAGATTTGTATTTGATGATTATGAAGAATGATACAAAACAATTGATATCGTTCATGATGAAGATGATAATAAGGATGATGATGATGATCTTTAGGGTTTTGTCAATTTCTATAATTATGAAATTGAGAATTTCTTTGAGTTTTGACAATGGTTGTTGATTTTCTAATTGTGTGAATTAAGTAGACTCCATTTCTCAATATTTTAATGATGTTATGAATTGATTAGGTATAATATGAGTTAGATTATTTAAATTATATTATTTAAAAATTCTAAAATGTGCATCTCGCTTTGTTAAAGCCCTCAACTTGCAGGACGGCTCGCGCCTAGGCTCCAAAGAACCCTAGCGTCTCGAGTGCGTCTCATGCCTTTTAAAATATTGTCCACGAGATAGTTGCAATATTCACTCTCAAGCCACCATGAAAGCCCGTGAGTCGCTCACTCTCGTGCGGCCACAAAGGCTGCTCTCTCTCTCTCTCTCTCTCTCTCTCTCTCTCTCTCTATATCTCTCTCTCTCTCTCTCTCTCTCTCTATATATATATATATATATATATATATATATATATATATATATATATATATATATACTACAAAGCATGTGACTAATGTTTTACGAAAGCGAATATGACACAAAAAGGACATGATGACACGACACTTGTTTTGGTGTCCTAGTATATTTTAGAGTGTCCAGGTCGTGTCTGATATATATATAAATATATATATATATATAAATATATATATATATATATATAACACAACCAGACCCATACTTTTGGAGTGTCCATACTTCCTAGCCCGTCTGTCTCTGCCTAGATGGCCACAATAAATTCTCACCCCCTCCTATTTTTTTATGCAATTTATCTCCAAACTAGGCTTGACTGTATTCTAAGCTTCAACTTGGAGGAGAGTATAAAAGAGTGATTTATAAATCTTTTATGTTTTACTTCTTATTAGCTATTATCTAGTTCTCATTTGCCAACTATTAAACAAAAATACATAGTTGTCCACTTATGTATTTTTCATATTGCTTGGCTTATGGCCTCAATGAATAAATCTAATATTTTCCAATGTTGTCAAATTTTCTAGTGTGCTATATATTTGAATAACATGTACTCGAACCTTAAAAATTAGAACATCATTCGTTATCAAGAAAATACACTTTTATAACTTTTACAAATCTTGTATCTCTTCTTTTATATATATATATATATATATATATATGGCCTTACTCCAATTCATCAAATGAGCTTAAATTGTAACGATAATTAGATAGTATCATTGATGGAAATGCGATGAGATCTGAACTGGAGTTGATACATGTGGTATGTTATTGGACTTCGTCTATATGACTTGAAAGGAACCCCCTTCTCAAGTCCATGAATAATGACATATTTATACCTCATTCTTCCACTTTTTATCATGTGGGACTAAACTCTATACAACTCCCTTTTATATATTCGCCAAACTTGTGAATCACCCAACCGGATGCAAAACAACACCCAACAATCTCCACCTTAGCTTGTATCCGAATGATCCTGAGCAACTTGGAGATCCGACAGTTTTGAGACCTCATACATTCGAACACAAAGTTAAACCCACTTATTCACCAAACCACACCAATATTGGAGGGGCTATATGGTTTTGCTCTAAAAGTGGGTTAGCCCGTGAGCCCAAGGTGGAGCACAAGACGTGTAATGTATTTGAACCACCTTATAGAGATGCTTCACCTTATGAGCGAATTCGCACCTCCAACATAAGAACCCTAGCATGAACCACCTTATGGAGATGCTCCATGCTCCACCTTATGAGCGAAGTTGGGCGACAATTCCACCTTAAGGGTCAACTAGGTTATGGTTATACGTATCATACACGTGTCAATACAATGTTGAATCGCTCATTCCAGTTTTTATATCGTCAACAAACTTGCGAACCAGCTTGAGTGTGCTCAACCGGATGCGACCAACCCAACAATCCTATCAGGCAATGAACAAACAACTGACTCCTACGCTACCGTATAACGCAATTCTCATTCTGAAATGTAGTTACCAAAATAGGAACTTGGCACCTCAAGGGATTTATATCAGGTTCAATAACCACTGAAACAAATTCTGTGATATCCCCTTGAGGCTTCTCACTAGAGTTGCGCCCCATAGCCAATCACTTCATGGGAAAAAGGTTCAAAAAGATGACATCACATTTACATGTTGTTTCAGAAATTATTTATTATTCTTCACAATCTAACATGCCAACTGCTTTTCTCATTTAAATTGCTAAACAGTTCATTTCTTGGCTGGCTCTAGAATCATGATTCTCTTGAAAATACAATTACAGGCTACAGCAAAGTTAGTTAGGAACTTACCTTTTCTTTAATAACTTCTTCCCTACTTGAAAAATGTTGTTGCTTCTGGGAAATACTTGGATTTCCTTCCATATCATTCACAAGTTGCTGCTTCCATTCAAACTGGGATGTGATTATAAGTATCACCAATAGAAAAACAAGTACCATGGGTTTTGACATTGTCATATGTGCCTACAAAAGAATCTGCTCCAATAAAACGTTAGTACAATATAACAAAAGAACGACCATAACTTCCATTCCTACTGATCCCCTACCTAATAACAGGATATAAGATCACAATGTCTAAAAGTGAAGAAAGGATTGAAACAAATTTTCTTGCTTAGGATTAGTTTGTATTAGTCTTTATACCAGGAATCAGACTTTCATTGTGCAAATATTAAGGAAAACAAAATTCACTTCTTAAGCATAGCAGGGAACTACATTACAGTTCTTAACAATTTGGAGATGATAGCAAATGGTCCTCTCTCTCTCTCTCTCTCTCTCTCTCTCACACACACACACACACACACACACATATCGGTAATGCTTGGCACTTGAATCCTGGAGTATGTGTTTTTGACTTTTGAGACATGGAAACAACCTCTACATATACTGGGTGTAAGATTGTGTATATCTTGACCGTCTCCAGACCCTAGCAAAGCTTTGTGTTCCGGGATGCACTATATATATATATAGTCCTTCAGAATACTACATGTTTGAAACTTACACCTAGCAGTAGTGACTACTGACTAGCACTACACTAGTTACTAACACTAATAACTCTTGGATTACATAAGTTTAATCTTGATGCATTATATACGATACCAACATATTATATCTTAATGCCTCATATAAGACTAAAAAAATTAGGTAAAGGAAATGGATATATTTTCTTGGGATCACATAATCTATAAAATATTATATATCATTCCAATTTTTTTTCATCTGATATGTTTTCTTCATATAAGATTTTCCTTTCACTCTTTTGCTTAATGCGTCATAGTGATATATCAATTCCCTATTGTGAATTGTATTATCTTCCTTCTTCGTCTAGACTCTTTGTAGTCTAGAGGAACTTGGAGAGTTGTCTAGACTCTTTATAGTCTACGGAACGTTAGTGGTCATTGGTTGTGAGCTTAAAGTGCATATCCAAAAGGTAGGTTTGCCTACCTGCTAATTCGGGGTAAAGTGCAAAAAATTCCTCCTTACATTTGCGTTTTTGCAATTAAAGATCCTTGGCTTTAAAAAACCCTCAACTTTAATATTTGGTACAATTTACACTCAATTTGGTTTCTGCTGTTAACAAACGCTAAATTAGGCATGAAATGACTATTATACCCTCTAAAATCTAAGGATATAGTGAAAAGAAAAAAAACCTCCACCCATTCTCCCCCCCTCTTCTCTCTCCAGCAACCCTGCTCCGGGGGGGCGAGTTGAGGGGGCACGGCCAGCGGAGGGGGGGAGGGGGCGCGGCCCGCTATGGGGGAGGGAGGAGGCGGCCAGCAGGGGGGGGGGGGGGGGTAGGTGGGCGGCCAACAGCAGCGGCAGCCAGTGCTGGTGGGGAAGGGGGAGGGTCATTTTGGGTATTTTTAAATTTTAAAAAAAAAGCCACGCTCATTTCTAACGACTAATAAACGGCATGGATCTTTTTAATCAAGTCAACTATTGCAGGAGGGTTTAATTGCTATATTTGTCTAACGAGTTATTTTGCTAACGAGACAAATTTAAGGAGGGATTTTTTGTACTTTACCCGCTAATTCGACACTAAGTTTTATGGCATAACCCTCTCACGTCATAGTTACCTCGGCTAATAATTTGGCACCAACATAAAGGGTTGACCTTGGGTTGACAGTTCGTCATAAAAACTTCGTTCAATATTTTATGGAGCCTCTATGACCCTCTCGTGCTCATAATTACCTCAACTAGAAATTTGGCACCAACATAGATGATTTACTCGGTTAACAGTCAGTCATAAAAACTTCGTCAAATCTTTTATGGCTTAAATGATGATAGAACTTTTTTTTTTCCTTGATCTTCTTCAATCCCTCCATCTCCCATCCAATCCTAATTTCTTTTTCTTGACATCATCAGCTAAATGATGATATATTCATGACTAAAGGTGCTGTGCAAGTTTCAAAGAAAGTGGCCCCTCCAATCTCTAGCATTTTCATCACATCTAAATAACAAAACCTTTTGCAGCTACACATAAAATTCCAGCGCACAACTCAGATTCATCGTGCCTCTTGATTTAAATATCCCGACAAATAAAAGTAAATCATAAAGATGGTTTTTTTAATTGACTCTACCACTTTCACAAATATAAATAGTTTTTTTTATTTATTTATTAATTCAAATATAATAATTTTCACTCTAATTATCAAGGAAATGGTGCAATTAGGGACCTCTAAGTAACCCTGATTTTTTTTTCTTTATCTATAAAACCCAGTCAACTAAATTAAAAGACACAAATTTGGACTCAATAGATTCCATAACCACCACAGATTTCCCAAAGATCGCAAATTTACTTCTTTTCCTACTAGGAATGGACGAAATTTGAGTCCTCTAATAATAATAAAAAATGAAATTCCTCCCAAATAGTTCCTCTCCGTCTACATCAAGCTCAACTGGTTTGATTAATACTAGATTACGACCGAAATTACCAATTCTTAGCATTATTAAGAAGGAAATCTTAGAAATTGGAGAATAGGAACTCACGGAGCATCTCAGCATAGTGCCACAACCATCATATCCGTCATCGTCCTCGTCCTCTTCCTCTTCCTCTATTGCAGAGGAATTTGGGTTTGCCGTGTCCGTGTCATATGGGGTTGCTAAATTTGGGGGAGTTTGAAGCGTCTTTTCTTGCTGCTGGGGAGAAGTATTCTTGAGCGAGTGTAATTTATATGGACCCTCAATTGGGCCAAGAAGCCCAAGATGATATCAGCCCAATTGCTTGTCAGTGTGTGTGTTTGGGCTAAACACGAAGCGTTTCATGTCGACGTCCTTCGTGCAGTGACCGGTCACGTATAAAATGTTAAATTCGTGGTGGGTATTTAAAAATTAGTCTTGGTTTTTTTTTTTTTTTTAAGCAATGGGTAATTGTGGCGAACTCGCCTCCACCGGAGCTCGAACTCACGACCACTTGGGCCGCATGCATCTCTCTTAACCACTAGGCTAGAGGTCATTTGCATTTAAAAATTAGTCTTAATTTCAATTTGGTATACTATTACAATTTTTCGATTTCCTATTCTAAACTTTAAAATTAGACAACTTAATATCTCAACTATAATTATACAACTTAATATCCTAACAGTGTTAACGAAAAATATTAAATGACTACTCTCATTATCTTCCTTCACAACTCTTCTCAACAGTAGCAGCAATGACAACAGTAGCAAACAGCAAGACAGAGGAACGACGGTAGTGTAGGGGGGGATGGGGGTGCTCTGTGTGTGTGTGTGTGTGTGTCGGAAGAGGGTGGTAATTTGGTCAAAAAAAATCAACAAAAAAAATTAATCCCTGACGGAGGGTATCAACTTGAAAGTAATCAATAATGATTATCAACTTGAAAATAAACAATAATTAATTGTACTAAGTTGCCTAATTTTAAAGTTTATGATATAAAGTTGAAAAACATAATTAGTTGAGAATATCAAGTTAAATTTAAGCATAAAAATTACTATCTATACTAATATATAAATCAAATACAAGAGAGATTACTATTATTAGTCATGTTGACTCACGTATAAAGAAAATATCTAATATTATTGAAAAAATTAGATGTAAATTTAAATTATATTAAAATAGTTTAAATATGATTTGAATATATTTTGATTAAAATTGTTATAGATATATTTTTAAAACTTTGGATTTATGTTTTGATAATGTCGTATAGTTTTTAAACTTTGATTTGAATATTAAATATACTTTTTATTTGGATTTGATATATATATATATATATATATATATATATATATATATATATATATATATATAAAGAAGGTAATTGTGACGAACGTTTTCACTGGGAATCGATCTCCTGAGCACTCGGACCACATGCCTCACCACTACCACTAGGCTAGAGATTGGCACGTTTTATATATACGTTCGTCACAATTACCTTCTTTCAATATATATATATATATATATATATATATATATATATATATATGATGTCACGTCCCGCTCCCGCAGGAGCGATCGTCCTCGCTAAGGCGTGATGCCGCACGGGCCTAGGTTGCGCCCGTACAAGGCTATGTCCGAAAACGGCCGATCTGAGCTAGGCCACAGAGTCGCACAGAGTGTCCCCATTTGCAGCGGAAAGTAAATGAACACAAATTGAAGTGAATTCAAACTCTTTATTGATTTTCAAGAAGTTACAAGCGGCACTAGGCCGAGTTTATAAGTCTCTCAAAGCTCTCTCTCTGAAACATAAAAGGCGTGCCAAGTGGCTTACAACATGGAATGATTCATGGCGATGTTCCAATACATTATGTCCTGTATATGGTGCTTCAGCTCCTTGCAACGCTCCAAGCGTGATGGCTGGTACACCTTGATAGACTATTGAATTATCGGCCCTACGTTTGGTTATGTGCCCAAGCCCGCACACCTGTCCGCCCGTAGGCCATGATTCCGCCTAGGCCGGCCACGAAATCGTCGTTCGTTGCCCTTGGAATCCCTTTTTCACTCGTGCACGAGACCGTCCACGACCATTTCGTATTTTCTTGTCATTTAACTTAACGGCTGTCTCTGAGCCATAGGCTAACCCTTAGCCATAATACGTTATCGACCAGGTTGGCGGCGGCGTCCGTACAGCGCGGGTAGCGAGCCCCGTTGCACGTCCCCGTCATACCTGTCGCTAACCATTCTTTTCTTTCTTTTATCTTTCATTCATTCTTTCTTTTCTTTCTTTCTTTCACTTGTTTGTTTGTTCATTGATTCATTCACGTATTCATTCTTTCCTTCGTTGGTTCATTCATTCACTTATCCATTCATTCTTTTATTTACACATTATGCAACTCCCCGTGCGGGAGTCGCCTTGGCGACCCATCGGTCCCGAAGTATTTCAATGTTGCTATACTCTACTCGGAACGACTATGTCGATAGTCTTCCGTTTCATTGTTGTAAACCATTCATTGTTGAACGCATAAGAGACTTGAACGTAAGCTTGTGCCTTAGCACGAGCGTGGAGCGCGGTGCGAGAGTTCTCACATTTTCTATATTCTTTTCCATATTCTATACAAGCATACAAGATGGGATTATTCCCTTAGCTAGGTGCGTTGAGTCATTTATTAGCATGCGCGGGGTTATCGCCTAGCGATTCTAGCAATAGTGTCCGTATTGTTATGTGTCTAGGCTAAGCAAAGATGGGTTCATCGGAGCCACCCACCTTAGCGATGTTCGCATCGGCCGAGCGATACTCCGAGTGCGCCTTTGAAAGTCTAAGTCTGGATTCCTCTTGACGGGCCAATGTAAGCCTTGCATCGATTCTTCATCAGGTCGATGCCAACTCTTCGGGTCGACGGCTCGTTTGAGTCGTTGCACTTACCGCTTGAATCGGCGTTCCGCTAGGGCGGAGCGGATCATTACATAATACACCACTCAAAACAAGTCTCGTCCTCGAGACTTCCTGAGTGCAGGTCATCCTACCATTCCTTAACTCGTGTCGTCATGTTTCTTAGACAATTCTATCGAATGGCTTTACCGTTCGATGACATCGAATTATACTCGATACATTTCCAAGTTTTATGTTGCAAGCATTTGGTGAATTTTATTGAATAACTGTTCACTCATTTTAGAGTTGATGGTGCTTATTCAATCGTCATGTTTTTTTTACTTGGTTGCTATTGCGCCCTGTCACGGAACTTGTAATGGTCGCACGTGGTGCGTTGTCATTTTTCAAACACGAGAGTTGTAGGCTGAGGCAAACTCACTTTCGTTTATCTCGGTCATCGAGATGACCCGATTCTCTTCTCAAGCGTTCTTGTCCACGAAATCAGTATGATTTCTTCTTAACGGGGTCGACCAAGTCTAAGTAATTTCCGTCCGATTCAAGACCAAGTATTGCACTATCATCGAGTATATCTTCCTATCAATGGTTCAATTCGTTATACCAACTTTTACTTGCATGATATCGATTCCATATCATTCACTTGTTTAGGGTCAGTCTCGTTGTCGTTCACGCACACTCCGCTCACACGTTTCTTTAATTCCGAGCCACGCTCGTACTAGTATCATTCCTTTCTTTTAACACGATCTCCATCCCCGATACTTTTCATTCCTCAAGTCTCGTTTGGAATTCAACGTGTCACTTGGTTGGATCGTGCACGCATTGTAATGCCTGTGGTTCGTATTACGTATTCTTGGAATACGTGTACGTATTTTATTCTTGTAATGCATGATTTCCTGGCTTGGCATTTCCTTCTGGGCTTGGCTTATTCCTGGTTCGGGTTGGTTGGTTCGGCTTGGCTTGGTTTTGATTGGGTTCATGATGAACCCAAGGTGAACCCCTACCTACCACCACCATTTCTATTTATTAGCCCTCTTCATTCTCTCTCTTCATTATTCACCTTCTTCTTCCTCATTTACTCCCTTCACCTACCAAAGAGAGAAGAGAGAGGTCTAGGCAAGTACACCTTGCCACCACTTGAGAATCACTTTTTATTTGTCCATTAGCTAGAATAGGCCATGGTGATCAACATTAGAACTTGATATTTTGTGATTTGGAGTTTCCATTGTTCTAGATCTAAGTTTCTTCTATTTTCGGTTTTGCATGGTTTTGATCTATTTAAGTCGTATTTTTATGGGTTTTGATGCTCTTATGTTTGAGAGGATTGAATTTCACCCAAGATAGAACTTTGCAAAGTTGGATTTGGAATTATTTTAAGCAAGTTATGGACTTTTGAAGCTTTGGGTTCAACCATGGAGTTCCTGCTGATTTGGAGAAGACAGTGAGCAGTACACGAGCTTTTTAGCTTGTGCCACTGAGTTGCGCGCGCTCTTTAGTGCAGCACAGTCCCCATACGCTCGCTTGCTTGACAAGGAGTCGTATGGACCCCATACGCTGCCTTTTGGGAGCGTATGACTCGCATACGCTCGCTTGCTTGACAAGGAGTCGTATGGACCCCATATGCTGCCTTTTGGGAGCGTATGACTCGCAACGCTCGATTGCTTGACAAGGAGTCGTATGGACCCCATACGCTGCCTTTTGGGAGCGTATGACTCGCATACGCTCGCTTGCTTGACAAGGAGTCGTATGGACCCCATACGCTGCCTTTTGACTCGCATACGCTCGCTTGCTTGACAAGGAGTCGTATGGACCC
This sequence comes from Iris pallida, assembly GCA_029216955.1. Lineage (NCBI taxonomy): Eukaryota > Viridiplantae > Streptophyta > Magnoliopsida > Asparagales > Iridaceae > Iris > Iris pallida. The sequence continues at coordinate 6,516,412 of JANAVB010036018.1, forward strand.
CATACGCTGCCTTTTGGAAGCGTATGACTTGCATACGCTTGACCTGAGCGTGGCTTGACCTGAGCGTAGGTTGGCCTGAGCGTAGGTTGACCTGAGCGTATGACTTGCACTGTGCGTATGGCCTTTGGCTGACTTGGTCTCATGTCAGCGTGTCAGATTTGGTTTTATTTTCCTTAAGCTTGGCTCTTCTATAGCCCTGTATATTGATATTTTATTAGATATTTTACGCCATTTTATATCCTTACGCCTTTTGTCCTGAACTTGATAATTATAAATTTACTTGATATGTTTGGATTTGATAATTGAGCATGACGTAATAGTGACCCGTAGTGGTGCACTCCTGACATAATAACCTGACATGACCTGATAGTGGCCCGTCGTGGCGCACTCCTGACAAGTACACTTGGCATGATAACCTGACATGATTATCTCGAATAGCTGTTGCGACGGCTATCTGACATGACATGACCTGTATAATAACCTGGACATCGTGGGCGATTATGCTTGTATAAATAAACCAGTCCTATCTTGCATCATGTCTAGGACAGGGACTCCTGAGTACCACAGTCAGGAGTACCTACTAAAATAGACTAAGGCTAATAACTAGAATAACACAGTAGTCATGAAGAGATTTCCTAGCTACAGGCAATCCCGTTACCTGGGCGCGCCTGGGATCTGTAGCCTGCCGTCGAGTAGGGCACATTTCCAGCACACTGTCATGTGTTGCACCCTTTAAGCTACTTAAGGGTACATGCATTTCCTGGACGATGTACCCACCTGAATTCAACCCTAATCTTTCGACCTGGGTAACCTGGATGGTCTGCAGGGCTTGTGGCTGTGGAATAATCTTACTGCATCTTGTTAGTAATTAGGCTTGTGACAACCCTAGTTAGTTAAAGTATCAAGCCGTAATTCTTGCTTGGCCGTGAAATGATTGGATGGAGTCTAACCAGTCTAGTCTTGCCCTGATCCTGTTCCAGATTGCTGCATGACCAGAATGCTTGTATCTATTTTACCGATAAATGGTGAGAATTCCAAGTTCTGTTCAAACGAAGGGTTACAACCCCGGTCCTTGTTTGGTTTACGGGTTGTAACCTGGTTATCTGAAGGGTTCCATGGTTATCTCATCGTATATCATCCTGGTGTATTTTTTTTATTTCCAGTTCTTACTTTTATTAATATCTTGTGTTGATTGCTGGTTTTAGTTCTTAAGTGAAGCCTCCTTTGTGGCACTTGCTCTTTCTGGGGTCTGATCCAGCTGGTTTTGTGTGGCCAGATTTCGGAGCAGCTCCCGAGGATCTACCGACCTTCCAGCCAGATGGTGGCCACTAGACGGAACCCTGGCAACGAATGGGATTATTTTTGATCTCCCACTTTATTGTAATAATATTCTTTTGAGACGTTTAGCCGACGAGCACCTGTTTAGCTCGATTGCACTTACTTACTGTCTGCCTACGGGCTGTAACATGATTAACAGATCCTAGGGTTGATCATATATAACTAAACTCTTGCTAGTCCTGATATTTTGTAACGACTAGCTTCATGATCAACTGAATATGTAATATTTGGGACGCCTTACTATTGTATATTTAATGATCATACATCTTGTGACTTTTACTTACTTGCTTGTGATTGAGACACTAGGCTTGTTCATGACCTTAAGAGACTGTTGGCTTGTAGATAAACCCTCATGTATCTAGACAGCCGTGACCGTATAGCGAGATGGATTCCATTTCATATACGTAGCTGGCTATGTCTGCCCCCGCTCTCCAGTATTCTGGTTCTGGGGCGTGACACGCATTCCAGGCGTCCCCAAAATACATGCATTCACCAAACCGCGTGATAGAGAATTTATCATTCTCACTCGAGTCGCATCGTGCACATACTCTGTCACGCCCCAGAACCAGAATACTGGAGAGCGGGGGAATGACTCAGCCAGCTACGTATTACGGGTAGATGAATACCGTATAATACGATCAATGCTGTCTAAAAGACGAGGGGGTGCATACTACATAAAAGTCTTACTATGGTCATTACACATCTATTGTCTCAATCATTCAAACAAGAAACAGAAATAGAGAACATGTAAGATAAAGCAGTAAGGCGTCCCAAACGCTCTGTCAAAATGTTCTTGATATCTGGCTTTACAAAACATAGCCAGATTGATGTAGCAAAAGTATACACAATTGTTATCAGCTGCAGCCTGACTTTAGTTACAATTATGTAAAAGTAAGTACAAGACGATCCGACTAACATGTCGGTGCCAAACGGCAAGGTATAAAGTAGATAACAAAACGAACGGGGAAGTAAGAAACCCACTCGAGTCCTCCTGCGATCATCCTTCTAGTGTTGACCATCTTGGAGGTAGAAGTAAGCTGAGTCCTCGGGAACCGGCTCTAAATCTGGCCATGCAAAACCAGAGAGGTTAGACCTCTAATAGCAAGTACCACAAGGAAGTACGACATGAGAACTAAAACCAGTAATGTAAGAGAATATAATAATAGATCTCTGCTTTCCACTAGGATTCACATCACATCACGACACTTCGAACCAACCTCCCAACCAAACAAGGACAGAAGTTGGCCCGTCATGTCCTGACATTCTGATCATCCCAGTTAGGTAACAGAGTAGTACAGTACACAAACAAATCATCTTGAACGGCCAATCAACTCCTACGGCTTGCTATTGTGAGTCCCAAGTTATCCTGGAATAATGCAATTAGGGATTCCGTAGTTCTTACTATGTGCAAGCAAGGCTAGTCTATCCAGTCAATCATGTGCGCCATGCATGAATTGGACGAGTCCTAGCAGGACGCCCGTCAATATACAATATACAATAATAATAAAAGCAGATACTGTTTCCTGCCCGTGTGGCAGATTTACAGTATCTGTGGGAACCAGCCGGCCCGTCGGGTACTACTTGTCCCAAGGGGGCTGCCATGTAAGAACTCGGGAATCCATTCTCTCCATGCAATCATTATTTTATTTAACTTAATAGTCCCTACGTTGAGTGAAATCCCATGTCGTGGATCATGGTCATTCAAATGAGTACTTTCGTACGGGGTACGATATGCACAACTCTACAACGATACTAGTGCGGTTAGGTTGCAGGTCTTACATAGCGTAATACAACAATCAAATCTAACCACGATAATCATGCCTTGACCATAAAGTACACATGCTTCTTTTGTAGAAAATAAATAAGTAAATAAATAAATAAATAGATTGAAGCCTGCATGTGCATGTATGTCAATATTCGGGATCAGCCAGTCGATTACAATAGTTCATAACATGAACGTGTCTCATTCATTCAATTCAATAAGACGACTAGCCAGTCTCTTAGTTCCAACTAGGAACGCATGATCAATTTAGTCAAGATAACCATTATTATCAATGGTGACAAGGCATGAAAGTCAATTAGTATTCAGTGGGGTCGAGTCTACAACTCTCAGGGTTTAATTCCAGTCAATCGGGGTATCTATAACTCAATTCATGACACATGGTACATCCCATGTAACAATCTATATTTAACAGAAATATCAACATATCATGATTTATCAAGTTTCATGCCAAAAGGCGTAAGGATATAAAATGGACGTTAAATATCTAATAAAATATCAATATACAGGGCTATAGAAGATCCAGGGTAAGTAGGCTACGCTCATGTTAGCCTACGCTCAAGTCAGGCTACGCTCAAGTCAGCATACGCTCAGGTCAAGCTAGCGTATGGACTCCATACGACTCCTTACTATTCAAGTCAGCGTATGCAAGTCATACGCTCCCAAAAGGTAGCGTATGAACTCCATACGACTCCTGACCATTCAAGTCAGCGTATGCAAGTCATACGCCCCCAAAAGGTAGCGTATGAACTCCATACAACTCCTAACCATTCAAGTCAGCGTATGCAAGTCATACGCTCCCAAAAGGTAGCGTATGAACTCCATACGACTCCTGACCATTCAAGTCAGCGTATGCAAGTCATACGCTCCCAAAAGGTAGCGTATGAACTCCATACGACTCCTGACCATTCAAGTCAGCGTATGCAAGTCATACGCTCCCAAAAGGTAGCGTATGAACTCCATACGACTCCTGACCATTCAAGTCAGCATATGCAAGTCATACGCTCCCCAAAGGTAGCGTATGAACTACATACGACATACGCTTCCAAAAGGTAGCGTATGCAAGACACACGCTTCCTAAAAAGGCAGCGTATGGACTCTATACTGCGCTGCGCTAAAGAGCGTGCACAGCTCAGTGACGTAAGCTAAAAAGCTAGTGTACACTGCTCACTGTCTTCTCCAAACAGCAAGAACTCCATGGTTGCACCCCAAAGCTTCAAAGGTCCATAACTTGGTCAAAACAAGTCCAAATCCAACTTTCCAAAGGTCAAAATTGGGTAGAATAAACTTCTCTACAACATGGAACCATCAAAATTTGCAAACAAAGAAGTTTGATAGATCAAAACCACCAAAATCCGAAAATAACTAATTTTTAGATCTACAAAAATTAAGACTTCGAAATGAAAAATGACAAGTTCTAAACTCTCTTAGGATCACGAGAGGAAGATAAATGAACCATAAAAACATGGGTTCTCATGTGGAGCAAAATGTACTTGCCTACGGTTTGGTAGGTGGAGAGAGTAATGAAGAAGAAGAAGAGGAGTAATAGTGAGAATGTGAGTTTATGAGGAGAGAGAAAGAGATGTAAGCTTTAAATAGAAAAGGGGTGGTAGGTGGGAGTTGGGCCGGGTCCAATGGGTCCAATGGGTCCAATGGGTCGGGTTGTAGGGGATCCAACCAAAGCCAACCCGAACCCAAATAAGCAAGACTAAGGCAGGGAATAAAAGCAGAAAATAAAGTGCAGAAATAAAATACATGTAATAAAATTACAGAAATATAATTGCAGAAAATAAATTAACATGAAAATTTAAAGAGCAGATTAATTGATTAACATGAAATTAAAGGAATTTAAATACAGGATAATACATGATAAATATTAAATAAATACTCATGAGTTGTACATGTATAAAAATATGCATTCTGGGAACGGGGAGTGACATACTCCGACGTCCCTGAAATATATGCATGTCAGCCGAATCTCGTGAGGGGTATTCCTATATTCGTGATTCACACTATCCATCCAAGCCAATCCTTAATGTCAATCTTTCGATTGATAACTCTTGAAACATGGCGTCTCGCCTAACCGCTAGGCCATTTCTCAAGGCTAAGTCAATGTCAGGATTGGAATCATAGTTCCCCAGCAATAATGCCAACACTGACCCCAATCCTAGGGTCAAACCAAAGTCGGTAGTACGGGGTTTTCTACCCGAGCTCGCGTCACTCAGATTTCTAAACATCGAGCATGATCGCCTAATTCGAATCAAGGCATTCGTCGTGCAGCGCAACGAATTCGAATCCGTTCAAATCACTAAATCGACATACTTCACATATCCATCCTAACAAATTCATATATTCGATCACGAGTTCATCTAGCTTTTGACAATATGTTGCGCCCCAATCTCACGCGAGTCCGATTATCCACGGTGGTTCATGAATCACCCTGCAATGCTCCCGCGGAATAATCATTCTCATCGGGCGTAACTCATGCTTGCGTCTAGACTAATTCATTCTCGATACGCGGATTGGACCTACGCAATCCTCAAATTCAACCGTCACGCACGTTAAGTCATTCTCGAGTCCACATTCGCGTCAAACCACAAGTCGATGTAGCAATTTTGCCATGCCGTACAAGTTCGATCACCTCCCGCTGTATGAATCACCATACCAGCGCTCACGCGGAGTGATCGCCCTAATCGGCGTGACGCATGTGCGAGGCTGGAGTTGCATTCGCATAAGACAAGAACGTCAACGTTGTGGTTGTCAACAAAGCATATCCAAACATTTTTATTTTTTTATCCAAGCCAAGATCTCGGTTCGATAGTCTGACCGTCATTCGTTCAACTAGAAAATTCTCGAGCCACGTCTATATTTTCCTCGACACGTCTCAATATCCCGAGTATAGCATCCGTCAGAACAATGACATTTGTACGATCGTTATTCGCCGAGTTAGAGTACCCCCGAGTTATCGTATATCGATCTTTGATACGCCTCAATACCATCGACGATATGCGTAACCTGACGATCTTCCTTTGCAACTAATTTTGAATCGTGCGACTGATGCTATTGTCCGAACTGGATATACCACAATTCCATTCGATTCACTCCAAGATCAAGTTCGATTGCTATTCCTCAAGCTAGTTTCAATATCGTTCTCCAAAACTCAAATCACATTTCATTTGACCCAATCCGAAATCACAAGTGCTATTCTCTAGCTTTCTCGATCAAGACATACATCTTTATTCATCGTTCCGAGTCATTTTCTAACTTGCGTTGCCCATTGACAAGTTGTCCGAACGACATCTCGTTCGGGGCATTCGAAGTCACGACCAAACTAAGCGTGACGCGTTCTAAGGCTTTGCGCGATCGCATCGTCTCACCGGCATACTCGCTATTACTCGTAATCCTTTAGTCTCGCTCGAACAATTTCTATAACGTCCATACACCACTCAGGGTTCGAGCTACTCGACTAGTCGTCGACACTCATCCTTATTCTTCCTCGAAGCTATCACATACACCACTCAGGGTCAAGTCACTCTACAAATCCTCAAAAGGTCATTCGATTCCCATTCGATATGTTCAATCGCGCGTTCGTCCGTTCCTCAAAATCCAAATCAATCTTCCGTGCACGCCTAAGCGTTAGCTTGATAGCGTTCCTATCGATATACACTCTAAGTGTAGCTTCGTTCCCGACCGAACGGTACTTGATGTCGCTCGCAACTCGATTGCACCAAAAAGTTGAGGTGCGCGACACGCGGCACAACTTAGCCAAAAGGCCGTGTGTATAGCTATCCCGTGCGGACTATATTCGAGTTTGCACGCTCACCTATTCTCGTTCGAGCGATAATCGATCTCGCTCGCAACTCGTTTGTACTAGAAGGTCTAGGTGCGCGATACTCCGTCCAACTTAGCCAAAAGGCTACGTGCATAACCATCCCGTTCGAACTATACTTTGGTCTCGTGTACTCGTTCGCTATTGTCAGCGTAAGGTTATTCAAGCACGCTTTGCGTTTGCTAACTTCTAGCATTTTAGTTTTCTTTCGACTTAAGTCCGTCGTGGTTTGGCACAAAGGCCTTCGCCTATCGATCCCGTTCAACCGAGTACTTGTACGAGCTTTTGAAAATATTAGACTTATTGTATGGAACATCCCAAGGCACAATGAGAGAGAGCGTATACATCTTTTATTTCAACAAGCTTTCAAAACTGAGAAAATCAAAATGAAGTCCAAGGACGTAAAGCCGTACTCTGATACCAATCTGTCATGTCCCGCTCCCGCAGGAGCGATCGTCCTCGCTAAGGCGTGATGACGCACGAGCCTAGGTTGCGCCCGTACAAGGCTATGTTCGGAAACTGCCGATCTGAGCTAGGCCACAGAGTCGTACAGAGTGTCCCCATTTGCAGCGGAAAGTAAATGAACACAAATTGAAGCGAATTCAAACTCTTTATTGACTTTCAAGAAGTTACAAGCGGCACCAGGCCGAGTTTACAAGTCTCTCAAGCTCTCTCTCTTTGAAACATAAAAGGCGTGCCAAGTGGCTTACAACATGGAATGATTCATGGCGATGTTCTGATATATTATATCCTGTATATGGTGCTTCAGCTCCTTGCAACGCTCCAAGGCTCCAGAGCTAGCTCTGCGCCTTAGCACGTTCGAGGGAAGCTCCGCACCCTGCGACGTCTCCTGTATCCTGCAAGCAGACTGTGGGGTTATCAGTACATTGTTATGCACTGGTGGGGAGGCTAGCTCGCCCACAATGCTATCATTACCAAACACGTTCGATTTACTTCTGTGCACCGTCTATCATTCATTGTCTTTCTAATCTTTCCTTAGGGTCAGTTTCATGGCATATTTCATAACCTATCTCGTGTTGCCGAATTCAAGTGTCGCATGGAAATACATGTACGACTTACCCATACTTACCGTCTGGCCTTCTCTGTCCAAAGTAAACCAAGTTAGTCAACAATTCGCATATATCGACTTAATGTAATTCACGTAAACATTCAATATCAAGGGCGTGTCCCTGCCTCAGGTCCTAGCACGTCGTAGGCGTGTTTTCTAACTCGTTTGCTCGAAGTAATTTTGATTATTTGTATGTTATATTCAATGTCTGTTCAGAGGGTGCTTCATTCAGTTAACTTAGACTACTTTGATTTCAATGTAAGAACTTGCACGTGGATTGCCACCAGCAAAGCCCACTTAAATCTATATGCACCGGTCGCTGGCATGTCAGCCATTTTGGACATTTTCGCCTTTGGCATTCTCATCTATCAAGCGTGATGGCTAGTACACCTTGATAGACTATTGAATTACCGGCCCTACGTTTGGTTATGTGCCCAAGCCCGCACACCTGTCCGCCCGTAGGCCATGATTCCGCCTAGGCCGGCTATGAAATCGTCGTTCGTTGCCCTTGGAATCCCTTTTTCACTCGTGCACGAGTCCGTCCACGACCATTTCGTATTTTCTTATCATTTAACTTAACGACTGTCTCTGAGCCATAGGCTAACCCTTAGCCATAATACGTTATCGACCAGGTTGGCGGCGGCGTCCGTGCAGCACGAGTAGCGAGCCCCGTTGCACGTCCCCGTCATACCTGTATCTAACTATTCTTTTCTTTCTTTTATCTTTCATTCATTCTTTATTTTCTTTCTTTCTTTCACTTGTTTGTTCGTTCATTGATTCATTCACGTATTCATTCTTTCCTTTGTTGGTTCATTCATTCACTTATCCATTCTTTCTTTCATTTACACATTATGCAACTCCCCGTGCGGGAGTCGCCTTGGCGACCCATCGGTCCCGAAGTCTTTCAATGTTGCTATACTCTACTCGGAACGACTATGTCGATAGTCTTCCGTTTCAATGTTGTAAACCATTCATTGTTTCATTGTTGAACGCATAAGAGACTTGAACGTAAGCTTGTGCCTTAGCACGAGCGTGGAGCACGGTGCGAGAGTTCTCACATTTTTTATATTCTTTTCCATATTCTATACAAGCATACAAGATGGGATTATTCCCTTAGCTAGGTGCGTTGAGTCATTTATTAGCATGCGCGGGGTTATCGCCTATCGATTCTAGCAATAGTGTCCGTATTGTTATGTGTCTAGGCTAAGCAAAGACGGGTTCATCGGAGCCACCCACTTTAGCGATGTTCGCATCGGCCGAGCGATACTCCGAGTGCGCCTTTGAAAGTCTAAGTCTGGATTCCTCTTGACGGGCCAATGTAAGCCTTGTATCGATTCTTCATCAGGTCGATGCCAACTCTTCGGGTCGACGGCTTGTTTGAGTCGTTGCACTTGCCGCTTGAATCGGCATTCCGCTAGGGCGGAGCGGGTCATTACATATGACAGCTTATTTTTAGCCCTTTTTCTAAATTTGTTTAACCATTCATAACCTTCTCCTTTTCTCATGTTCTTAGTCCTCTTCCTCCACTATAAAAATTAACATTCCTTTGTTCCCAAGTTCACCATCATCCAAAAAATTCTTATTTTTTCACTAAACCTTAACCATCTTTGTCATAAATGGAATGAACCAAACAAACCGCAAAGAAGTCCACCAGTAGCAAGATCTCGCTCAAGCCGTTCTAAAGTCTGCTATGATGACCGACAGAGTGAAGAAGCCCCACAGCTTTCCTCTCGGCACCATCGTCCTCCGTGATATCTTGAAGTAGCAAATTAAGTACCGAGCTCCAAGGATATCTAGGCCGCTCGTATGATGTATGTAGATAGGACCTGAATTGAGTGATTCTGTCACTATTCTATGTTCCTTATTTGTTAATCTAAAATTTAGTTGTTTGATGTTGATTGTTGTGTAGGTTTGTAAAATTGAATGTCAGTCTAATGAAAAATTGAATATTTTGATGCCAAAGTTATTCTTATTTTGTCAGTCTAACAAAATAAGACATATTAGCGAAGCCCAAAAACGTCGCTAAAATAAAAAAAACGTTGCTAAACTAATTTAGCGGCGTCTTTGTGATGTCGCGTATTCTATGGTCGCTGACCAAAAAAGTCGCTATAACGATGTCATTTAGTGGCGAATTCACGTCGATGTTTTGAAATTAACGACGTTTAGCGGCGTGCTGTTGCTAATCAGCGACATCCACTTTCGTTACTAAACGTCGCGGATTATATGTACTCAATGAAAGACATCCCATTATTACTAATATAGTCCATATTTTTGCAGAATCTTTTACCTCCACACTTCCAGAACTGTGTTTTAAGAAACTAGAAAATCTGTATCGATATGTCAATCTTAGCAGCATTGCACCTTCGTTCGTCGATATAGCACCCTCTGCGTCAAAAGCCCAATCGTGGAGGCAGGGCCGGCCCTAGAGCAAGTCCAACAAGCCAGTGGGCTTGGGCAACCCCTCGGCCCTAGGGCAACCAACCGGTCCATAAATTAAACAAAAAAAATCATCCAGCAAAAGGAAATGAAAGGAAAGGAGCTGGAAATGAAAGGAAAGAAAAAGGAAAGTAGCTTGAAAGGAAAGAAAAGGTGCTGGAGCTCTGAAGTCTGAAGGATGATTCTTTTTATCTTCGAATTATTTGAGGGAGAATACAAAATTGTTGGTCTTTACTTGTGGAAAAGTATGGTATTTGATGTTGCAGTGTTGTATTGTTTTATTGTGAAACATGGTTAACTTTTCTTTGGATGGTGGCTTCAGTGCCGGTCTATCTTCTATCTGATCATCTGTCTAATTATGTTTTTAAGATACCTCCTGCTTAAGTATAGTTCAGTTGTTGTGCAAACATGTGATTTGCTTCATATAAATGTGAGCTTTGTCTTTTTAGTATATTCATTTTTTTCAGCCTAAAAGGGATTGGCGTAACAATTTTATGAGATTGTTAGGTTGCTGCTGCATGTAGCATCCTAGAAACAATGGTTTGTCCACTAAATATTTAAAACATTCCTTGATACTTTACAGACTTGAAAGTTATTATAGAAAGTAATCAACATATAAAACCTTGAGAATATTTGTGTTCTTATGTTATTTGGTACTACTAAACTAAACAGTATTAGTTCTAGATCTAGTGAGTCCAACAATTAGGTTATCTACCATCTTAATAAGATAATAATCACATTTTTTATGTAGTGTCACTCCTTGCAATAAGGGGCAACCAAAGTTTGTTCCGGCTGGGGCAACTCATCATCGTGGGCCAGCCATGCGTGGAGGCAATGGCAGCTTTCATTGGCATGTATCTACATTCAGCCATTTCACACTTGGGAAGTAATTGGTAACTTTTGCTGCTGGGAGGTTTTTCCTTCAAAGATCTTATGTATGTTCTCTTCTTTTTTTTTCATCTCAAGAATTCTTACATGTTATGTTTATTGTCAATTATTTTCTAAAAACAGATAATTTACAGCAATAAAAAAAACCATCAAGAGTTGTGGCCACTCGCATACTTGCACTGATCACTGCCAAAATATACTGGTGCCAGTGTTGTATCCTCTATTTTTAGGAGATCCACTCCTGGAGTCTACCCCTGGTTTCCGATGAATCCTTCCCACAGAAGCCACACCGACATGACATGAACGACAATTCACACGGATCCCGTCCTGCCCCAGCTCTAGCACTGCGTACTTCTTCGTCAACCCTACCGCCCCATGCTTCGCATTACGCGGCGGTGCCAGCCCGCCTACCACGATACACACACTGACGTTGTTGATAATGCTTCCCTTTGATGATCCCGGACTTCGGTCGTTCGATGTTGAACATGTTAGTGCCGGGGCACAATTTTTCGATGGAAAACTGAGAATATGAAACGATTGTAAAGACAATGTTTCAAATCAACACTTCAAAGAAGGTGATTCGGAATTACGAGAATCTAAAAAGATTTTGTAATCAACAGCAATCGATCGTAGTACTTCTAAAAAGAAGATACAATCAGAATTACTGGCAGCAATGAAGAAGGTGACTGGCGAAAGATGGAAGAACTCCTGCTGGAGTGAATAATCACCGTTGCTCAAAGCTTTATTCGCCCTACACGAACAGCTTCCAGGAACCAGCAAGTTCGTCGGAGAACTTGGAACACTCCTGCTCTTCTAATTCCTCGGATGGACACGAACTCCCGTGCAAAAGCAATGCTGGTGCGGCGCCTTTCCTATCTCTCGAAGGCTGCTGGAATTTGCAAGCAAATTTCGATCAGAACTGTGTTAAAGAACACTTCTGAATTCTCTGTTTACTTGTGTTAAAAAACACTTCGTAAACTTTCTGGGGTGGCTTCTATTACTTGTATCTCTATTGCCTTGTGAGAGAGAGGATGCCTTATATAGGCCCTGCAGCAACTGCTCGGTTGCCACAAAGTTAGGGTCATAGTAAAAACTACCCCGAACATGTAGCAACCGCCGAGAACGTGCAAACGCACGTTCTGCTGCAAGTTGCGCCAACTGTGCGCACCCTGCGCTCCTTGCACTTCGTGCGATAGAGCACGCACTGAGCTGCGCACACTGTGTGCACTGCACGCATTGCGTACGCGGCGCACGCAGCGCAACCAGCGCAACCCGAGCAACCCGTGCAACCCAGCGCACCCGCGCAACCAAGCGCAACCAATCACAACCTGGATGCACACCTGGGCAGCACAACTGGGCTTGCGCAACGTGGCAGTGCAAGTGGCTCGCGCAACTAAAGCGCACTATACGCCTAGCAACGATGCTGACGTGCTAAGTGCAAAGTGCGCCAATAAAATGCCACATTACGCCTCATGAGCCCATGAGCCCGAGCCCGAGTCCGAGTCGCTAAGCCCCTACAGGACTTAGCTCCCATGGAAATAAATTTTCCAAGAGCAAAAATGTCACGCCCCAGAACCAGAACACTGGAGAGCGGGGGAATGACTCAGCCAGCTACATATTACGGGTAGAGGAATACCGTATAATACGATCAATGCTGTCTAATAAGACGAGGGGGTGCATACTATATATGGGTCTCACTATGGTCACTGCACATCTATTGCCTCAATCATTCGAAACAAGAAACGGAAATAGAGAACATGTGAGATAAAGCATTAAGGCGTCCCAAAATGCTCAATCAAAATGTTCTTGATATCTGGCTTTATAAAATATAGCCAGATGATGTAGCAAGTATACACAATTTTTTATCAGCTGCAGCCTGACTTTAGTTACAATTATGCAAAAGTAATTACAAGACAATCCGACTAACATGTCGGTGCCAAACGGCAAGTATAAAGTAAATAACAAAAACGAGCGGGGAAGTAAGGAACCCACTCGAGTCCTCCTGCGATCATCCCTCTAGTATTGACCATCTTGGAGGTAGAAGTAAGCTGGATCCTCGGAGACCGGCTCTAAATCTGGCCATGCAAAACCAGAAAGGTTAGACCTCTAATAGCAAGTACCGCAAGGGAGCACGATATGAGGAATGAAGCCAGTAATAAGAAAATATGATAATAGATCTCTGCTATCTACTAGGATTCACATAACATCACGATACTTCGAACCAACCTCCCAACCAAACAAGGACAGAAGTTGGCCCGTCATGTCCTGACATTCTGATCATCTCAGTTAGGTAACAGAGTAGGCACAGTACACAAACAAATCAATTTAAACGGCCATGCAACTACTACGGCTTGCTACTGTGAGTTCTAAGTTGTCCTGGAATTATGCAATAAAGGATTCCTCAGTTCTTACTATGCACAAGCAAGGCTAGTCTATCCAGTCAATCAATTGCGCCAATCCTGAATTAGACGAGTCCCGGCGGGACGCTCGTCGTTAATATACCATGTATAATTAAATAATATAAGCAGATACCGCTTCCTGCCCGTGTGGCAGATTTGTAGTATCTGTGGGAACCAGCCGGCCAGTCGGGCACTTAATAGTCCCAAGAGGGCTGCCATGTAAGAACTCGGGAATCCATTCTCTCCATGCAATCATTATTTTATCTAACTTAATAGCCTCTACGTTAAGCGAAATCCCATGCCATGGGTCATGGTCATTCAAATGAGTACTTTCGTACGGGGTACGATATGCACAACTCTACAACGTTACCCGTACGGTTAGGTTGTAGGTCTTACATAGCGTAATACAACAATCAAAACTAACCACGGAACAATCATACCTTGATCATAAAGTACACATGCTATTTTTGTAAAATAAATAAATAAATAAATACGTAAATAAATAAATTAAAGCCTGCATGTGCCTGTATGCCAATATTCGGAATTAGCCAGTCGATTGTAATAGTTCATAGTTAATATGAACGTGTCTCATTCATTCATTTCAATAAGATGACTAGCCAGTCTCTTAGTTCCAACTAGGAACGCATGATCAATTATTAAATTAAGATGACAATCCTCGTTTATTAATGTTAAGATAATAATTAATGTTAATAAATGCCAAGTCAATCAATCAATAGTAATAAATGTCAATCAATGTCAATCAATGTCAATTTAAAACAAGAATCAGCCAAAAAGGCATTATGGCCAGCATTCATGCGGCTGGAAAATTATTGATTCATGCGGCTGGGAATGAATGGATTACATACGGCTGGACAAGGGTGATTCCATCCGGCCGGAACAGAATAGTCTCATGCGGCCAAATTAGCAAAGCCCTATGCAGCTAGAAACCAAAGGGGTCTCATGCGGCTACGGGCAACATACGCCCATGCGGCCAGGAGAAATTCCATACGGCTGAATAGGTGTAAGCCTATATGCGGCTGAGAAGTCATGCAGCGCCATGCGGCTGAGAATGATCAGCACCATGCGGCTCGGGTTTCGAATTCATGCGGCTGCAAGCAATGCGCGCCCATGCGGCTGAGAAATATCTCATATGGCTACGGATGACTTGCGCCCCTGCGGCCAGAGAAAATTCCATGCGGCGGAATAGGTACAAGCCTATATGCGGCTGAGAAGTCATGCAGCGCCATGCGGCTGAGAATGATCAGCGTCATGCGGCTGAGAGATTGAATGCATATACGGCTAACTAAAACTCATGCGGCTAACTAAGACTCATGCGGCTAACTAAGACTTGCCGCATGAAAACTCATGCGGTCAAGCACTGTTCTTCTTCTCCACTTTTTCGAGAAGAAGAACCATGGGAAGCCATTGCTTCCAAGCTCCATAAATCCTTCAGTCCAAGCCCAAATCTGGACTTCCATAGGTCAAAATGGGGTAGAACGAAATTCTCTACAACATGGAACCATCAAAACTTATAAAATAACAAAGTTACTAGATCCAAATCTTAAAATCCAAAAATGCATTAAACTTAGATCTACATGAAATGAACCATGGAAATTGAAAATACTAAGTACTAAGGAGGCTTAAGATCAAGTAAGGAAGATGATGGAACAATAATAATGGAGATCCATCAAGAAGCAAGTTTGGCACTTGCCTTGGCGGCTGAAGAGTTTATGAGGAAGAAGAAATGTAAGATGAGTAATAGTGAAGTAATGAAGAGAGAGAAAGGGAATGGCTTTAAATGAAGGGGTGGTGGTAGGTGGGAGTTTGTTTCGGTTCATGATGAACCAACTTAGCTAAACCAATCCAAGCCGAACCCAAAGTAGAGCTAAAGCAGAGCATGAAAGCAGAAAATAAAATGCAAAAATAAAATTACAGAAAATTAATAACATAAAATTAAAGGAGTTTAATTACAGAACAATACATGATAAATATTAAATAAATATATTCCAGCAGTACATGTATTTAGAATACGTATTCCGGAAACGGGAAGTGACATCTCTACCCTCCTTAGAAAAATTCTGTCCTCGAAATTTCAAATCCAAGCAGGATAGGAATATCAAAACTAAGCTAATCTAGTTACTAGAAACTTGAGCAAGCAATCATTCTTCAATGTTAACTAGCAGATAACATATCTATATTAACAATCTACGATATCAAGTAGTTCTACGTATAGGGTGACAAGCATGAGAGGTTAAGACAATCAAGGTACACGGGAAGAAATATACCTTGTGAGTCAAACAGATATGGATACCGTGATCGGATATCATCCTCACGTTCCCACGTTGACTCTCCTAATGAGTGATGACCCCAAGCAACTCGGACAAGGCTAATTGTTCGGTTCTTGAGTATCTTCTCTCTTCGGTCCAAAATGGACACAGGCTGCTCCTCGTAAGACAGGTTGGTACCAACAACCAGCTCAGAATGATCAAGGTTATGGCTCGGGTCCGATACATACCTTCGTAGCTGAGATACATGAAACACGTCATGCACCTCTCGTAACGAAGGTGGAAGGGACAAACGATAAGCAACATCGTCTACCCTATCAAGGATAACGAATGGTCCTACGTATCGCGGACTCAACTTTCCGTGAACGCTAAATCTAATGACCCCACAGGTAGATGAGATCCGTAGGAACACGTGGTCCCCAACAGAAACTCCAACGACCTACGATGCTGGTCCGTCCAATGATGATACCGATCTTGCGCAACTCGAAGTCGCTCTCTAATTTTCTTAACCAATTCAACTGTCTGGACAATTATTTCTGGGCCTAACATTTTTCTCTCCCCGATATTATTCCATGCTAGTGGCGACCTACACTTCTTACCATATAGTGCTTCAAATGGTGCCATCTGGATACTGGCTTAATAACTGTTGTTATATGAAAACTCAACTAAGTGCAAGTGGCTCTTCCAATGCCCTCCAAAATCTAGGGTGCAAGCTCGCAACATATCTTCTAAAGTCTGAATTGCCCTTTCTGATTGCCCGTCCGTCTGTGGATGGTACGTCGTACTAAATCTTAACTTGGTGCCCAGACTATGATGTAGACTCTTCCAAAAATATGATATGAAACGGGTATCTCTGTCTGACACAATACTGACAGGAACTCCATATTGCCTGACTATCTGCTGCATGTACAACTCTGCCAACTTTTCTGTAGATTGTCCTACTCTGAAAGGAAGAAAGTGTGCTACCTTTGTAAGCCGATCCACTATCACCCAAATAGCATCTTTACCACTTGGTGATCTCGGTAAACCGGTCACAAAGTCCATTGTGATGTGTTCCCACTTCCACTCCGAAATAGGAAGCGGTTGCAATAATCCAGCTGGCCTCTGCTGCTCTGCCTTCACTTGCTGACATATCAAGCAACGGAAAACAAATCTAGCTATCTCCCTCTTCATTCCATTCCATCAGAAGTGTTGCTTGATATCTTGGTACATCTTGGTCCCTCCAGGATGTATAGAATACTGAGAACTGTGAGCTTCTGCCATAACTTCCTGTCTGATATCTCCACTAGGCACACATAGGCGCAACCCAAACCTAAGTGTACTATCTTCATGAATTCTCATCTCCTTCCTGAGTCCTGACTCACATTCTGCCCTAAGCTTCTGAATCTTTGGGTCCTGTGCCTGAGCTGCCTTGATTCTATCTACCAAGTCAGGTTGGACTTGTAGACTTGCCAGAACTCCTACATCATCAGGAAGTATAACTTCTATACCCATCTCCTGAAGGTCTTCTAAGATGTGCTTCTGTGTTGTCAACATAAATGTGCCGTCTCTCCTGCTAAGAGCGTCTGGTACCACTTAGCCTTGCCTGGATGATACTGAAGCTCCACGTCATAATCCTTGATCAGTTCTAACCATCTTCTCTGCCTCATGTTCAGCTTCTTCTGAGTAAAGATGTACTTCAGACTTTTATGGTCTGTGTACATGTCCACTCGATCACCATATAAGTAATGCCTCCATAGCTTCAAAGCAAATACTACTGCTGCCAACTCCAAATCATGAGTTGGGTAATTCTTCTCGTGGTCTCGAAGTTGCCTAGATGCATATGCTATCAACTTTCCGTGCTGCATGAGGACACATCTAAGTCCTTTACCTGACGCATCACAATATACAGTAAAACCTCCGGGTCCAACTGACAATGTAAGAATAGGTGCTGATATCAACTTCTGCTTCAGATTCTCAAATGATGCCTGACATTCTGCCGACCAAACGAATGGCACATCCTTCCGTGTCAAGCGGGTCATGGGTGCTGAAAGCCTTGCAAAGTCTGACACGAACCTTCTGTAATACCCTGCCAATCCCAAGAAACTCTGCACATCAACTACGGTCTTGGGTACTGGCCAACTCTCTATTGCTTCTACCTTCTTGGGATCCACTGCTACTCCAGCTCCTGATATGATATGACCCAAAAATGAAATATGATCCGTCCAGAATTCACACTTGCTGAGCTTGGCATACAACTGGTTCTCTCTCAAAACCTGTAACACCTTCCGGAGGTGGTCTTCATGCTTTTTTTCACTGGCAGAGTATACGAGAATGTCGTCAAGAAACACAACGACAAACTGATCTTGGTATGGCATAAAGATGTGGTTCATCAAATCCATAAATATTGCTGGAGCATTGTCAAACCAAACGGCATTACTAAGAATTTATAATACCCATACTTCGACCTGAATGCTGTCTTAGGAATATCCTCCTTCCGAACCCTCACTTGATGATACCCTGAACGAAGATCTATCTTGGAGAAAACTCTAGCCCTGCTCAACTGATCAAACAAGTCGTCGATCCTTGGTAGTGGGTACTTGTTCTTTACTGTTGCCGCGTTAAGCTTCCTGTAGTCAATGCACAATCTGGATGACCCATCCTTCTTCCCTATAAGTACCACTGGTGCTGTCCATGGCGACATGCTAGCTTGGATAAACTTCTTCTCCTTCAGTTCCTCTATGTACTGATATACCTTGACTTGTTCTGAATCTGCCATTCTGTAAACTCGATCTAATATCGGTTTAGTTCCAGGTACCAATTCTATGCTGAACTCAATATCTCTAACCGGTAGTAGACCGGGAAGTTCTTCGGGAAATACGTCTAGAAATTCTTCAACTACCTTCGGAACTTGAACTTCTTCCATTGCCGTTATTACTCCCTGCTCTTGCTGAGTTGCCTCTGCTCTGACCAAGGTGAATCTCTTCATGCCTGAAATATCAAAAGATACACTCCCTCTACGACACTCTATTGTCGCATGACTGTCTTTCAGCCAGTCCATGCCTAAGATAACGTCAAAATTTCCAACAGGAAATTCTATCAAGGTGGCGGGTAAAGAATGTCTGCAAACTACAACATTACACGCTAGAATAACTCTACTAACTCCTACGAGCCCATTGCCAGTGAGTATATTCAACCTCTCTGGCAATGCCTCGAACTCCATTCCTAGCCGTGTCGCAAATTGTGCAGATATAAATGAGTGTGATGCTCCCGAATCAAACAATGCTACTGCGGGATATGAGGCGACGAGAATGTTACCTGCCACAATATCTTCCGATGCTAATGCCTCCTCCAAGGACAGTGTGAATGCCTGCCCTCGACCTCCTTGCTGGTTCCCATATTATGGCCTAGCCTGGTGCTGCTGCTGGCCCCTGCCTTGATGATGCTGGGGTGGTCTATGCCGGTGTTGCTGCATCGGCGGTCCCTGCTGCCGAAACATCTGAGCCTGTGGCATTAACGGACGCTGGGCCAATGGTCTCACTGCCACTGCTGGTCCTCGATACTGGCCTGCCCCTGGTGCTGGCAGAGCAGAAAACTGCTGCACTGGTCCTCCTGACCTCGAATTCATGGGACATGTGGTAACCCGATGATCTGGATTTCCACATATCAAACACAGTCCGTTCAATGCCCGACACACATCTCTAGTGTGCCCTATCTTTCCACAATAAGTGCAGCCCGCTGGGGGTTGCTGGTTCTTCCTTGGTTGTTGCTGCTGCTGCTGCCTGGGTGGTGGTGCTGGCCCTCGTATCGCCACATCGTGGATGCGAACGCCAGGGGATGGTGCTGTTATTCGGGGCGCTGCTCCCCCTCCTCCTTCAATCTGACTGTGGGATCTCTTCTGACCTCCAGTCCTTGTCGTGATCCTCTGAATGGTGATCTCATGCCTTCGGGTTGCCGTCAATACTTCGTCAAAAGTCTGGTAATTGTGTTCCTCTATCAATTGCAAGAGCTCAAGGTGAAACCCTTACTGAAATCTCATAGCCCTCTGGCTCTCCGTTGCTACCATCTCTGGGGCGAACCTACTCAATCTGCAGAACTCCGCTGCATAAGCATCTACCGTCTTGCCGGCCTGCTTGAGGTTGATAAACTTCTGTTGTAGCTCAAACTGCACCACAACTCTATAGTACTTCGTCTTAAATCTTGCTGTGAAATCGTCCCAAGCAACGGGACGTCTGATACCTACTTCCTCTGATTCCCACCAATCATGTGCGAGATCCTGAAGTAACAACTTCACCTGATCTACACGTTCTTCTGCCGGTACCTTAGCCGCTGTCAAAATAGTCTCAATATCCTTAAGCCATGCATCTGCTGAGATGGCATCCTCCGTGCCCTCGAAACGACAGGGGTTGAACTTGCAAAATCTGGTTGATGCTCCTGAATCTGGCCCTGCCCCTCTTTTCAAAGCTGTCTGCAACCCTTGGTTGAGTAGTACGTTCTGCTCCTGCAACTGAGCATGCATGCGCTGCTGGGCTAACATCTGGTGTTGCTGAGTAGCCATCATCCCTCTCATGATCTCCAGAAGGGCCGGTGTGTCCACTTCCACGGGGGTAGGTAGAACTGTTGGTGGTGGTGGAACCTCCGGATACTGCGGTCCGGCTGCTGGTTCTACTATCACTTCTTCTTAGATAGTCTCTTGAGGTAGTACTGGCCCTTGTTGCTGACCAACCTGGTCATGTTGTCCATGTTGTTGCTGTCCAGCTCTGACAGGTACGGACGAAGTGCCCCTAAGAAAAGGGACAAGAGAACAATCAAACGACTGGACACGAAGGATCAATGAAGTCAAGGGATACTGGAATGCCAAGCTGGAGTTGAGAATCAACGAATCATGAGATCAAGGAGGAACACGTGTGATTGAGACATCCTATTAAAACACCCCACAAGTCTAAAATCAGACCTGCATGGGCTACCACTAAAACCTTGTCACGCCCCAGAACCAGAACACTGGAGAGCGGGGGAATGACTCAGCCAGCTACATATTACGGGTAGAGGAATACCGTATAATACGATCAATGCTGTCTAATAAGACGAGGGGGTGCATACTACATAAGGGTCTCACTATGGTCACTTCACATCTATTGTCTCAATCATTCGAAACAAGAAGCGGAAATATAGAACATGTGAGATAAAGCAGTAAGGCGTCCCAAAATGCTCAATCAAAATATTTTTGATATCTGGCTTTACAAAACATAGCCAGATGATGTAGCAAGTATACACAATTGTTCATCAGCTGCAGCCTGACTTTAGTTATAATTATGCAAAAGTAATTACAAGACAATCCGACTAACATGTCGGTGCCAAACGACAAGTATAAAGTAAATAACAAAAACGAGCGGGGAAGTAAGGAACCCACTCGAGTCCTCCTGCGATCATCCCTCTAGTATTGACCATCTTAGAGGTAGAAGTAAGCTGGATCCTCGGGGACCGGCTCTAAATCTGGCCATGCAAAACCAGAGAGGTTAGACCTCTAATAGTAAGTACCGCAAGGGAGCACGATATGAGGAATGAAGCCAGTAATAAGAGAATATGATAATAGATCTCTGCTATCTACTAGGATTCACATAATATCATGACACTTCGAACCAACCTCCCAACCAAACAAGGACAGAAGTTGGCCCGTCATGTCCTGACATTCTGATCATCTCAGTTAGGTAACAGAGTAGGCACAATACACAAATAAATCAATTTAAACGGCCATACAACTACTACGGCTTGCTACTGTGAGTTCAAAGTTATCCTGGAATTATGCAATAGAGGATTCCTCAGTTCTTACTATGCACAAGCAAGGCTAGTCTATCCAGTCAATCAATTGCGCCAATCATGAATTAAACGAGTCCCAGCGGGACGCTCGTCGTTAATATACCATGTACAATTAAATAATATAAGCAGATACTGCTCCCTGCCTAAGTGGCAGATTTGCAGTATCTGTGGGAACCAGCCGGCCTGTCGGGCACTTAATAGTCCCAAGAGGGCTGCCATATAAGAACTCGGGAATCCATTCTCTCCATGCAATCATTATTTTATCTAACTTAATAGCCTCTACGTTAAGCGAAATCTCATGCCGTGGGTCATGGTCATTCAAATGAGTACTTTCGTACGAGGTAAGATATGCACAACTCTACAACGTTACCCGTGCGGTTAGGTTGTAGGTCTTACATAGCGTAATGCAACAATCAAAACTAACCACGAAACAATCATGCCTTGATCATAAAGTACACATGCTGTTTTTGTAAAATGAATAAATAAATAAATAAGTAAATAAATAAATTAAAGCCTACATGTGCCTGTATGCCAATATTCGGAATTAGCCAGTCGATTGCAATAGTTCATAGTTAATATGAACGTATCTCATTCATTCATTTCAATAAGACGACTAGCCAGTCTCTTAGTTCCAACTAGGAACGCATGATCAATTATTAAATTAAGATGACAATCCTCGTTTATTAATGTTAAGACAATAATTAATGTTAATAAATGTCAAGTCAATCAATCAATGGTAATAAATGTCAATCAATGTCAATTTGAAACAAGAATCAGCCAAAAAGGCATTATGGCCAGCATTCATGCGGCTGGGAAATTATTGATTCATACGGCCGGGAATGAATGGGTTACATGCGGCTGGGCAAGGGTGATTCCATGCGGCCGGAACAGAATAGTCTCATGCGGCCAAATTAGCAAATCCCTATGCAGCTAGAAACCAAAGGGGTCTCATGCGGCTACGGGCAACATACGCCCATGCGGCCAGAGGAAATTCCATACGGCTGAATAGGTGCAAGCCTATATGCGGCTGAGAAGTCATGCAGCGCCATGCGGCTGAGAATGATCAGCGCCATGCGGCTCGGATTTTGAATTCATGCGGCTGCAAGCAATGTGCCCCCATGCGGCTGAGAAATATCTCATGCGGCTACGGATGACTTGCGCCCCTGCGGCCAGAGAAAATTCCATGCGGTGGAATAGGTACAAGCCTATATGCGGCTGAGAAGTCTTGCAGCGCCATGCGGCTGAGAATGATCAGCGCCATGCGGCTGAGGGATTGAATGCATATGCGGCTAACTAAAACTCATGCGGCTAACTAAGACTCATACGGCTAACTAAGACTTGCCGCATGAAAACTCTTACGGTCAAGCACTGTTCTTCTTCTCCACTTTCCCGAGAAGAAGAACCATGGGAAGCCATTGCTTCCAAGCTCCATAAATCCTTCAGTCCAAGCCCAAATCTGGACTTCCATAGGTCAAAATGGGATAGAACAAAATTCTCTACAACATGGCACCATCAAAACTTGTAAAATAACAAAGTTACTAGATCTAAACCTAAAAATTCGAAAATGTATTAAACTTAGATCTACATGAAATGAACCATGAAAATTAAAAATGCTAAGTACTAAGGAGGCTTAAGATCAAGTAAGGAAGATGATAGAACAATAATAATGGAGATCCATCAAGAAGCAAGTTTGGCACTTGCCTTGGCGGCTGAAGAGTTTATGAGGAAGAAGAAATATAAGATGAATAATGGTGAAGTAATGAAGAGAGAGAAAGGGAATGGCTTTAAATGAAAGGGTGGTGGTAGGTGGGAGTTTGTTTCGGTTCATGATGAACCAACTTAGCTAAACCAATCCAAGCCGAACCCAAAATAGAGCTAAAGTAGAGCATGAAAGCAGAAAATAAAATACAAAAATAAAATTACAAAAAATTAATAACATAAAATTAAAGGGGTTTAATTACAGAATAATACATGATAAATATTAAATAAATATATTCCAGCAGTACATGTATTTAGAATACGTATTCCGGGAACGGGAAGTGACAAAAAAGCATGAATGCTTTCTATTGTTGATTTAGCCTTTTTTCTATTAGAAAAATAATCCCACATGGCACACCCATGTGCACCTCCACACTACATGTGCATCTCTAAACTAGCAAAGCTAATATATAGAGATACAAGTCCTTTGGTCTAGTCGATGTGGGACTAAAAATTTACTTTGAAAAAAAAACAAAATCCAACAGAACATGGTGTCCAGCCTTGCTGCCAAAAGCAGAGGAGAACCAGGAAGATGAACCGTTTTTTACTTTTGATCTTTCAAAATAATGGATCGATGTACGTGAGGGTTGGATAGTTGGAGCAGACTAAGAGTTGGGCTAAATTGGAATAAGTTTGAGGTAAGTTGTAATTTAGGTTGGGGTGTGGATTCGTATCGAATGACAATTTTTTTTTTTGGTCGGATTGGAGCTCATCTCAGGTCACAGAGACATATTTACAACCGTTTAGATGACAGTAACTGTCCATCATATCTCTATATATGAGTATAAGTGTTCCCCACAGTAACTGTCTATCATATCTCTATATATGAGTATAAGTGTTCCCCACAGTAACTGTCCATCATGCATTATGAGAGATGTCGCTGACGACTTGAATCTTCCCGCATGGTTCAAACAACAGACTATAATACAAGAATGGACTAAGCCTTGAATTCTGCATCATAGCTGAAATTCTTTCCACTCACATAATGTAGTTACATGTGCTTCTGGCTACGCATTAAAGGCCCTGTGCCAGCCTGGTTTCAGTGTATAATTTTGGGCATCTACAAGTTTACCCTCAAGAGACGGCATGATATCTCTTTGTCCATACACTATAGGTGAGTTCATTATAAAGAGACATGGCATGAAGCACTTTGCGCTTCCCTTGCGGTGCTACGCCGCTATGACATGGCTTAAAACCGAGGCCTTACCCCGTACCGGGAACCTCATCGTAGTGTCATACTACTGTAGTATGAGGCAACCGCCTCTTTGTAGTGCCAAACTACCTAGCATGAAGCCTTAGGATCCCTCGCGGTGTTACGCCGCAATGACATGGCTTGCAAAGCCGAGGCTTTATCCCTAACCGGGTACCTCATCGTGGTGTCGTGCCACTGTAATATGAGGAACTCCTCCTCTTTGTAGTGCCGACTACACCCCTCTTTATTTTAACATACAGCATTAGGCTAACTGCCTATTTGCGGTGCTACACCGCTGTGACTTGGCCTGCAAAACCGAGGCTTTATCCTATTCCTGGGCAGCACCCCACATATAGAAACCTCATTGTGGAGTCACCCCACTGTAGCATGGAGTTTCACTCCTTGTAGTGCTGCTCTACCGTACTTCCTGTAAAGCATACCAGGTATTCACTCTGCCTGAGAACTCATTAAGACAATTAAGCCAACCTTCCCACAGGAACCGTTTTCTGTAGAAAACAACAGTAGACAACAGTGGTTATAGGTCCGTAACCTCTCCATGCCCAATAGAACATGTACCCACCGTTTCTGATATTCTTCCGATTAGTGGTCCTCCCTTGAACCAAAAGCTAGATGCCTAGTAGATTTCTCTTTGAACTATTAGCATAAAACTTTATGGTAGGAATACAATAATACAATATCAGAATGCCTTCAAGCCCATTTTACAAGCTGTGTCATCGACCAGCTGGCGCTTGAGGCCCTTGGTGAACGGATCCGCAGGTTCTCCTGACTCTTAACATCAATCACAGCAATAACACCTCTCTTGATAAGATCGTATACTGCCCCGTGCTTCAACCGCACAGTCCTCTTCTTCCCGTTGAAGAGGTCATTTGATGCCACCGCCGCAGTCGCCTGGTTGTCGCAGTATATCGGTATCGCCGGTATTTGCGCCCTAACCACTGGAAGATCATATATGAGCTTCCGAAGCCATTCTGCTTCTTCGGCTACGGTATCAAGTACAAAGAACTCAGATTCTATGGATGACCGCGAGAGCATAGTCTGCTTCTTCGACTTCCATGATATAGCAGCTCCACCCATTGTAAAAATGAATCCACCTGTGGACCTCTCGCTCTCCACCTCTGAGCACCAGCTGGCATCACTGAAGCCTTCCACTACCGGTGGATCTCCGCTGTAGTACAGTGCATATGTCTGAGTCTTCTTGAGATATCTCATCACCCGTTTTACAGCTTTCCAGTATTCAGCACCTGGGTTACTCGTGAAACGACTCAGCATTTCTACGGCGAAAGCTATGTCAGGCCTTGTGGCAGTAGTAGCATACATCAAACTTCTAATTACGCTTGCATACTCCAGCTGCCTGACACTTTTCCCTGAATTAGGCTTCAGCTTCAGATCACACATGTATGGCGTATCGATCCCAGGAAGATCCCGATACCCATAACGAGTGATCATTTTCTCAATATAATGAGACTGTGACAGCGCTAGTCCAGTGTCTGTCCGGATGATCTTGATCCCTAAGATCACATCAGCTTCCCCCAAGTCCTTTATACTGAACTTGCTCGAGATGAATTTCTTTGTCTCCGTGACACAGCTCATATCCGTACCTAGGATAAGCATATCGTCCACATACAGACAAACGATCACACCTCTTCCATCAGCGAACTTCGTGTAAACACACTTGTCCGTCTCGCTGACCATGTAGTCATTTGACCTTATAACCTTGTCAAATTTCTCATGCCACATCTTGGGAGCCTGTTTAAGACCGTACAAAGATTTCACCAACTTACAGACTTTGTCTTCAAGACCCTTGACGACAAATCCCTCTGGTTGTTGCATATAAATCTCTTCGATCAGCTCGCCATTTAGGAAAACTGTTTTCACATCCATCTGATGTATCACCATCTTATGTATCGCTGCGAGAGCAATCAACATTCTGATGGTAGTCATCCGGGCTACTGGAGCATACGTGTCAAAGTAGTCGATTCTCTGCTTCTGAGAAAACCCCTTGGCTACTAGCCTAGCCTTGAACTTGTCAATAGTTCCGTCTGCTTTCATCTTCTTCTTGAAGATCCATTTGCATCCGATGGATTTTGCTCCTTCAGGAAGATCAACCAACACCCAAGTGTTATTGGAGGTGATGGATTCAATTTCATTGTCAATCGCCTCCCTCCAGAAAACCGCGTCTTTGGTCTTCATCGCCTCATCATAGGTAAGCGGATCTGCTTCCACATGATAGGTGACAAAGTCACTTCCGAAGTCCTTCGGCCTCCTCACTCGTTTCGTTGACGGCTCAGCGAGATCTGGTTCAACCGTTGTTTCAACAACATCTTCTTGGACCACATCTTTATTGAAGACCTGCGCACCCTCATTATTCTCCGGAACATCCACAAGAATAATATTCTTGTGCCTTGCAAATTTGTCTTCAAAATATTCTGCGTTGCGAGATTCAATGATATGATTTGACTTAATATCAAGAAATCTCCGAGCATCACTCTTCTCGGCATACCCCAAGAAGATCATCTTAGTAGTCCTTGTCCCAAGCTTCTGAATCTTCAGATCTGGAAGCTTCACATATGCCAGACACCCCCACACTCGAATGACCTTCAAGTTAGGTCTGACTTTGAACCAGAGTTCATGAGGAGTAATGTCAGAAGTTGCATGAGGCACCCTATTCAGAATAAAAGTGGCCGTCAGTGCAGCTTCTCTCCAGTAGCACTTAGAAAGACCCGCAGTCAACAGCATTGAGTTAATCGTTTCTGTTAACGTTCTGTTCTTCCTCTCTGCTACTCTGTTTGATTGAGGAGAGTACGGAGCCGTAGTCTCATTGACAATTCCATGTTCTTTACAGAACGATGCGAATTCATGAGACCTGTACTTTCCACGTTGATCACTTCTTATTCTTTTGAGTTGTTGTCCAGTCTGCCGCTCAGCTTCGGCTCTGAACTCCTTGAACTTCTCGAATGCTTCGTCTTTAGCCTTCAGCAAGTAGACGAACGCATACTTTGAGAAGTCATCGATGAAGGTTATAAAATACTTCATCCCGGCCTTTATAGAGAACTGTTTGAAGTCACAGATATCGGAGTGTACCAACTCCAGAAGATCTGTACTTCGATTAACCCGAGGAAAGGGTTTCCTTGTGATCTTTGTTTGAGCACAAACTTCACATTTCTCTACCTTACCCCCATACTTGGAGATAAGTCCTAGACTAGACATTCTGTTTATTCGTTTACAATGAACATGTCCTAGCCTATTATGTCACAACTTAAGAGTATAAGCAGAAAGAGTGATTGTATTAATTACATTAATTACATTGGATTGATTCAAAAGCTGAATCTTGAACATTCCTTCGGTATAAAAAGCTTTTCCGAAATATGTTCCCTTAATAGACATTATTATCTGGCCAGCATTGATGTCCATCCTGAGGCCTGCGTTGCAGAGTAGGCCTCATGAGATTAGGTTCTTGGCGATAGCAGGTACGTGCTTCACGCCTTGAAGCGTCAGAGACTTCCCCGAAGTCAACTTCAACACCACCGTCCCGATCCCGAGCACTTTAGCTTGTGCCTGGTTCGCCATCATAACCACTTCAGAAGTAGGTGTGTAGGTGGTGAACCACTCCTTGCTGGAGCAGACATGGCAGGAGGCTCCAGTATCTACCCACCAGTCAGAGTCAATCTTTACCGCATCAACCTGCGCAATCATAGCAACAACGTCAGTGATCATAGATACCTTAGTAGGCTCTCCTTGCTCTGATTGCTTGGTTTTTGCTTTGCATTCACTTTTAAAGTGGCCCTTCTTGCCACACTTAAAATAAGGCATCTGAGACTTTGCCTTCTTTCGCTTGAAGGAAGTCCCCTTCACGTTCAGATTGTTAGGATCCTTCTTCTTGCTGTGGAAAGCCGCCTGCTTTTCCCTTGGTTCCTTGGTATGAACCAGATTGGCGTTAGCCAATTGCTTGGACAGTGCGTCCACCTTCAGTTGAGCCCGCATCTGGTCCTCAACGTAGATTTCCTGCAAGAGATCTTCAAGGCTGATCTCAAGCTTCTTCCTATGCATATTTGCATAAAACTTACTCCACCCAGCGGGGAGCTTTGAGACTATCCCTCCAACAACAAACTTGTCGGGGAGGGGCATCGCCTCGTCTTCCAACTTTTGTCGCAGTTTCAGAAATTTCTTTACCTGCGTCAGCATGGACTTCTCGTCCTCAAAGAGCCATTTGTGATATTTTTCAACCACAAATATCTTGCTCATGTTTTTGTCTTCTTCGTACAGTTTCTCCAGAGACTCCCATATATCTCTGGTAATTGGTTTTTTACTGTAAGATTCTGCTAGAGAATCCTCCATAGCATTCAGGATAAGCAGCCTGCAAATGCTATTTTCCCTTCTCCACTTGGCCTGAAGTTTAGTAGCCGCAGTGATTGCGGCAGTAGACCCAGTATCTGGAACGGTAGGTTCCTCTTCAATAAGCACGTGATCAACGTCTCTGAGTTGAAGAGTGAGATAAACCTTCCTCTTCCAGACTTGATAATGCTCTCCATCAAACTTTTCTAACTTACAAAAGTCAGTATTGAGGAGTGAAGCATTAACATTTTCCATCGTAGCAATAAAGCTTTGAGATTGTTAGTGCCGGGGCACAATTTTTCGATGGAAAACTGAGAATATGAAACGATTGTAAAGACAATGTTTCAAATCAACACTTCAAGGAAGGTGATTCTGAATTACGAGAATCTAAAAAGATTTCGTAATCAACAGCAATCGATCGTAGTACTTCTAAAAAGAAGATACAATCAGAATTACTGGCAGCAATGAAGAAGGTGACTGGCGAAAGATGGAAGAACTCTTGCTGGGGTGAATAATCACCGCTGCTCAAAGCTTTATTCGCCCTACACGAACAGCTTCCAGAAACCAGCAAGTTCGTCGGAGAACTTGGAACACTCCTGCTCTTCTGACTCCTCGGATGGACACGAACTCCCGTGCAAAAGCAATACTGGTGCGGCGCCTTTCCTCTCTCTCGAAGGCTGCTGGAATTCGCAAGCAAATTTCGATCAGAACTGTGTTAAAGAATACTTCTGAATTCTCTGTTTACTTGTGTTAAAAAATACTTCGTAAACTTTCTGTGGTGGCTTCTATTACTTGTATCTCTATTGCCTTGTGAGAGAGAAACGTGGCAGCTCAAGTGGCTCGCGCAACGAGCGCAACTAAAGCGCACTATGCACCTAGCGACGATGCTGACGTGCTAAGTGCGCCAACAAAACGCCACATTACGCCTCATGAGTCCGAACCCGAGTCCGAGTCCGAGTCGCTTAGCTCCCATAGAAATAAATTTCCCAAGAGCAAAAAGTATGAATGCTTTCTATTGTTGATTTAGCCTTTTTTCCATTAGAAAAATAATCCCACATGGCACATCCATGTGCACCTCCACACCACATGTGCATCTCTAAACTAGCAAAGCTAATATATAGAGATACAAGTCCTTTGGTCTAGCCGATGTGGGACTAAAAATTCACTTTGAAAAAAAATCAAAACCCAACAGAACATGGTGTCCAGCCTTGCTGCCAAGGGCAGAGGGGAACCAGGAAGATGAACCGTTTTTTACTTTTGATCTTTCAAAATAATGGACCGATGTACGTGAGGGTTGGATAGTTGGAGCAGACTAAGAGTTGGGCTAAATTGGAATAAGTTTGAGGTAAGTTGTAATTTAAGTTGGGGTGTGGATTCGTATCGAAAGACAAATTTTTTTTTTAATTTTGGTCAGATTGGAGCTCATCTCAGGTCACAGAGACATATTTACAACCGTCTAGATGACAGTTATTTGCCAATTGGCTCCTCTCTTCCCATGGGGAGAGGGTACCCAATTGACAACGAGCATTTTGGTTGTAATCCTAGTATTGGTCTACTTTTCCTATGCAAATCCATGGGCATTATGATCTTAGCAATACAAATGTCACGAGCAAACGTGAATATGATAGATCCCCTTCCATTAGAGCCACCAAATGGAGGAGATCTCATCATTCCAGTCGCAGTTGATCAATAACAAGCATCAAGAATCAAGACCATACGTGGAAGAGTAGGGATTTGGGAAAATAGAGATTGATTTTTATTGCAGAGGAAATGGATTACAAAGAGAACGAAAATACACTCATGAGAAAAAATGACTAAAGAAAAGATTACACAATCAACACCTTCCCTTCCTTAGTACTGTCTATTTATACATTTCTTTCTAACAAGTAACTAACAACTAACTGCTAACAGCTAACTGCTGCCCAGTTCCAGTTGGCAGAACTAACAGCTAACTGCTTCCCAGTTGGCACTCTCTCATTGGTTCACTCCTTTAGTCACTTGTAACTGTTTGTACAGCAAGCAAGGCAACTTTCCAGCCTGCTTCATACCTTCACCATACTCTGATACATCCTGTAGACAAATTCTCTGAAAATTGCCAGTTTCCATCTTGCACTAGAAACCATATTTGGGAACTTCAGAAATTCTCATCCATGGCAGAGTGCAATCGCCAATAGATGCTCTCTCATGAACTCATGCCACACATTACACTAACACCAAAAAGGTTCCAGCTATGCAACTCCACTGGCACCAAAAACAACATAGGAAAATTCCATTCGTGAGCACAATTGGAAGTTTGAAACTGAACTGTTCACCGCCCTAACATATCAAAGACAAGGTGCTACATCATCTACATGCATTATGAACTACACTCAAAGACGGAACCAGAAATTCAAGCACGTGTGAACTGAAGTGTGCGAACTGAAGTGTGCTAGATGTGAACTGGCTCATATATAAAAAAATGCGGTGCCTCGAACCACCCAGCCCCTATGTAGTTCCGTCTCTGATTACACTTACTAATTACAATTACCAAATGCATCAACAAAGTACACGTAAAGCTCAATTTTCAACCACATGGCAGAAATGTCCACTGACTGCATAATAGCATCAACTGACGGCATACTTTGAATTGAAATCAATCAATGGTTCATAATTATCCAAGGATTTTCGTGAAAAAAAAAATTATTTATAGAGGAGATACAACAGACCAGTATGAAATTCCTAAACACTGCATCTGTCCATAACCCTTCTCCTGAATTAAATATAGATTTCTATTTACAGACATTTTGGAAGATCCCACAGGTTCCAGTTCAATGTGGGCGGTGGTTTGAAAAAGAAAGAAAGAAAAATAGTTTGACTTAACGAGAGCCCACAGGTTCCAGTTCAATGTGGGCGGTGGAACTATACAAGGATGTTCCGATACACCAAGCAAAAAGTTCAGAGAAACTTGTATTCTTCACTATAAATCAATACTACATACTTGACCAACTGTGCAATTGAAACTGCTGAGAATCCTCGAACCAACCCTACCTCTACTGGCTCCTCGTACACCCATCAACAGAGAATTATCTGCTTCATCATAACCTTCTCTGCGTAAATAATGTCAGATTGAATGCTTCAACGCAAGCTAGATCTCCCCTGTCCTCTTGCCGGCTTTTGCTAATCTCAGTCGAGACAAGTTAATGATGGAAGATTACGTTCAGCTCAAGACCAAAGGCAAAATAGCAACCAGCAGAGGGGAGCCACCACCAGGTGAGGGCAGCTGAAAATCACTTCAAATATTGTTTAATTTTTGATGCTGCAATCTTAATGCACTTGTAGTAACATTTTCCTTTCATGCCACAAAATGAAACTTCAACATTAAGTTCCAGTAGAGCTAGAAGGAACTGGGCCATCTCTGAGCTGCTGCAGTGACGCTTGTAGTGCTCTTTGCAAAGCCTCTGCAAGCAATCTCAACCTCCCCTGGCTTGTATCTCCAACGGAATTTCCATTTGCATATTCCACTGTTCTGACCAGCCGTTGTTTGCATTTCTCCCAGTCTTCTACTTGTGACCAACAAGCTCTACCTCCATGGCTTCCGTTCATTTCGAGGAAAGTTACATGAGTGTTCTCCCCAAACTGGTATTTCAGTCTAACAGAAACACAATATGGTAGCCAAGCGGCCCCACCAGCCGCATTTATGTGCGGTAGATTAATATGATCAAGGACAAAAGTGAGAGCAAAATCAACTGAACTATGTGCTCGATCATGATGAATATTACTCCTTGATGCTGATGAGCTCTCAGTGTTGTCATCTGACAATGAACCTGAATGGTTCTCCAAGCATAGCTCAATACGAGCCCTTTGGGCAGAGGCTATGTCTCCCCCGTGCGTCTGAGATAATCCTTTCTTCCAAGCAATAAGCTTTAAAAATTCTCGGAGGACCGAAATGGGCAGGGTGAGGAGAGTGATGAAAGATGCAACCCTAGAGACATCATATGGCTCAGATGCTACCCCCCGACTGAAGTAATCCGAGATCTCATTAATTTCAGCAGTGCTTAGTTCTTCCTGAGCACTGGCTTGAGCTTGCTGCTGCTGCTGCGTGTGAAAACGCTTGACACTCAAAACTTGCAAAAGGAGTTGGACCCTATGGACACTTACAGCAAAAACATAACTCCTGCATGAGAAAGCAAATATAAGTTAGGTGACAGCCTGTTGAAGACAGTCAATAAAAGTGATAAGTATGAACATTTCATAAACTGCTAGATAAAGCTCAAAAATCAGAAATCCCAAAATCAAAGATTCAAGCAATTCACCAGCAAAATGAAAAGCTCGTAGAAAGAATGCATAAACTGGAAATCCATAGCGTACCCTACGAAGAAGCGCAAAGCTGGCTGGTCTTGGTCTAAATTCAGAAGTGCCCCTTCGTTCTCTTTAAATATTGAACCCAGAATTTCTTTTAGTAAGTCCGGCAACTGTGCAAACAGCCACAACACTCCAAGGTATTTGAGAATGCCCCGTAACATCTTTTTAAGAGCCGCAAGGGGAACCCACCCACCTCCATAACCTCCATCATCTCCAAGTCCAATAAAGGCAGTATTCAGCTCCCCTCTAACATGAACTGGGACACCAGTACCTGGAGATACACGTAAAGGTACTCCAGACACCCCTGCAGGCATACCAGACGATGACAAAATAGCATTGCTGATTCTGTTCATGCTGCCAGCTGCCTGGCTTCCACCTGCTACGTTTTGTCTAGACATTCCACCACCACTTGCCACATTTGGGCGGTTGACATTAGCTACCAGGGGTTGAGTGCCTGAACTTTGGCTATTATTGTTAGTAGAGTTCATATGCCCACCTCCATGAGCACCACCAGGGAAATTTGGCTCTAAAGCATTCAAGCCTTGTGCCACGTGTTCCATGATGAAAGGACGAAACTGTGGACAAGGTAATGATCCCCCAGCTGAAGGTCCCCCCTTGGGAGGTGTTGCTGGCTGTAGCCAAACCTGATCTCCAGCAAAGCAGCACATATCAATGGCAAATTTCTTACGATAAATGATCCTTATCCAATATGGACCTCGCAATACAATGGACACATCTATCGGCAACAATGAGCTAGGAACTGTTCCGGAACCAACTCTTATGGCTGCAGATAAAGTTGCTGCACTATGAAGACTGTGACTACCAATTGAGGGAGTAACAGCAGGGACAGCAGATGCAGACTGGATAGCATTTGACGATGGACCATTCGGTAGTAATCCCTGTGATGGGATGAAATTGTTCTGCTTTGGGATGGAGGGACCAGAAGAGACAGGACCTGACATCCGCGCAGGAGGTATTGCAGCAGCAAGGGAAAGCAAAGGTCCTGCAGTTAGCCGGATGCAGTCTAAGAAGGATGCCACGTCACCTCCATTGATAAAATCCTCCAAAAACTGCATGAGGTATTCATTACATCTAGTGAAGAACATTACGTGAAATTGGATATGAAACTACAAAATAAAAATTTCTCTTCTCAGTAATTTAATGAGAATGTTGTATTTGAGGTGTGTAAGTCCCAGATACACTCAAGCCTACATTACAACTGTGTATGCTCATAGTACAACTATGAAAGAAAAAACAAGGAAAAGGCATCCAATAACTTGAAAATAGGTTGATCAAATTATAATTGCTTAATAATGACAAAAATCAAGAGGTTCTTGTGGACGCACTAAGACTGGGTTTGGGATTGCTTATTGGAGACTGCTTCTTTTTTTCCTTGGAAAGTGGTCCAAGGCTGTTTGGTAACAAGAGCTTATCAGAAAACTTTTCAAAAGTCAGTTCAATTTTGGGACAGTTTTTGACAGCAGTGTCCAATCTGCTGTCAGTTGCTTCTGCTGCCAGTTTTTGAAATGCAGATCAATCCCAAACCAAGCCTAAGGAGAGAGAATCCTTAGTGGTCGGTTCCCAACATTAAAGTTCTCATAGGCGTATGTTTGCACACCCATTAAACACCAACAAAGTTTTCCCAAATTAATTATGGACCCTCAAAATTTGGTTAAAATATTTGTGAAACAAATTGACAACAAACTTGATTAGGACTTTCAATAATTTAGGACCAATAATACAGAATTGATGGGAAATCCCTTCTTAACTCGCAAATAATCTTGAGGTTTAAAAGAGATGAAATTTACACTCTACTTGCTCATTGTGCATTTATCAACTTTTAGTTTAAATGTTGTTACATGATTCTTGCAGTCTAATTCCCTTCATCCCAAGGGTAATTAATTCCTCACAGCATCGACGTAGGTATGCATCTCAAACTTTCAACTACTGTAATACCAACATCAGGAGCAAAGCTTGTGGGAATACAGCACCAACATCAACCATATTCAATAGTCTCACATAATGTGCGTGTTCATGAATTGATGTGCAAGTATTAGATATATTAACATACTTTGATTAGAGCTTCAAGCTAAAATAGGTTTGAAGCCTTCAACTGAATAGCCAAATCAGTTGATGCAATGAGATTGATTTATCTTCAGTAATGTTTGTCAACTTTAAATAAAAACAACTAATGAATACATAAGTTGGTAATAACATATCATATTTGGTTCAAGAAAAAACAGTAATCTAGGGATTAGCCAAAGCCCAAAATGAGAATAATATATTTTAGTTACTTGTTATATTCTTAGTCCAACAAAGTCTTGCTTAAAATTTCTTGCTTCTACTATTTCATTTACTACCTCATTCCTTCTTATAAATAAGTTAACTAGTTAGTTTTATCACCCAATCCCAAAATTCCTTTCCTTACGAGGACAAAATCATTAGATACCCTGTAGTGAGCATGAATGTTATTAATAGATACATAATTTGATAACGACATATCATATTTAGTTCAAGAAAAACAGATATCTAGAGATTAGCCAAACAGAAGAGGATATTTACATTTTAGTTATTAGTTAGTTTCTTAGATCAACAAAGAGCTTGCCCAATATCCCTTGCTTCTACTATTTTTTATTACCCTATTCCTTTATATAATTAACTACTTCCTTCTATTACCCAATCAAACTAGTTCCTTTTGTTCATACTTTATATGTGCTTCAATCTTTCTGATGAGAAACATATCATTAGATACTATGCACTGAGCATGTATATGATCTTGACCTTTGAAAAAATCCCAGGTCAATTTTTAATCCATTATTTTAAAGTAATTAAGTATTCACATGTATAGCCACTAAAGAAAACTATAGCTCAACCACCAGAAAATCATGTAACCTGTCAATAACCAGTTATGTACATTCTACAAACTCCCAAGGTGCTTTAACAATGACCTGCTAAAAAAAGTTCTTTCCTGAGATAAGCAGTTGTAGCTGATAAGGCTTAACCAACCATACATTTACATGTGTATTTTTAACAATTCAAATGATTGAGGCAAAATAACTATACTGAAAAAATGAAAAAGAAAAAACCGTCCACACATTAGTACAGTTTTGTATAAAATAAATGTAGAGATTTTAAGTGATTGATTATTATTGGAATAGAGACTACATATATATAGGAGAGGCTAGCCTCCTCTCCTATCATTCTAGGCAATGTGGGACTAAAGCCCAATAACACTTAACACATATATCAACACTCCCCCTCAAGATGGACGAAAGATATTCACTAAACCCATCTTGTCACATCCTCTCATCATGCTGATAGAACTAAGCCCTTTGTCAGTCCGTCTGCTACCTGATCTTTGGTTGGAATGTAGTCCAGTTCTAGTACTCCTTTCTCCAGCTTTTCTTTGATGAAGAATCTGTCAATCTCGATATGCTTGGTCCTGTCATGCTGCACTGGACTGTTGGCAATACTAATAGCTGACTGGTTGTCACACCATAGCTTCATCTTGGCTCCCTGGTCCAGCTTTAGCTCCGTCAGCATATTCTTCAACCACAATAGTTCTGTGACTTCCAAGGCCATAGCTCTATACTCTGCTTCAGCTGTTGATCTGGCCACCACTGACTGCTTCTTACTCCTCCAAGAGACCAAGTTGCCTCCTACAAATATGCAGTAGCCCGATGTGGATCTCCTGTCGTCAGCACAGCTAGCCCAGTCAAAATCACAATAGCCCTCGATGCTTACATGATTATTTTTTCTGAAGATCAGTCTCTTCCCGGGGGCTCCCTTCAAGTACCTCAGAATCTGGTATACTACATCCATATGACCCTTCCGGGGGTCATGCATGTAGCGGCTCACTACACTAACCGCAAAGCTGATATCAGGTCGAGTGTGGCTCAAGTAGATCAACTTGCCCACCAATCTCTGATATCTATCCCGGTCAACTGGTTCTCCAGCTTCAGCATCCAGTTTGAACTTCTGGTCTATCGGTGTCGTAGCTGGTTTGCATCCCATCATTCCCGTTTCCGTAAGCAGGTCCAGTACGTACTTCCTTTGAGAAAGAACGATTCCCTCATTATCTCGAGCAATCTCAATCCCAAGGAAGTATCGAAGAGGGCCAAGATCCTTCACCTCGAACTCCTTGCCAAGCTTTCCTTTGAGTTGGGCGATCTCCTGCTCATCATCGCCTGTGATAATCATATCATCTACATATACCGCAAGCACGGTGATGTGGCATCCACTTCGTCTGAAGAAGACAGTGTGATCAACATTGATCTGCTGATATCTCATCCCTATCATTGCTCTCCTGAACCTGTCAAACCATGCTCGAGGAGACTGCTTCAGTCCATAGAGGAACTTCTTCAGTCTGCAGACCTTACCTTCTGTCTGTTTGGTGCCGAATCCTGGTGGTATCTCCATGTACACCTCCTCCACTAGATCTCCATGAAGAAATGCATTATTCACATCCAGTTGGTGTCGCTTCCACCCTCCATTGGCTGCCAGGGAGATCAAGGTCATGACAGTGCTCATCTTCGCCACTGTTGCAAAAGGTCTCGTCATAGTCGATGTCGTACGTCTGACTGTATCCTTTTGTCACCAGTCGAACTTTATAGCGCTCAACCTGTCCATCTGGGTTCTGCTTTACAGTAAAAATCTATTTGCATCCGACTGCTCTTTTTCCTTCTGTCAGTCTCACCAGCTCCTAAGTGTGGTTCTTCTCAAGAGCTCCCAACTCCTCATGCATTGCCGCTTTTCACTTTGGATCGTTCTTGGCAACCTACCAATTGTTAGGTACAGTAATACTATCCAAAAATGCTATAAATGCTCCATGAGAAGAAGAGATATGATCATAAGAAACAAACTTAGCAAAGTCCCAACCATATCTGTCCGGAGAATTTTTCGTATTACTGCGAGTAGTCCTTCGTGTAGGTAGTGGTATGGAAGAAGTAGGAGGGATGATATCACCTGAGGAGGGTGGTGGTGTAGATGAGGCGGATGGTGGTGTCTCAGGAGTTGGGACAGACGCATGCAAGGGACTTAGCACTGGCACTGTAGGTACTGGTTCTGCAGTTTGCTTCTCTCTCCTGCTGTAGGTAAGTAACTCCTCCTGAGCCGTAGGCCTGATACTTCTTATCTCCTCCCCCTGTTCTGCTTCACCTTCATGTTTCTCCTCAACCGTGCCTCTATGCCATACTTCTAGATCGGTTACCACCAAGTTCTCCATCTCCCCCTCTCGCCTTATACTGGTAGTATTAGGCGTGTTGTGCGAAGTTCCCTCCTGGCGGTAATATGGCTCATGCTCTCGGAAGTGAATATCCATACTAACGAACTTCTTCTTCTCTACTGGACTCCAGCACACATATCCCTTCTGAGTCGCTGAGTAGCCTACAAAGATGCACTTGACTGCTCTGGGGTCAAGTTTTCCAACTGATGGTCTGTTGTCTTTCACAAAGTACACACACCCGAACACCTTTAATGGGAGTATCCCACTATTATTGTCTTGTAATACTTCGCATGGGAACTTCCATCCCATGACTTTTGAAGGCATCATGTTGATAAGTTGAGCTGCTATCAATACTGCATGTCCCCATAGATTTTGTGGGACATTCATGTCGATCATCATACTTCTTGCGGTCTCTAGAAGGTGTCGGTTCTTCCTTTCTGCTATTCCATTTTGTACTGGTGTGTATGCACAGCTGGTCTGGTGTTGTATTCCGTGTGCTGACAGGTACTCTGCAAGTGTCCTGTTGGTGTACTCCGTTCCATTGTCAGACCTCGGTACCTTCACTTCTGCATTATACTGAGTCTGGACATATTTATGGAAGTCCCGAAAGCAAGCAAATACTTCACTCTTATTTTTCATTAAATACAGCCAGGAGACACGAGATGCACAATCAATAAAGGAGACAAAGTACTTATATCCATTCATAGTGTTAGTAGCACATGGACCCCAAACATCAGAATGTACTACCTCAAAAACAAGAGAACTCTTATGACCAGTACCAACATATGAGCTTCTAGTCAGCTTTCCTAACTCGCATGCATCACATACTAATTTCTGTTTATTTGATTTTGCATACATCTCTGGATACAACTTACTAAGAGTATCAAAAGAAGAATGTTCCATCCTCCTATGATGAAGTATCAAAGTATCTTCAGTCCTCTGCTGCAGCTCTCCCATTCCAGCCTTCTCTGCCATAGATATCAATGCTGAGTCCAGTCCTTCCCGATCTAGGTACCACAGTCCCTCATGTCAGGTGCCAGTCCAAGTCTTCGTCCCGTCCGTTTCTCATGTAAGATCACCTTAGGAATATCAAAAGAAACAGTACATTTTAGTTGGAGAATTATAGAACTAATAGACAAGAGACTGACTGGAAAGGATGGAGCATGTAACACATTGGATAATCTTACTGAACCTGTACAATTAACAGTACCCTTACCGACCACTGGTTGGAAAGTGCCATCTGCAGTCTGAATGGTGTCTGCTGGTGCTAGGTGAGTGTATGAAGAAAACTCACTAGCGTTTCCGGTCACATGCCGAGATGCTCCTGAGCCGATAATCCAGTCTGACGTTTTAAGGGAAGACAGATGCAAGAGCGAGTGACTCGTCAGTACCTTCTGATGGATGAGCATACATAGCAGCGTTGCCTCCGAAGAATGGGGTGGATGTCTCCTCTGCTCCGCTCCTTCTGTCTCCTTCGGTCGACGCTCTCTGCTTTCTCTCCAGTAGGTCCAGCAGTGCCTGGTCCTCCTCAGTAAAGGTGCCACCAGCTCCTCCATTGCCTTCTGCCACCAGCAAGTTTGCCCGATAGCCTCCTCGGCCGCCTCGTCGGCCTCCTCGACCACGTCCACGTCCAATATATCCTCGTCCTCGTCCACCACCTGAGTCTCCCTCCTTAGGTGGTTTGGTACAAGCATATCGATGATGGCCCATCTCCCCGCAGTTGTAGCACTGCCGATTGTGTTGCCAGAGTTCTCCCTTGGATCCTGTGTCGCCCGAGCTAGCAGCTGCTAGTGCTGACTTTGCTTCGGGGGGACCACCTGTCCATGTCTGTAGTCTGATCCGCGTCTCCTCCTGGATCATGGTGAGATAGCCTCCTCAAGACTAGGGATCTCTGGTTGGACGAACAGTAAGGCTGTCCTCTGTGCAAATGCGGCAGTCAGCCCTTTGAGAAATTTTATCGTCCTCTCCTGCAGACACACATGTCTCTCCTTGCACTTCGGGTCCCCGCAGCTTGTCCGTTTCGAGGAGTGATCATAATCCAGCCAGAGACGCTCCAACTCCATAGCGTACTCCTGCACCGTCTTCTTCCCTTGTACGGTGTCATCGATCTCCCCTTTTTATCTGGAAGATCCGTAGGTTGTTTCCCACGCCATCATAGGTTCTCCTCAACTTCTCCCATACGTCTTTCACCATCTCAATGCCATCTACTGTGGAAGCAATAGACTGGACTAAGGAATTGAGAAGCCAGATGTAAATCACCATATGAGTGGATTTCCACTCGTCGCGTCCTGTCGAGCCCTCTTCCGGCTCTGTCTTCTCGCCCGTCAAGAATCCCTCTAGGTTCTTTCCTGCAAGGGTTCTTCTCACCCGCCGTGACCAACTCAGATAGGTGGCTGGTCCATCCAACTTCAGATCGATGGAGGGTAATTCCAACTTTGGCGGCGCTCGTGTCGTGCTATCACCAGCCGACACCTTTATCAACTTCATCAACGTCGCCACATCGTCAGCATCCAGCTTCTTGAGGATCGCCTCCATCGATGCTTCTTCTCAATCACGTCACACTTGCTCCACGACTCACGCTTGTCCTCGACGTCCTCTCCTAAATCCGAATATGTATGGTTCATCGGATCTAGGCATCATCGACATCTCCTTGAGAATCTCATATGAGATAAATCTTCAAGAACGATTTAGGCTTCCCTACACTGTGGTGCCACAGATGAAATAAATCTCAAGTTTAGGCTTACCTACACCGTAGGTGCCACAGATGAGATAAATCTCAAGTTCAGGCTTACCTACACAGTAGGAGCCCTAAAAGTGGTGTGCACGGAGGCACCCACGGCAGTAGCAGCCGCAGCGGCTCAGCGGCGGCTGCGGGAGCGGCGCAGCAGTGGCAACGGCACAGCCGCAGCGGCAGCGGCTCAGCAGCGGGAGCAGCGGCAGCGGCATCGTGGGGGGGGGGGGAAGGGAGGACGAGGTTAGGGGTAGGGTTTGTGTGGAAAAGGCGGCTCTGACGGTATTCTAAGCAAGTTTAGGCTCTGATACCATGTAGAGATTTTAAGTGATTGATTATTATTGGAATAGAGACTACATATATATAGGAGAGGCTAGCCTCCTCTCCTATCATTCTAGGCAATGTGGGACTAAAGCCCAATAACACTTAACACATATATCAACAATAAAGATAGGAAGTATGTTAACAGGGTTTTAACAATTTAAGGCGCAAAGTTGATAGTCAACAAAAGTAAAGAACCATGTATATAATTGTGTGGGTAAATGTATTGTATTCTGCCTTTCACACATCAAATTAAAAGATATATGTGAAAGAAGGACAAACCTTGGTATGCGGCCACAGATGATCAGGAGAAACATGCATTGTGCAACCCTCCTTGTCAGCTTCCCATTCAACAACAAAGTGTGCCATTACCGGCATCGAGCCATACGAAAACCATAAACTCATGAGCCCAACTTCTTCAATTTTGAATGTTTTTCTCATCTGTTCAGACAACTTATTGCCAGCCTCATTATTGACCTGACTTGTTACTTGCAATTTACTTTCTGACTTCATGTTACTATCATCTGCCTTATCGTCAGCTCTTATACCAATCAGCTTGCGCATCGCACAAGCAAATAACCGAGCATTTGACAGCCTTTGTAAGTCCGAAACCAGCTTTTGAATACTATCAGCTTCCACGGTTTTATAATTCAAGACAACTCCTTCTGGGTCATAATGGATGTGAGAATCGACATCAGATGTATTAGCAATACGAATACCACAACCCCATTGGGTGCTGGTGTTGCCTTTGCAAAGTTCCCACAGTTCCCGAAAATGTGGGTCATTGATTTTGACATCCCAGTACATGCTTCCAGGTTTACCAAGCCGCAGGCATATGTGCTTCCAAGAGTCTTCCCTAGCAAATGGTAACCTGAACCATAAGCTTGAAGATGGAGTTCGTAGACCTGCTTCTTCAACATAAGGAATATCAAGAGCATCCATCTGGCTGGTTAGTCGAGCATGCTTTATACATAATGAACAGTGCCTAACAACATGGTGAAGGACTGAGATATATATGTTTGAAGGAGCAAGTCCATGGTTTGCATCAGCAAGTAATCTTCCATAGACATATCCACCAGGTTTCTCTGTTACTAAAGACGAGGGTTCTTTTAGAGCAACAGGAAGGTGAACTGACTCCAAGATTTTCCTTCTCTTCCTCGGTTGAACACCAGTTTCGCATCCTTCCATTGATGGCATTAGCATTAGAATCTCTGAAAGAGACCGCTTAAGTGAAGTCCTTTCAAGTCTAGAAACACCATCGCATCCTGAGGTGCAGGGAAATCCAAGTTCACTAGTTTGGCCTGTAAGAAGAGGTTCAGTAATGTCAAAAGAATAAAGTACACCACTTGAAAAGAGCTCACATGCAAAAGAACACAATAGAGTAACTTAAATTATGGAGGCTTATGAGCCCTACATACGGTAGCAGAAATCAAAGAGGTTGATAAAGTATCAATATCCAACTGCTTCGTCAGTGGACGAGCTCCACATATTTTGCTACTAAGTAAAGAGACCCAAGGTTTACCTGCCCGGAATGGAGACAACAGCTGAGTTGGTCGACTTCCGCCAGCCACAGCTCCTTCTTCAGGAGACTCATTTGCTTGTCTTGACTGTTCCTCATCCATAGCAGAACATAGACCAACCTCACTAAAATGTGGAGACTTGAGAGAGCTTAAATCCTGCTCAGATTTTAAAACTGATAGCCTCTGATTATATGAGTTCCTCGCAGGACTTGGAGAAGAAAGAGCATTGGTGTGGTGTAGGCCCTTTGAATTGTTTGCAATAAACTGTGAACTATTTAAACTGGAAGCACCAGAAAGCTTCGGAACATTACTAATCTGAGACTGTTGCTTTCCTCCTTCCAACTTGGGTATGCTATCTCCAGCCTTCATTCCTTGATGAGTAGTTGAAAGAGAGCTCAATTGGGAGAAAGAGGAGGCATTAAATGATGAGGAAGGATGATACTGAACAAGAAAAGAGGTGCCTGATCCACCTTTCTCAAGCTTGAACACTTCATCAACAATAGATGAAAATTTTCCTTGTGAACATCCAGGAAGCTGGAGAGTTGATTCCAACCCAAAGTCGGAAAGAATATCGTTTTCTGAAAGCAGGTCGGGAGTTCCTTCACTTGGTAAACAGTGCAT
The DNA here is from genome assembly GCA_029216955.1 of Iris pallida. Taxonomy (NCBI): domain Eukaryota; kingdom Viridiplantae; phylum Streptophyta; class Magnoliopsida; order Asparagales; family Iridaceae; genus Iris; species Iris pallida. The sequence continues at coordinate 6,560,293 of JANAVB010036018.1, forward strand.
CTTATCCCAATTAAGAAGGGTCAAATTTGACTCGTCTTCAACCAAGTGTATCTGATTAATGTCAATTTTATTTGAACGGGAAACATGATTGACATCACTGACTAAATGCGACTTCTCGTCCGATTGAGTCTCCAGCAAATTAAAGAGTGGCTTAAAATCCTTGTCAAGCTGCATTAGCAAATAATAATAACTTCCACACTGTGGGAACTCCATTAGTAATAAATCTGACCCGGTCAAGATGGACTTTGGAATCTTCAAAGTATTCAAGCACTGTTCATAAACCTGTAAAATCAAGGCTCTTCCACTTCAATGCACATTTATATGCTCAAGATATGTATAGCAAAAACAGAACACGTGAAAACGCATCTTGATCACAACAAACAAAGTATAACTCTTAACAGATAGAGTACAAATAAATAATGGACAAAGGTGACTAAAAAAGCACATAGAAATTAGGATATCAGCACTGTAACACAAAAATAAGACTAACAATGAGGATATCAATTACTAAAACATCAAAGTATTCAAGCACTGTTCATAAACCTCCAAAAACAAGGTTCTTCCACTTCAATGCATATTTATAAGATTAAGATATGCATAGCAAACATGTGACAAAAAGAGAACATGTGAGAACACATCTTGATCACAACAGAGAAAGTAATAACTCTTAACAGCTAAGAGTATAAATAAATAATGGACAAAGTTGAATAGTCAAAGCACATAGAAATGAGGATATCAGCACCGTAACACTAGAATAAGACTAACAAATACTATAACCTATATTTAACCTTTTCCTAAATATAAAGTCAAAATATCATATATGCATTGTGAACCAAATAACAAAACAAAAATATACAAATGATTCCTATAACTATACCACTCGTACTAACAAGCTAATCACATTAAACATCAAATATTGATTATAAAAATTCTAAGTACTTAAGATTAAATTTACTTTAGATGTACCCAAAAAAAGTCCTTATATTATATTAACTTCACATCCTCATAAAGGAATTCAAAGTTTACCTTCAGCCCCAAAGACCTTCCAATTGATGCAAACAAGTGCAAAATACTTTTGCTTCTCAAGATTATAAAAATTTCAGTTGTGGTCATGCTTCCCAAGTTTAAAGCTTCTTCACATTCCAATAAAGCAGATGCTGCAATGATATCTTCAGTAGTCTGGAGAAGAAAATGACCATTCCTACAATTGAGAAAAACATTTGAAATGGTATAAATATAACAAGAAAGAAAGATAAATGCCGAGCAGACAGCAAATGAATTTGATCGTATACATCACAATAACATAACCACCAACATTGAAATGAGATCAACTAACAATTGGCCAACATCCATGTTTTTTCAAAACTGGCAAAACATATCCAACACTGTTTTGATGAGAAGCATTTTGATCAAATACGTAGATAGCCATCTTGCATAGATAAAGTATAAAAACTACAACTGCCAAAGTAGGCACATGATTAAACAAGGTCATCATGAGTATACTTTGAATTAATATATTAAAGATAAAGCCTAAAGGAAGTAAAAGCTAAGTAATTGATGACTCGTCAAATTTACATATCTTGAAAGGTTCTGCCATAACTCATTTTATTGATCAAGTAGAGTAACATACCAAATAAAATAATAGTACAAGGAATAAATTTCGTTATCAAAAACGAGAATTTGGCTGCAAATTACAACTATAGTAACAACAACTAGGAACCTATGTATTTACAAATGTTGTTCATCCCATGATAAAGAGTTAGGCCAAATGAACTATCCACATGCACGGACATTTCTTTAGTAGGGCCAGGAAAAGAACCTGATGCTTATTCCTAGGGTAATATACGATATGTTGTATGCTCGCACGTGCAGTACTTCGTCTCTGAGACCTTCGTCAACAGCAACCATGGTATATACCTGCAATTAGATATTGTTTAAACAATAAAACAAGATATTTAAGATGTTTTGCGTTACAAAGAGTAAAGTAATCATAAAATCAGTATACATGTATAACACAAAGAACTTAACTCTTGATATTTGTTGCCTTAAATAAAAGAACAAACATTCAGAGAAAACGGAAGGAAACATAAAGTTCTGTCTTGAGAAGGGGCGGATCCAGGAGCTTTAGTCAAAAGGGGCTTGAGATAATATATAATAATCACTATATACATTGGAAACTAGACAAGAAAATTTTATATTAATCTAACAAAAGAAAAAAAAAATAGAAACTATTAGAAGTACAACAATTGAAGAGGAAAAAAAATAACAAACAAAAAACAAAAAACAAAACAAAAAACAAAAAACAAAATAACATTAAAAAAAACACGATGAGTAAGTTGAACTTTTCTGAACTACGACAATTGAGTAATTTGAAGGTTGAAGTCTTTTCTCGGCGTTCTCATAACAACTGTACACATGGAAAGATTATTTAGAAAAAAAATCTAATAAAAATGAATATCTTTCAACATATATTATACTGAACTTCTATATGATAATAAGTAAATAAAACTAATTATGATAATTCATTTCCTAAACCACCTACTTGCAGGTTCGACAATGAGATAATAGCAAAATTCAAGTGATCTGCATTGCGACAAAAAGACTGGAGTTATTGACGGAGGCAAATATAATTTTTGGGGTTTAGCTTTTTTTTCTTTTGCAAGAGGGGGAGAGAAAGGGGTGTTGTTTATGTAAGAGAAAGAGAAGGGAAGTTGTAGCCTGTAGAGAGACGGAGAGAGAAAGAAGGGAGTTGAAATTGTAGGAGAGAGAAACAAGAAAGAGAGGTTGCTCGTGATCAGGATGAACCTGAATCTTAGATATATTACAAAATTATAAAAAAAAAACCCATAATCATCTTTTGTATTGTTTGGAAACCCATGGGAACTTGGGGTGCCCACTGAATATAGTGGTTTCATTTCTTTTACGAAATTATGCAAGGGTCCCTATATGGGTTTCCTTTTTAGTGTGTTTTAGCCCCCTCTGACTTCTACATACGTCTGCCCATGGTCTTGAGCATAAGCATGACATGCTTTCCATTAATAAGGTCAATCATCTGAATAAGATCATCAGGATTGCTGGCAATTAGTCTAGGAAAGCCAGACAATACAAGACGATAGCTCTGTATAATACAACATTAAGGTCCCAGAAAATGAATCATCAAAATCATTAATTCATTAGATGGACCTCCTTTCTCATGCTTTATTTCGTAAAGCTAACTGTACACAAAACATTCTGTTGAAGCATAAATAAACATTTGAGCTGTCTCCAACAACTGACAGGTTCAGCAGTCCATCTTTTTCTTTGAATACCATATTAATTTATTTTATGAACAGGATGCACTCATTGAGGACCCATATCTTGTGAGGATTTTTAGGAAGCATCACGATCAATTGAATAGCTTCATTCTTTGCCTTGTGAAGTCCAAGGATCATAGACCTGAACCATAGAGTCCATTCCCAAAAGGTAGCTTAGATTATAGTGTCTATATAAATATATGGGTGGACCACTTACATAGCTCAGTTACATGTCATAACTGATCAGGGAACCAAGGTACCTCAATTGGGAACTTCTGCTAAAGTACTAACTTTTGATGAGGGATGGCATATTGGAAGAAGCCTCATATAAAATTCATATGTTCAGATATAACAGAGAACTAAAAGAATGAGCCATCTATAACAGTATTTCCTGACTTAACAATGAAAGTTTAATAATGCTCTAACCAAATCAAGAAGTCAAACTACGTAAAAAGTCCCAAAAGTTGGTGTGCATATATATATATATATGTCAATCAATACTGTGCATTACAGCAGTATACAACAACAAAAAAGCCTTTGTCCCAAATTTTTGGGGTCGGCTATTTGCAATATTTACTTCTGTTCAGTTACGTTAGGGCCATGCCCATTGTTGTTACAGACTCAATTCAAGTTTGTTTAGGCCTACCCCTAATTCTAGCAACTCCTTTGATTAATAGCCTTTTGCTCCTAATGAAGCATCTATTGGTATACGCATGTCCAAACTACCTTAAGATATTTGCTCCGAGTATTATGTAATGTATTTTCAGAACTATATGTAACGTACTTTCAATGGCATATTTTCCATCTGGTGGATGTAAACTCACATTAGGACAACAGTGGGCACGCTATTAAGTGGGCAGAGCTATCGGTGATAAATAGTACATACTACTGAACCACTTGTTTGTTTTGAACTAGTGTCAGACTTCAAGGTGGAGTTGTACACCCAAATCATTTCACAAGTGCAATCACACAAAATATATGAGAACGTGCTCAAAAAGGAGGATAGGATCAACTACAAAAAGATAATTTGTCTTATGCCAAATTAAAGGAATGTGCAAGTTTAGATTTCAATAGTTTTAAGGATTTAAGAAGATCGAAGTGAAAGGAGGAGGAAAAGATTGTATGTTTCCTAACAAACGAGTTAGCAAACACATATCAACTATTGCTCTGAAACTCACCAACCAGTTGACTGGTCAACCTCAGTGCTAGATTAGAGATCTGATATTTACGACAGCATCAGACCCAGACGACTGGTCTACTGCCCAAACACGATTGAATTATAGTCGTTACAACAAACAAAGCCAGTCAACTGTTCTGCTGTTTGATGCAGAATTGCTTTCTGCACCGACTTCCCTAAATTGCCTCTCAAGAGAAGCATTTTTTATGCCAAGCTTAACAAGTGTCAAGCATATGAAACTATGGCCCATGAACACCCTTGGTAAAAAGAGAATATCAGGCAGTCATTGATTTTAAAGGACTCTTACCAAAACACATCCTCGGACTCGGGCCTCTCCAGAACGAAGTAATAATTGATTTTAAGGTGCCTCACAAGATCATGTTTTGCTAGATGACTTTAAATAGTAATTTATCCCTATGGTCACAATAGAGACATGAAAACAGAGTTTATCGAGCACACACTTACCTATAGTTAACTAAGATACCTCCTACCTATGCACAATATCCTAAGCAGATGGCTGTCATTGTTGATCAACAACTAACCCCTTCTGACCTGCATTTAAGAAACAACTCAATCTGACTATCTGAAGATGTGAATTGATCGTGAATATCAATCTTTTTCCTGGTATACAAAACTCTCACTGGATGCATAAACTGCTAACAACCCACAGCATGTGATATAAGAATGAACGAGAAAAGGATACAGAAACTTACTAAGACCAAAAGAGGTTCACCACTTTCCATAAAAGTGATGATTTAGGCTGAGGTAACAATCCGCGGATCAATAGACCAACTTTCTATTCTTCAACAATAAGTATATGTGTGCATGCATGTGCAGGTGTGCCCGAGTGACAGCTAAATTTACATTTACATCCAGAAATGAGCATTTGGTCATCCATTAAAAATTGATATTAGTTATACATCATAACCGTTTAGTTCTCCTCATTGACTATTATCTATTTGGTAATGAGATCTTCAATATATTAACAGTCGACATGAATTGATTGTTTTTCCTTAACAGCACAGAATGGGTCTCATTCAAGGAGGTGGTTGACGCGTCAGTAAAAGGATGTAAGTAGTTAAGGCAATAAAGTAAATAATGCATTCAGAGAATTAGTGCATGTCATTAAGCATACCTTTCTTTCATCTGTATCCGCTTCATCTCCTACATGCTTAAGTATAACATCACCAGAAGCTTGATATATTTGAGCATTTTGGCTCAACTGCCTCTGGATTTCCAGTAGACGGGTATGTTTGTTACATGCTATAGCTCTCAGAATAAGCTTTTCAACATCTATGCAACTTTGGTCCAGTGAAAATTCAGCTTCCTTGTCAGTTAATGGGTCAAGAACAAATGAACTATGAAGACATCTTATTTGCAGATCCTGTCCTGGCTCAATTTTTATAAATGGGGATGAACTTGAGGCAGATCCAGAGGCTTTTTTTTCAAAATCTAACCAGTAAATGATTTTCAACCCAGGAGTTCTCTGACCAGATGAATCAATTTCTGCATCTTGGCCCAACTGCACGATAGCAGCATTCCCAGGTTGGTTACCATCAGAAATAAGCTCAAAACGTATGGCATCTTTCCACCTACCCTGGCGTAGAACTTGAACTTGCCTTAGTACAGTGTCCATAACAAGTGCAACACAGAATTCATGGAGAACTGTGTACAAAAGCATGAAGGGATTATCTGCTACAGCCATCCTTCGTTCCAGATCATCCCCAAGAGCATGTCGCCGTGTTTCTTCAAGCTTAACAAGCCTATTTTTTTCACCTATAAGCAACTTCAAGTGCAATATCCTCCATAGTGAGAGATGTCCACGGTAACCCAAAGTAAGGCAAACCTCAAACTCCCCTTTAACCCGAAAAATAGCAGTCCCATCAGACACTTTCACTTCAGAAATTTCTTTAGGAAGTGAGATTTCAAGGAGTTTGGATCTCAGGAGTGTATTTAATTTCTTCAAAGCAGGTTCAAGCTGATCCTCAGGAAGTGTGCTCTGGATTCCAATATTCTCTATACACTTTGGTAGTCGCTTATATCCACCAGTGAGGAGGACTTCAACAGCAGATGGCACATCAAATACGGGCGCACGAGCTTGTTGAAGCCCCTCGTGCATGAAGAATAGGGAATCAGCTGTTTGACTGAAACATGTATCATGGCTAGATAGTGTTGATGCAAGCTGTTGACAATAATGAACCAAAGGAACCTGCAGAGATCAGAATTTAACATTTAATACAGTTTCTGGTAAGATTAATTTATTAATTGTACAATAGGTAAATAGGATATGCAATATGTAGCAGCTATTACTATAGCAAAAGAAACACAAGTTCACATCATATCCGAAGGCAGTTAACGGACCGACACCAAAGAAACTTCTCTAAAAGTCTGGTTCTTGTGGCGTCATTTACATGATTTAAATGTCAATGAACTAGGAAAATCCCATAATATTCATAAAAAGAAGGAACCTCCTCATAAAGGCGTCTCCTTGACCATATTATATAAATACATAAACAAATACTCGTAATTTAACAAGTCAATCTGTACAAAAACTTCTTACTGCAGGCACAAATGATCTGAGTGTCCATGACAGTTATAAAAGAGAAGGAATTTGATCATCAAGGCATCAAGTAATCTTCTTCCTGGTAAAATTTGATCCATGTGTTCACATTATTTAGGTATATAAAATTATAAATATATGTTTCAGTTACATTATAGAAGAGAAGTACATCAAGTAATCTTCTTCCTGATCAAGTAAATTTTATATGCATCAATGATTATGGGGAGACACAGAAGCTGGAATGGAAGTTACAAACTCAATGTATGTGAAGTTGGACCAAGCAAGGGAATCTAAGAAATTCCAACATACTGTATCAAATTTAAGAAAATGACGAGGATGGATTGGGTTTAGGGTTGGGGTGGGGGGTTAATAAAGTAGCCTTGGTATTATAATTGTACCCATACCTTGAAGTGTAATTTCCTATAGATGACAATACGTATATGGTCTTAAATGTAAAGTATTGGAAATACTTCTATTAATTGTATTAGAACTTTGCATGACTTGTGCTTAATGACCTTTTTTCCCACTATTTTATCAAGCTGAGATAATGGAGGTTGCTTGTGTTAGAAATCTGGGAACTAGTGTAAAACATTTGTCTAATCACTGTGAAATGAGTCCTTACTGAATACACATTGTGGAGTTCAGTAGACATGGCCCTTAGTTGAGATAAATGGAAAAAGGAGTGAAATAGACGACCCCAAAAATTAAAAATGAAGGCTTTGTTGTTGATCTACCATATCAAATGCAAAATGCATGTGTTGACTGTGCACGACACTAATTCCATAAAAAATGTGTTTACTAGATTACACAAAAGATAATTATTAAGGAAATACTACACTTGTATGTAGCAGCTTAATTGCATAGAGATGCTTGTTAAAAATAAATCGAGCATGTAAACACTCATCTACATCTAATTTTTAATAGAATACTATGTAAAAGATCATTATTTGTTGAGTGCTTATTGACAAAGTATGTTTCTAACTAAGCTTAAATGTTGAGTTTTTTTATTACAGTTAATTAGGATACTTTTTTCGAGTTCGGGATATTCTTCTTAGCTATAAAGAAATTGCATTTTGAAAAGTTACTACTATTTTCTACAAGTAACTAGATTGTCATTCCTTTTCGCTCTTTGGCTAAATGTGCCATAGAGATAAATGCAATTCCATATACCAAATGGTATCATCTTATCTCTTCATATATGCTCTTAATAGTCTATAGGTATTTGGAGGGTGTTCTTTGGTTGCATGAGCTTAAATTGTATATCCAAAAAATGGGTCTACCCACTTGCCAATTAGAAGTAACTAGCCGGGTCATTTTTTATACATTAATATAAAATATATTTTACCTAATTAACCAAGGTTGGGCCTTGACCCACTTGTGATAGAGACGCACAAACTTAATGATTGAGAAAATGAAATAAGTGTTAGCAGTTTAATAAACAATGAAGCGTTGTTTTATATATTAAATATGTATGATTAATAATCTTCTAATTTATGCTTATGTTTGTCTACAATTGAAGATTGTTGAGTATTGGTTATAATTTATGTTATTTAGTCCTACATCGGGTAGAGAATAAGGAGGAGGCTAGTCCTCTCCTATATATAAGGAATCCCTCTATATTAATAAAATTATCCAATTATTCTCCTCTATATGGTATCAGAGTCATCCATCTCTCTCTCTCTCTCTCTCTCTCTCTCTCTCTCTCTCTCTCTATATATATATATATATATATATATAACCATAACCCTAGCCCTCATCCCCCCTCCTCTCGCTGCCACTATCCCAGCCAGACTACCCTGTCTGACACCTGCTCCGCGTCCTGCTCCACAGACCGTCCGTCTCCCGCTCCAGACCCGTGCCCGCCTCCTGTCCCAGCCCGACCCCCATGTCCTCCTCTAGAACTCGCTCCTCCTCTAGACCCCCGCTCCTCCTCGACCCCCCTTCGTCCCAGCCCGACCCCCCCACCCACCCCCTTCGTCCCCGCGACTCGCCTCCAGCACCCCTCTCGCCCCAGAATCCCTCGACCCCTGCCTCCAGGCCCTCGACCCCCCATCTCAGATGCTAACCCTAATCCTAGTTCCACAAGCCGTACCCCCCAATCTAAATCCTAACCCTAATCTTGTCCCAAAAAAATATCGACATCGAGATAGTCAGAGGGTAGACAATGATTGTTTGCGTGAATCTCTGATCCTCGATGACGACATCAGGAGTAAACAAGTTGCTTGTTTGCGTGAATCTTTGTTTCTTTCGTGGCCCGGCATCCATATCATGATCCAACAGAGAGCAACCTGGATTGTGTGAATATCTGTCCTAGCTTGTGTGATCCACTTTCAACTCTCTGACAATATTGCGTAAGCCAGTTCTGGCAACGTTGATTGCGTATTTGTGAGGTTGATGTGAAAATCAGGTCGAAAAGATCAACGAGTCGAATTGGGAACATTGAGGAATGACAAACACTGAGGCAAGTAGCAACGCTGACAACACCGATGTCGGGAACACAATGGCGGGAACACCGGACACTGGAACGACATTTTCATCGATTCGACTTGTCAATCGACGGTTGGATAGTCCAAAAGGTTACTTGACATGGCATGAGAAGGTCGAGAAGACGCTTCCAAGAATGCGGTTGTCAAAACATCTGAGTGACAATCTCCCAATAGTGAGTGATCCCACGTACGAGCAGTGAAAGACGGATGATAGACGACTGTTTACACAGTTGATGAATAAAATGGAACCATCGGTTGAGGATATGATTCAGAACACAAACTCGGTGAAGAAGTTATGGGAGGTCCTAGCAATGTTGGAAAAGCGCTAGGCGCTAGTCGGGCAGGCACCTTCCGCCTAGCGTCTAGCCCGCGTAGGTAGGTGCCTGGGCGGCCGCCTGGATCTAGGCGGTTCAAAAAAATAAACATAATCCAAAAAAACTACTAGTGCAGAAAAAATACATAAAATCCCAAAACATGCCTAGTCGGGCATCAGGAGGACTAGGCGGGCACCTAAGCGAGCATCGGACGGGCACCCGGCGCCTACCGCCTAGGCGGCCATCTTTTAGAACAGAGGGTCCTAGCAACTGTGTTTGATGAAAAACGTGATTTGTCTCGTATCTATGATTCGGTCATTGGCGTCTACCGGACGGATCGGTAAGATACATCACATAAGGACTACTTTCGGGCCTTTAAGGCCCTGACTGATGAGGTTGATCGTGTCTTACCTCTAACGATGGACATCAATGAGGCGAGAACTCAACGTCAGCAACTTTATGTCATGACGTATCTTCTCTCTCTTCGTCCTGATGCAGACTCTGCTCGGTTTTAGATCATTGCTGGAGCCGAAGTTCCGTCTTTGATGGAAGCTCACTTTCGTATCCTACGGAAAGCGAAAGTCATTGAGACTAATACGGGAGAGGCCCCTGCTGATCGGTTTTCCCTAGTACAGTTTGTGGTGGATTTCGGAGTGGACGTGGTGGTCGACGAGGTGGTCGGAATGCTAGCAATGATGGTGGAAGGGGCAATAACAGTGGTGATGGAGAAAGACTGTGTATATGCTTCAGCTGTGGACAACAAGGTCACTTTCAGTGGCAGTGCCCCAAAGCATCTGCCGCCAATCATATATCTGATGCTCATGATAATGACGGACTATCAGTGCAGATGACAGCAGAAACCTATGCTGATTTCACTGACTTCCAGGCTTAACGTCATGGTAAAGCTTCTACTTCTTGATCCACAACCGGATATTCAGCGGTATGTGGGGTAAATTCGAAGCATTTGGTGATTGACTCTGGTGCGTCTGCTCACATGACAGGCGACGCATATATGATACACAATTATGTATAGGTGGGTCATGTGACCGATATTACTGTTGCGAATAGTGGTTCACTGACAGTCTGTAGAAAAGGAAGTGTCAGTCTTTCTTCCTTCCGGACTGTAACTCAATTCAGTATTACATACACTCGGAAACCCATTCAACTTTCAATTAGTCGAATTTCTTGCGGCATGCAATGCTCGGTAACATTTTTTTACTGATAGTTGTATTTTTCAGGAACTAAAGACTGAAAAGATTGTCGGTAAGGGACATATGGTTGGAGGCTTTTACATGTTTGACATGAATGCTTATATTGCCTATACCGGCGTGAAACTCGATCCTTTTGAGTTGCAATGTCGGTTAGGTCACTCATCTATCCAAGTTGTCCAGCAAATATACCCTTCTTTAAGTTCCTTTTCATTGTGAGACATGTAGTTCGGCCAAGCATCATCGAGTTCTCTATCCGGTGAGTCTAAATAAAACTATATCCGCTCCTTTTGAGTTAGTGCATTCTGATATATGGGAGTCTTGTCCTATTGAATCTATGATAGATTTCAAGTACTTTGTTTCCTTTGTTGATGACTACTCGCGTGTCACATTTGTCTACTTACGAAAAATTGCTCCGAATTATTTGATATTTGGTGCAATTTTTATGCAGAAATTAAAACACAATTTGGTGTTCATATTAAATGTTTTCGGAATGATAATGGTCATGATTATTTACCTCGTGAGCTCAATTCTCATCTGTCTAAATATGGCATCATCCACCAAATTTTCTGTCCTTACACACCACAACAGAATGGTGTGGCCGAACGCAAGAATCGCCATCTTTTGGAAACAACGCGTGATCTTATATTTCAAGCACGTACTTTCAGGAGATTTTGGCCGGATGCAATACTTACAGCTTGCTATCTGATCAATCATATGCCATCTTCTGTTTTCAATGGCAATACTCCATTTTCTCGATTATATCATAAACGAGAGTCGTTTCCTCTACATCTCAAAATCTTTGGTTGCTTGTGTTATGTTCGGAATACTCGACCGACCCTTTCTAAATTAGACCCAAATGCAATCAAGTGTATTTTTTTCTTAGGTATCCTAAGGATCAGAAAGGGTATCGTTGCTTTTTTCCTACCTTGAAGAGGTATTTTTATATTCTGGGATTTTTTGAATTCGAGTTTCCTCTACTCCCACCAACTACATATTTCGTTCCTAAAGTTCATCCAGAAGAGGATTTCTTGTTGCATCCCGTTCAACCACAGCAACCCCCCTAGGGTGCCCTCCCATGCCAAGCCAATCTCTCGGTTCGACGGTCCGCAAACATCAGCTCCGACAGAACAAGCATCACCACTGGTGTCCACGATCATAGAGTCATCGTCCTCCTCCAACTCCTCTGATTCACTACCACTTGATACACCGGCTCGCCCTCATCGTGCATGTCACAACCATCCTTTATATGTTGACAACTACAAAGGGCTCGCAAGCCATATTTAGTCTTTGGTAGCTACTATTGATGGAATTCAGATTTCCAATACTACAGAGGAGGAACTCAAACATTCTGGTTGGCGTGCTATGATGGAAGAAAAGATGAAAGCGCTTCGGAAGAACCGTAAATAGGACTTGGTAGATTTGCCTACTGGTAAGGAGACGGTAGGTTGCAAGTAGGTGTTCACGATAAAGGTGAAACCAGATGACACTCTTAATCGTCTGAAAGCTCGTCTTGTGATGAAAGGGTATTCTCAAACTTACGGTGAAAATTATTTTGAAACCTTTTCCCTTGTTGTCAGGATGACCTCTGTGCGCGTGCTTCTGGCCTTAGCAGTCCACCATAACTAGCTATTACTTCAACTGTATGTGAAGAATGCATTTCTACATGAGGATCTTGAAGATGAAGTTTATGTGATGCAACCTCCTGGATTCGTTGCAAGAGAGGGTAAAGTGTGTTATCTACGTAAAGCAGTACATGGTCTCAAACAGTCATCTCATGCTTGTTTTGGACGGTTTACCCGTGTTGTTACAATTTGGACTATACCAATCAAAAATATCATTCGGTCTTTTACCGACAAACATCAGCCGAACGTATACTATTTTGTGTCTATGTTGACGACATCATGATTACAGGAGATGACACTCAGGAAATTGCAGGGCTGAAAAAGTTTCTGGATGAACAATTTCAGACTAAAGATATGGGAATATTGAATTACTTCTTGGACATTGAAATCACACGGGATAAGAAACACATTGTATTGTCTCAGAGGAAGTATGTGTTGGACATACTAACTGATGCCAGAATGATGCAAGTTAAGGGAGCAACCTCACTATGGACCCAGGAGTGAAGTTACTTCTCGATGAAGGAATACTGATGACCATTCCTGAAAAGTATCGTCAGGTAGTTGGAAAGCTCAACTACTTGGCAGTCATGACTCGTCCAGATATTTTCTTTGTTGTAAGTGTCGCGAGTAAATTTATGGCTTCTCCACAATTTGCATATTGGCAAGCAGTTCTCAGAATCCTGCACTATCTAGTCCGAGTTCTCCTAAGGTTCGTTTCAAATGGTATCAGAGCCTACACCATGTCTCCCAGTTGCAAACGTAAGATGCGGGTGGTGACGCCAACATAATAGTGTTCGTCGTAACTAAAAGTCTAGTACAAAGCCAGCCAGCGTAGGCGTTGGGACTGCGAAGCTTCGCGGTTGATAGGATCTTGGGCTCTCTCCTCTTAACGGCTAGCTTTTAAGATGAGTTCTCCCAAGATTCATATCGAATGGATACCACATTTCTTCCGTTGCAATCGTGCAATGCGAGTGGTGACGTAGGCAATAGCAATGTTCGTCCGGGACTAGAAATATAGTGCAAAGCTATCAACATGGATGTCGAGACTATAAAACATGGTGGAATGTTACTATCCTTTAGTCTTATATCGGTTATATGGGAAACTCAATGTGGGTTGATATGACTGTATTATGCAGTTAAAAACTGTTTTTTCATGATAATGATCCAGTAGAATATATATCACTAATATATAGGATTTATAACGGTAAATATCGGTTTGCATTTTTAACACAATTTTTATATATGAACAACACACTTAATAGTTATCTATTATAAAATATGCAAGAAGAGTTTCTTAAAGCATTACAACTAAAATGTTCATACCCAAACCAACATTACAATATAAAAAGTCTCACTTCAAAACGGTTCAACTAATATGAAAACAAAAAAAATTCAATTCAACTTTCAAGTTTCAACATCTAATAATCTTCATTGGCCTCAATTTCAACTTCATTTTTTTCGTTTTCACCATCACCATCTTCTCTACCTTCTTTCCTAGTTTGTTCATCTTCATCTTCTTCAATCTCCATATATTCATCATCGTGAACAAGTGAGGAGAGTGAATCTATAACACCTCGTAACCTTGTACTTCTCTCTCTCCGACTTTTGGACCTAGGCGCAGGAGCAGTGCCTTAACAGGGTCTGGGCGAGGCGTAGTTCGTCAGGCGCGCCAAAGGCGCGCCTTTTCCTCAGGCGCAGAATGTGGTTAAGGCGCGCCTCGATAATTTTGCTAATTTTGCTTGTGTACATGTGTAGGAAAAAAATTCCAATTCACATTGACTCATTTATTTTGGCGACATTATTCAGGCGCAGGATGTGGTTAAGGCGCGCCTCGATATAGAGAGACTAAAGAGGTGACACAGGTTCCAGCACAGTGCATAATAAAATTCGTAATTTTCTCACAATGCGTGTTTATGTAGTTCAAACTTAAGAAAACTTCAAATTGCAAGAGAATTTATTTTGGTGTCGTGAAAATTCCAGTAAATTAAATTAAAGAATAGATCAACACAAGAATCAAAATCTTCAAATTCAGGCAAAATGAAAAAAAAAAAACACACACACACACACACACATATATATATATATATATGGGAAGGGATATTGCACCAAACTTATTGCATCAATTGTTGCACCAAACAATCTCAACCACACATTTATTTCAATCATGTGGTTATAAAGCATTCCATAAAGTTGTTGCCACGTCAGCATGCTTTATAACCACATGATTGAAATAAATGTGTGGTTGAGATTGTTTGGTGCAATAATTGATGCAATAAGTTTGGTGCAATATCCCTCCCCTATATATATATACATATATATATATATATATATACATATATATATATATATATATATATATATATATATGCGCCTCGCATCACTCGGGCGCGCGCCTTAAGTGCGCCTTGCGCCTCGGACGATATGGACCCTTTGCGCCTTGAGTGCGTCTTGCGCCTTTGACAACCTTGACCTAACCGTTATATATCAGTTATTCTCAAAACCGATATATACTGATATATTGGTCATATCGGTGTCGGACCGATATCGTTATATATCGGTTATATAACCGATATATAACGGTTTTTAACTGCTTAGTGATTGTGGCTCTCTCTCCTCTTAATAGCTAACTTGTAAGATGAGTTCTTCCAAGGTTCGTATAATATACCCAGCACTAAAGAAACGGCCATTGAATAAAATGAAGAGAAGTGAGAGAGAAATGTGAGCAGAGAGGAAGATAGGTTAGGTTTGGAAGATAGATTATTGGTGGATAATAGAGGGATCAATTAATTATGGAAGTGGTAGCTGTGATAATTTTTGTTATGTAATATTTCATTAACTTATCATTAATCATCTCATTTTTGCTCAAAATCTCAAAAGTCTATCCAACGGGCAGAAAGTTGGTAGATCCAATGGTCAAAAAAGTTGGTAGAATTTCACCATGAATAGTTTCACAAATTCCAAACTGGCCCACACTAGACAAGGAACTCCAACTCTCTATAGTCAACTTTAAAAAGTAATATATTTCACTGTTCTGAAAATCAGATCAATTCACGATTAATCGGCCAAGTAATCAACCACATAGTTGGATTAATCGAGTGGCAAAGCCGCGAAGTACAAGGATTTTACAAGTGGCTGCGTATAGTGACTAGTCTACTGCATAATCCAATTGATCAGTAATCAATGGTAGATCAAGAACAAAATGAAACCGCTAGATAACACTGATTTCACTATACTAATTCCCGTTCTATATACCGACCAGATCAAATCAGTTCTACCTATCACCAAACAAACCCTATAAATCCGCAACTCCCAGAAAAGCACTAGCATGTTGGCACCACTTGACCCTAGAAAACTAAAATCAGTCATGACTTACACCAACCCCGTTGGAACCACTTGGCAAGTATATCTTTGTTGGCTTTACCATCATAAATCTTGCAACTTCAGAGTAGCCACTACTTGCAAAGAACCCAAACTTGCTAATCCCTAATGCAAGCTTTTATACCTTAAGTGCACCAACTAAATCTCAGGTTTGCACACCAAACCTTGCCCATATTAGTTCAGGAAAGCGGCACCAATCTATGAACCAGACGTAAGGGCAGGGCTTTGTATCTCAACCTTCAAAAAGAGTTAAGAATTCATAATCTAAGCTACAACTAAAATCTTGTGATGTCTCCTCTACCACCTTCCTTGGAGAATTCACTTTAACCTACACTAACTCTTTTTCTCACAAAAAACCTCCATTCTCAGCATCCTAACATAGCTTGCTTTTCGTTGTGCACTACTAGAAATTTTAATTTCAGAGCAAAACCCAACCAGTTAGCATCACATGGAGCATATTTGTTAAAAGTTGACCTAGGTATGAAACGCATCAAAGTACCTCGCTTCATCCAAAGCACAGCGTAGTGGAAAAAGTGCTACCTAGAGGTGCGACTTGGGCAAGGCAGCAAGGCACTTAGGTGCGCAACCAAAAAGAACATTAATGTACTTTCTTTTTCATAATTTGGCTAGAACCTAATTCTAACCGGACCAAGAATAGTTACTTCAGAATTATACCCGAACCCAACTCTTATCCGACCAGGATTTGCCACGTTACTCAACTAAAATACACTAACTCTCTACGATCTCTCTATATACACTCAAGCAACAACTCATATCTTTCTCTCTTGCAGATCTTGTTGACAACAGCTCCTCAAAGGCGGATCCTCGACAGTGACTCTTCCTAGTTGTCACTAACATCGTCCAACAGTTATCTCCTCCAGTCATCTCCTCACAGAAATCAACATCTCCCTGCAAAGCCCAACACATTTCCTGGCAGCTGGCAGATGGCAGCAACAGTCGCCTCCTCGTCCCTCCTCATTGTATTGTCCTTGTAGCAACCACCTCCTCGATCTCGTCGCTATCCCTATCCTTGTTGCCACTTCCTTAATTCATTTTCAATGCTAGATTAATATATGTGGTTTTTATTATTTTATGAAACAGGTATATTTATGACATGTACATGCTTTATATAATACATGTGTTTTTTTTCCTTCATAGGCTTGCATCACCTTTGCGCTTCATGTATAGGCTCCAGAGGACCTTGGTTCTTGAGAGCATTTTTCGCTTCTGACCACTATGATTCATCACCATTTCTAAACCTAAGGCTAGGAAATCATACATCCGAACATAAATTTGACTGATCCAGTTTTAAACCTAGGTTTCATACCAACAACTAATCAGTTCAAATTACCATGGATGGTTTACCAATGCACCAAACAACAATAGATACTTCAATTGCACAATAAACCACTACCCAGTGGACCATTTTTTACAATGGAGTCCAATGTCTCCCCAGAAAAACTATTGCTGATTAAGAATCCAAAAATTTCAAAATCTACTCATAGAGTCCATATTCTAACATAAATGTCAGTCTCCCAGTTCTTAGTATGATCCCATGACAACCCCAACCTAATCAGTTCAAGAAGACACTAGAAAACCTATATTTTTCTTTTCTCTTGGAATAGAAAAAAAAAAATTCAACTTTCCAAACCTGACACTGACCTATTACATCCTAACATAAATTAAACAGTAGCAATTATAATATTAGGCTCCCATATCATGGTGATCAATAGTTCCAAGTAACTATAGCAACTTCAACTCATTGTGAAACCATAAAGTAAGTGTAAGATCCAATATTCGATTTATTGCCAAAGAAGTCAAGGTCCAAAACCCTACATCGAATAGACCCCTAGCCAAGTTAGTAGTTCAATAAACCCTAGAAACCGATCAATGAGCCGAAAAGAGCACCTTAGAATCCCAATGCTGAGCGAAAACCACCACTACGACAACTGGCTGGTTCTCAAAGAACTCAAATATTCAGCAATCAACGCCAAATTAGTTCCAAAAATCCCCAAAAAAACGACCAATGCGGCCAAGAGAGTGCCTAGTAATTACAATCCCGATTGAAACCACCACTTGCAGAATCGTTCGGTTCTCCAATAACTATACTTTTCAATGAACTAAGCCAAATTAGTTCGGAAAACCCTAGAAAACGAGCAATGCACCAAAATAACGCCTACAAACTCCACTCCGGAGCTAAAGTAAATTGGCCGGTTCTCCAAGAACTCAACTTTCCGGCGAATGAATCCAAACCAGTGAAAGAAACCCTAGAAATTGGGTGTGCGGGCTGGGCGGGGGGTGGAAACCCTAACCTGCTGGCACCACTTTGCGAGCACGTGGAGGCGGAGCATCCGCTGCCGGGTCTTGGCGACGAACTTGAGGAGAGCGATCTTCTTCTCGGAGTCGGACCTCTCCTCCCCGGAAGCGGAGGGCGGCTTGGAGGACTTCTCGACGAGCTCCTTGAGGGATAGGTACGAGTCCTCCGCCGTCCGCTGGACCAGCGCGGAGAACTCCACCGTCTGCTGACCTAGCTCCGCTGCCATTCCTCCGCCGCAGCCGCCGCTTGCCGGAGATCAGAGCCTCTATAGATAGAGAAAGATAGGGCTAGGGGGGTTTTCCCCCTTTTTTTTCCCTTGTTCTTCTTCTGAAGAGAGAAAATAGGAGAGAGAGACCACGTTTAGTTTAACTGCCGCTAGTTAATTTAAACATATTTTACATACTAATCAGTAATGTGCCCATCGATTGCACGGGAAAAAAATATTAAAAAATTAAATATAAATCTATAATAAAAAATTCTCATATCTAGAATTTGAATTCAGACAATCAAGACAAAATTATACATATCTTAACCACTTGAGCTAGTCCGAGCTCTCTAGCCTAGTGGTATTAGAGCGGACATCCGGAGGGGCCGACAAGGTTCGAGCCCCCCAATTGTGTGCGCGCGTGTGATTTCAAAAAAAAAAAAAAAACCACTTGAGCTAATATTATTTTATTATAAATAAATATTATTAGATAATTAAATACTTAGTTAAATTTATTTTAAATAATTAATGGAACATTTAGGTAGTTATTTAGTTATTATTAAAAATAAATTATTTAAATGGATGATGATGATATACATACGGCTTGGATGGCTCACTTTTGAGCCGTTTCAAAGTCGTATTATATAGTAGAAGATATATAGGGATATTTAGTAACATGGTCCATATAATAGTTAAAATCAGGGTTCGTGTCTATTTGGGTCTTAAAATTACTGTTCACTAGCTAACGTGAACAACTCAAATACTAACATTGGACATTTTGAAGACCCGAACTCTATTATCAACTATTTTGTGAGACCCTATTACTAAATAACCCTAATATATAATGATATCACACAAAAAATACTAATATATAATGGGCTTATTTTCAATCTGGTATTCTCAACTATTTAAAAATTTCAAATTATACCCTAAACTATACAAATTACTACTCTTAACTATTTAATATTTCAAGTCGATATCATAGTTTACTTAGTTGTTAATTTTTCGTTCCAACAAACAAAAAAAATCTAGGACCAAAATACTCTCGATCCTCTTCTTCCACTATCGGCCATAAGATGGAGTCTCCCTATTTTCTTCCTCCTATTCACCTTCCCAAATTCAAGCAAATCCTAACAATAATTTATTCCAGTCTGTCACTTTTCTTCAACCTTCACCTCCATCTTTCATTTTTCACATAAATCCCCACCCTGATTATTCTTCTTCTCCACATAAAAGACAAAAAAGAGGATGAGAGAAAAGGGGAGGGGAGCGGATAGAGAGAGGATGCAGCGACTGTGGAGGTGGTCGTGCTCGAGAAGAGCAAACGGAAAGCGGAGGCGATGATGGCGACGGAGCTGCATGGGGGCTAGTGTCACCACCACATTTCCATGTAGGACTATTTTTGACCAAATTAAAAAAAAAAATCTATTAGTGTGCCATTCTTTGTAGTCACCTAACTAGAAATTATGATTATAAATTAAACCCAATTAGTCATGCCATAACTAGGCCCAAAACTATTAGCATTGAGTCCAAATGATTAACCAAACCCAATTCTACAATTTTTCATAGAGTCCCTTAGTTAACTAAATATATTAGGGGCTAATCGGGGGGTTATTTAGGCATTAATAGAGGCTTAACTCAGCCATGTGGCCGGCTATATAAGCTTCCCTCTTTCTTATTCTCTACACACCTCATTTCTTTCTCCCCAAGCCATCTTCTCCGAATTTCTTTGGAGCACCAAGTCCAATTCTTCCTCCACCATTTCCACACATCTAAAGCATTTCCAAATTCTTCTTCTGTGAAGAGCTAGAGCTTTGGAGCACAAGGAAGCTTGGAGGGAGCACTAGCAAGGAGTTTCGAACTATTTCTTCCTCCATCACCACCAAATTCGTGGTTCCATAAGGAGAAGCTATTCCATATAGATTTTGATCTCTTTTCTCACATTTCCATGGTGAAATTCTAAGTAAACTAGTAGAAGACCCCCCCCCCCCCCCCCCCCCAAGTGACTAGATCTAACCTTCTAGGTGGTAAATTAGGTGGTATGTGACTCATTCCTTGTAGATCTAGAGTTTAGAATGATGAATTTGTGTTAATTATGAAATTGTGATCATCAAGTGTTTGATACAAGTTCTCAAAGAAAATTTGTATCATAATTTGGTGTATGATTGTGTCCCTGTGTCCTAATTATGATATTGAAGGTTTGTGTCATGAAACATAATGATACGCTTGATCAAATTGATAATTCCTATATAAATGTGCTTCTAAATGATTCCATTTGTATTATAATATTTATTGTCACATTTACATATGGATTGTGGATGGAAAAGAGTATCCATGTGTTATTAGACTTTTGTATCATAATTAGAGTCATGTGTATCATAACCTATTTTGGGTTTTATCATAGTTTTGGGGATTTGGATATATGTGTGTCCTAGCATTATGCATGAATATTCATAAATTGGGACACGACATGTTTATGGTGATTTTAGGAGTGCGTATCATATGGGGTGCATTATTCTCATAGAGAGTACCATGGTAAGTTGTGGTTCTAGCCATATTATTGGGTGTATGCATATGTTTGTGAATTGGGTGCCTATGTTGTATGAGATATGTATGTATATTAGCTTTTGTGTGTGTGTGTGTGTGTGTGTGTTAAGGACATAGAGTAGTGTATCCATTAGACGTAGTTGTGTATGTGTATTCGTGTGTGAGTTGAGTGTGACTGCCATATATATAGGTACACATAGAAATAGGATATAATGATGCATGGTATGCTATTTAGGCATGGTATGGGCATGGGTATGAGGAAGGCAAGACCTAAAAAACCCATAAAGCCTAGAAATAGACTAGATGTTTAGATTTAAATTCAAATATTGATTTGATTGATTCTTGCATATATGTTTATTGGATTTGCACTTAGACATTGATTGTGGTTACGGCTTAGAACCTCAGGCGAGTACATTCTCTGATAGTTTTCATGCAGATATTTTCAATGATTCATGTTTATAGGACTGATCTACTTGATCTATTGTCATTGATTCTCGACACGATGGATACACAAAGTAGTATTACATGGATTCATCTAGGATACGTTGTCTCATGCTGGACCAGTATATTAGGACTCGTTTATAGGCATTGCCATACTTGTTGACATCACTTATATCAGGACTCTCTTGCTGGCATCACTTATATTTCTGGCTGGTCTCGTATCTTACTACGTGTCTGAACCTGGAATCCACTTAGTACTAATCGGGCAAAAAAAAAAACTTAGTAGAACATGTAAACATACCCAAAATCTGAGATCATTCATACTGGAATCACCCCCTCTGGTCTAATCGGAAACGATCACAATCGTACGTGGAGCACGTGCGAGCTGTCGTACATTACCCCTAGTCGTTTACATATCGAAAGTGGTATTTCAAAACATACTAGATAGGAGTACTCTTTTTGGTCTCACTTCACATTTGCTGGACTCATTATACGTGTTAGATATTTTCATACTTGCTAGATACATGTTTAGTCTATATTTTTACTGATTTTTGTTTACATGACTTTATTTACTGTCTTAATTATCTATTTTACTACATGTTCTGTACCATGGTTTTATGATTCCTTTTTTTATCATGTATCTTATTACTAGTTACTATTTTATAGTCTTTATTATGTATTGGAATTGTTATTAGAAATGTACTTTGCTCCAATCCTGATTGTATATTATTTTTCAGACGATGAGTACGAGGTCATGTGTCCAACACATTATGGAGCTCAGGAGACCCAGGGGGCTAATCCCTAAGCGCTTTAGTTTAGATATCTAGATGCAGTTAGACTATTCACCTTGGCATGACCGAATTTGTCTCCGAATCATCATACATTGGGTTGTATATATGTTCTGGATATGATGCACTTTTGTCGATGATTTCTCTAGTCTTGGTTAGGACTTTGTGACTATATTTTGTTTATGAATTTCTCCTGCTTGTGACTTTGAGTTATCCTCTTTTTAACATTTTGTGCTTTATCTTCCTATTAGATCTTATGACTGAGTATTATTATTGTCAGATATCATTGTTCTTCTTTGGATTTAGATATCTGTTTGAGATGGTTAGTTATAGTGATTGTCTAGATAGATTATAATGCCGATGATGCGACGTAGGCTGGGCATGCCTCACGCACTCGTGCCCCTAACATCCGGGTGCGGGTCGTGAAAGCTAGTGGCGAGGGTTTTCTATAAAGGAGAAAAATGGAAAGCAATGGGAGGAAGAAAGGGAGAGAGGTAATAATGATGATAGGAATGGTGGTGGTGCTCGAGGTTGTGAGAAGGAGGAAAGAGATGGCGATGATGTGAGCTCGATCCGAGCAAAAGAGGAAGGGATAGTGGAGGTGGTTTCATGGGAATGAGGAGGAAGGAGGGGAGATGCTACTCCCTTTCCAAATGATTGGAGAGGATAAAGAAGAAAAAAATGAATAAAAAGTAACAATATTATTAGTAGTAGTAATAATAATGATTATCATAATTATAGTTAAGGTATTAAGTGGAGGGTATTTTTATCATTTTATATTTTTCATCAACTTTGTTAGGATATCAAGTTGTTTAATCAAATATGAGGTATTTAGTTGTATAATGTAAAAGTGTAGCGTATCAAGTTGAAAAAAGGAATAGTTAATGATATCAAGTTAAAATTAAGCCTATATAATATAAAAAGTTGAGGTTTACCATAGAGGTTTTTTTTTTTCAAATGTCCTTACCTATGTTTACTAATTAAAATGATTCAATAAATATAACATGGGTAGTTAGTGTAACTCCTCTTCCCGAAATTTTTAAATTTGTGTTATTTATTTTAATTATTACGTTTACAAGTAGTTTTCTCGATATTTCGTGAATAATATTTTGAAATTATTTCTTTATCAAAATTAGTCTAAATTAAATATTATGGGAAATGTTAATTTTAATATATTTTGTGATGGAAAAATATTTTATGTTTGAGAAAGTAGTATATATATATTTTATGGGCAAAAAATAGTTACTAGTTTATTTTTTATAAAATGTACTTCTAGAAATAAGCGATCTAATATTATCATTTATCTTATTTCTATTTTTGAATTATAACAATAAGATTGAAAAAAATATTTTTGAATAATTATTTTAAACAGTTACTATATTAGATTTGATCAATCTATGATTTATGTTTATGGTGAAGAATCTCTAAATTAATTTATAGGAAATATACTTCATTTTATTTTGATGGAACTGACTATCGTTAAATTAGATTTTTGGAATTTATAAAATATCGTTTGAATCATATTGGTAATATTAATTATTATTAAAGTTACTTGGTTATATTGTATTTAAATCTGATTTATTCTAACTAATAAAATGTATTTGTTTGATAATTATAGGAAAGTATTTTACCAATTATTTGATAATTATGATAATATACGTGTAGAGTTAATTGGTTCATCACTATCATTATTTTAAGAATTGATTTTATAAAACCTATATAAATTATAATTAGATATTATTTTAAATCGTCACTTCATCTACTTAGATTTCAACGATTTAAATTCTTGATGAACGTTAAGTACTACCTTGATTTACTATCATTATCAAATACCATATTTGGATTAGATTTACTATGTTTTAAATAATTATTTGGACTTATCTTTCCATCTCCATGTAGGCATCCATCCCTATCCCTCATATGATAGAATCGACCCTCCATATCAATTACGTTAATATATATGTATATACATCTGTATCATCCCTCTGCCTCTATCCTTCTCCTTTTAGATCCAAAAGAAACCCTAAGCTCTCCATCTTCCTTATTCAAACGACTATCTTTCCCATCCGGAAGCAGCTCCTTGCGTGGGACTTTCCTCTAGTCGAGTCAGCCCTAAGGCCATTGTCGACCACCTCCCAAATCATACCTCTACCGCCATAAACATAGCCTCCATCACCATCACCACCACCGTAAACGTGATGGTCGCCACCATCAGCATTGCAGCCAACCCCATCATCACTACCGTGTCGACGTGTCTGTGTCCTTGCCCATACCAAATTTATTCATCCTTGTGTCCAGCCTTTACACCAAAATACATAATTCTTGTGTCCGACTTGGAACACGATCCATCGACATGTCCAGAAAAACAAAAAAAACAAAACAACAAAACCAAAACTCACACCACCAAAGCCATCGACAACTACATGCAACTGGCCGAGAGTAGACCCACCCCGCGCCTAGTCTCGATAGCGACCGTCTCCGGTCGATCGACCGTGGCCACCAGCAACCGCGACCGCCACCATTACCGGCAGCTGTTTCCCACACATACCTACCTCTTCTTCGGACCCCGGATCTACACCATCGCGTCGAGAGGAGCCTTCGATCCGGCAGAGGGCAGCCGACGTCGGCACAGACGTCTCACGCAGTGCTCCACCCTCGCTCGAACCCGCACAGGGATTGTCGACATCCCTTCGACTCTGTCTCCAGGCAAGCAGCGTCCGTGCTACGGGCCACGAGCGCCGCGAACTGGAGTCCCGAAGCCACCGCTGTAAAAAATCTTGGTGAACCCTCGCGTTCTCCTCCTTCAACCGCCCAAGCGTCGCCGGAGCCGCACAGTCGGAGACCCGATCTACGCTAGGCCAGTGTCACCGCTGTTGGAATTATTCAATAATTAGGGGCCACACATGTAAAATTAATTGTGTTTGGGCTATCTAAATAATTAAGCCAAATTAAAGTGGTCTATTTGAAAATTGGCTTAAGGGTATAATTGTCATGGAATTAATGTGTAGATACCGGAGATAATTCTAATTTGATGAGGGGCCAAATTAGAAATATCACAACACACATATCTATATATATGTGTATTCATTAGGGTTATGGTCCCCAACTTATACGGCCACCAAAAGAGAGGTTTTCTCTTTTTCTCTTCTACATCCCCATCAACAGAAAGAAAGGAACAAAGGATTCAGATTCTTCTTTGTCATTAAGGGTCGTAGCAAGTTGGAAGATCGAACCCAATAAAGAGACGATCGCTTCAAGATCCATCAAGCATAGCAATGGATTCAGGTACGCTTCCACAATTTAATTTATGTTTTTCATCTCATGAATCGACATGGCACAATAAAGTTCTAACAAGTGGTATCAGAGCCTCCATGTTTGATTTATGAGATCAAAATTTCAGAATAATTTTTTTAGTATTTTTCAGGAACCCTAGATCGTTTCATCTAATTTGATTTAGGGTTACGATTGTTCAAACATTTTTTTTATGATGATCCATTTAATTTAGAACATATACATCTAATGTTGCTTTAGAAATCGTGCATTCATTATGGAGATTCATACTTATGTTGAATAAGTACGAATATGGGTGACTTCAACTTTGGAGATTTATTTAATGTGTCAATTTAGTTCAAATGGATTTATTTATTATTTTTTAACTAATGGTGAATATGAGATGGCTTGGGTTTAGTATTTGGTTTTAATATTATTTATTTATGGATTTATTAGTCTAAATTTATATCGTATTGGGGTCTGATCTAGAATATTGTAATATCGGGACCATCAATTTTTAGAACATATACATGTGATGATATAAAAATAATATTTTTAAATTATACAAAAAGATTCACATGTTTATGAGATAGTAGATAAATTTTGGTACAATCTTTATGGATTATTTGAAGTAATATTTTGATTGATGGATTCGGTTATTAAATAATTAGTCTTCAAATTGGTCTAAAGTTTGCTTGTTCTTCTTTTAAAAAAGATTTTCTTTAGATATTTGGATACTTAAAGAGGAAAGAGGTGCTGATAATGCTCAGTTTAGACCAAATATGTTCAGTCTTGGATATATATTTTGGAGTTATTATTTTCAGTTAATGTCTATGAATTTTTCTTTGGATGCATATCCTCCGTAGATTATTTCATGAATTTTGTTATAGTGATAATATCCAATTTTGTCAAATTGAAATTCATGATTATGCTTTTGATTACTTTATTTGAGTAATAATCTTATGAATATGCATGTATATAAAGTTTTGGACATGATTCAGTTTTGTAAAATTTAGTCAACATTCAATTTTTTGGTACCTTTTAAGACTAGCAATAGTTGTCCAATATTCTAAGTAGACTTATTGAAACAAGATGTCGCCAAAGTGACCTCTCTTGCGTAGATAGTCTATGAGGGATGTCGGATATTTGTGTGTGTATATTCATGCGGGTATTAGCCGGCCCAAAGGAAGGTTAATACTTGGCCGAATTGCACACATACTTGTGGTGATAAATGTGTGACAATTATACAGTTTACATGTGAATAATAACCCGATCCAAAGATAGGCTTATTATTTGACATGACTTATTGTCAACATTTGATCACTACACCAAGAGTACCACTTGCAGTTAATATCACTGTCCAAAGACTTGATATTAATGATGTACTAGGTATCTTGAGATGGGGTTCACCATTTGTTTGGATTTGTTTGACTATATTTTACTGTTTATTAATTAGAGCATGTCCGTTTTTGTTTTATTTTGTTCTCTTTACAGTTAATGTTGCTATAATATCTGCCAATAATAAATTAGTTTCCAAGTTTAATGGGATAAACTTTAAGGGCAAAAGAAAATGAATACAGTAGCTGCTAAGGGTCCAGCTCAAAAGAAACAATAATATAAAACTAAGGGTTGTTCTTTTGTGATAAGACATGACACATAAGAAAGAAATGTACAAAGTACCACGCATGGCATATAAAAAAAGTACATTTCTAAATTTGGTCTGTTCTGAGGTTAATTTAGATTTAATACCTAAAAACACTTGGTGGTTAGATTCTGGTGCTACTATCTACATTAGTGTTTATAGACAAGGTTGTCTGAGCTATAGAAAGCCAATTGATGGTGAAAGATACATCTATGTGGGTGACAAAAAAAATCGGTAGAAGTGGATGCAATAGGACATTTTAGGTTATATTTAGAAACCGATTATTATTTGGATTTGATAGACACTTTTATTGTACCGTCTTTTAGATGAAATTCAGTTTCAGTTTCCTTAATGGACAAATCTGGTTATCATTGTTCATTTGAAAATAATAAGTTTAGTCTATCTTTAAATTTAAATATTATTGGTAACGGTTCCTTTAAGGTCTATGATCGCCTATATTCAGTTGAAACTATTGCATCTTACAATGAAACCTTGCAAGTGGAGTCATGTGGTACTAAACGCTAAATTAACAATAAATGTTTTTAGCCTCATTATAACATAAGCGATTAGGTCACATCTCTAGAAATAGAGTTAAACGACTTGTGTCTGATGAGATTTGAATTTATTGACTTTATAGACTTTAATGTCTATATTAATCTGTAAAGGAAATATAGACCAAAGTTAAATTGTAAACAGCTACTTTATTGGCTATGCTGACAGATCGATGGATTAATAATTATACAGTCCCACATAAATAAAAAAAAATTTGAGACGAGAAGTGTAATATTTTTTTGAGGATGTTGAATTTGGGAGAGAAATAAAGTCAAAGACATTATCTTTGAGGAGGAATCGATTGTGATTCCTACTATCACTTTTGACGATGTGCAGGATTTTGTACCTGTCATTAATCAAGAAGTGAATTCAGAGCCTCAACAAGACAATGTCGAATTAGCTCTACAAGTCGTTGTTGAGATACCTTGACAAGATAATATAGCGGTACCCCCATTCAAGATAAGATAATTATTCCTGAGGAACAAACTCAACAACCTCAAGAACCGGTAATGTTAAGATGGTCCACAAGAGAAAGGAGAAATATAATTTCGGATTATATTGTCATATTTCTTTAGGAACGTGAGGAAGACCGTGGATACTGGAAGATGATCTACAATCATCTTCCGTCAGGCCATAGAAAGTTCCAGTTCTCAAAGTGGATTGATACAAAAAATAAGGAGTATAAGTCCATGCAAGACAATAAAGTTTAAGAACTTGTCTCATTACCAAAAGGTATGAAGTCCATCGGTTGCAAATGGACATTTAGAACCAAGAATGATTCGAAGGGTCATATTGTAAGTCCCTGTTTTTCAAATTTTATTTAATTAGTGTTTATAAATTTTTTTTAATGTCATTTTAACCTTAAAATAATTAATTAGATTTTTAGGAATTTTTCTAGAATTTTTAAATAATTTTTAAATGAGTTTTTAATACTAATATATCATTTTGCAATTTATTTAAATGTTTTAATATCATTTTGCAATTATTAGAATTGTTTTAATATCATTATGTAATTTGTTAAATTGTTAATATAAGCAGTTTGCAAATTATGATTTGTTTGTGCAAATTAGTATTTGCATTACTTAAGTTTTTGGACCTAACTGTAAATCCCAAACTACCAGGGACCTAAGTGTAAACCCAACCCCCCCCCCCCCACGAACGGGCTCACCCACCCCCGACAACTGCCACGCTGACGGCGACCCGCATTTTCCGGCCAGCGCACAGCCCCCCGACCGACCTAAGTCTTCTATAAAAACTCCCCTTCTCTCCACGGACCAAACCTTAACCCTAAATTCTTCCCACGACCACCCCAACCCCCCCTTTCTTCCCCGACGAGCCAAACCCTAACCCTAACTCCGGCGATCCCCTACGCCACCCCCACAGCGACAAACACCCTCATCCACCACCACCATTCGACGCGCCGTACCAAGCCGAGCCCAGCGCCACCCGAGCGCCACCGCGACGTCGCCTCAGCCGCCGTCCAGCACGATCGAATCCCCCCCGAAGACGGACACGTAGGTAACATGACTCAAATCGTGTCGTGTGTGTCTAATTTTCACGCACGAGACTCGCCAGGACACGACGAACCTAACGCTGTGCTCGGACACGCGAGGCTGAGCTCGTACGTGTCGTGCATAGCACGGACACGTGGATTCCTGTGTCCCAAATTGTCCGGACACAGGATTGTTTTTATTATTTTTTTTGTATGTTAACTCGTTTAAACCTAAATAAAATTAACCTAAGTCTAATCCTAACACAGCGGGCCAATTGGCCCACTGGCCAACGCAGCAGTGTTATAAACCCCCCCTTTTCCTGTGGGCAGGGTTCGAGCCCCCTGCTGTTTCTTTTTCTGTTTCTTTTTCTTTTCTTTTCTTTTTCTTTTTTTCTATATATATATATATGTATATATATATATATATATATATATTAGTATATATATATTTATATACTGTATTTTGACAGTATATTATATATGTATATATAATTTTATAATTAGTAAACTTTTATATATATATTTGTATTTATATACATATATATGTATATGTATATATTTTCATGTGTATATATATATTATATTATTTATACTTTATAATTAAGTGTTTCTATCTATATATTTGTATATATATATATATATATATATATATATATATATATATTATATATATAGATATATATATATATATATATATATATATATATATATATATATATACTTTATAATTAAGTATTTTCTCCTATACTAGATATATGTACTTTTTACATATTATGTATATATTCACTCTGAATAACTTTACCTTATTAAAATATTAATAATTATTTTGCACCTTTACTAAATTGTATTTTAGTGTATTTAAATTACTGCAACCACTTGGTGTCCAAGCCTAGCATGGGTTTTTGGGCCCAAGTGTGTTTCACACATTCAAGACCTGTACAAGTCATATTGGACTTGATTCATGGCCTTGGGTCCTGTATTTGAACTTTGGTTCAAATTATATACATGGACAAAATACGCAGAAAATTAATTATTTAATTTCAATTGTGTGCAATGCTGTTTTTGATTTTCTAAAAATAGTTAAAGTACTGTTAAAATTCTGGAAGAATAGTATTTAGATACTATGTTAAGTTAGCTAATTTAGTATAATTTTTATAGTATTTAAATTATAGTTTTGCCACTAATTTGGCATATGGAACCAAAACTCATTTTCTGTATACTTAGGAAAACTGATTTTTATAAAATACTTGTACTGGTTAATAAATTCCAGGAAAATTATAATAAATTTCTATAATTAGCACAGATCATTTTGGTACTTTATTTTATGTAAAATTTAGCTTTTTGTCTATCTCAAAAATTGTTAGAACGCAATGGTCATTTGATTTATTTATTGATCAATTACGACTTGTAGTTTTTTGTGTTATTTTGAGTTTTAGCCGTGTTGAACCCCACCCCTCACTAGTGTAAAGACCCTAGAAAGTTAGTTAAAGTAGTGTGTCACCCCACATTGGTCTCCTATGCCAAAGTCATCATTTTGGCTAGGTGCCCAATCACAAGTCGTGTTTCACCAATTAGTGTATTAGCGTTTTAGCTTAGTGTAAAAACTAAGTTATTGCATTTATTTCTACAGTAACGAGTTACCGGACATCCATAGCACTTTTATCGCAGCTTGTTTTGCTTTGCTTTGCTAGAGGCAAGTACTTTCTACAAACTTTATATATTGTTACATAAATGAACTGCTAATCCAACCATGTTAAATGCTGATCCTTGGGGTAGCAAGTTAAAATGTCACATGTTGTACTTTCCATTACTACCATGCTTAGAACAGTCTTGATGTATCTCTCACATGATTAGAATATGGGTTATGGGGAAACTGATAGTAGTGTACGTGATCATGACCCCCCTATAGTAGCGAGCGAGGTCGTATTTTATATGCATACCTTGCCGCAGGCCATTATCCCGCATTTCTGTACGGATGTACACCTATGCTTGTTAACTTGTATGTATGTACATTTCATTTACATGTACCACAGTACATTGTACATCTATTGACCGATCACGTACTTGCTACAGTTTTAAACATTACATATACATCTGTCTCTATGACATATGTGTCCTTGCCATGATAGACTATGTGATGTCATGCTTTCCAGTTATTTCTCCTATGTTCATTTCCATGTTTCATATGCTAGTTTGTTAGATTCAGTACTTGCTCCCGTCATGACAGGATAACGTTATAGGTGTCCTTACTGAGGAGGAGTTGCTCTGCGACACATATTATGGAGTTACTGCCGAGGACCCGGCTTTGCTTTACGAGGATGTTCCTGCAGGGAACCTCGCCTAGTTGTCTTTTGTTTTTAGACTTTTGGAGAGTAGTCATGTATTAGACTATATATTTTTGTAACTTGACATGTATCCAGTTTTACATTTCAGTTCACTTGTACTTTAGACATTTTACTATATGAGACGACTTTTGTGTTTGGAACATTTATGACTTTTATTCACTTATAGAACTGTTAGCACATTTAGTCTTATCCTGTTGTCTTTAGAACAGCTTACTACGTTTTATCTCAATATAGGCTGGGCATGACTCGGCCTGGCCTAACAATTTGGGTAGCGGGTCGTGACATGTTTTTAGTGGTGGCCCATGCAGGTCCTGACTAAATTGTTTGGTTACGTTATTGTACCAAGCATGCCTGCAATTAGGAACTTAAGGTAATTAGACAACATTAGGAATGACGCTTAGAACACCTAGAGGAATGCTAGGATTACAACATAGAAAAACATCACATATTTGCTATTATAATTAGATTTTCTTGTCTATGATTGCTTAATTTAAATGAGTCCTTATAAGTCCTTTTATTTTGTAATTTAGATGGTGCTTACTCGTTCATCCCAGTATGTTACCCCCGAGAATGGGGCCCTCCTTATCCAGTCAGCTGACCAGTTGACTGATACACCCCCACCTCCACCTACCATATTCCCCCACTCCACAGATCCACAGACCCAGATGCCTCCACCACCCTCCACATCCCAGTCCCAGCAGGCCCCGATACTTCTACCACCCCCTATCACTATACCTACCCAGGCTTCCGTCACACTCGACGGGAACCAGCTGCTCACTATGATCCAGGAGTTCCTAACAACCCATCAGGAGCAGACTACCCTACTCC
Source organism: Iris pallida (assembly GCA_029216955.1). Taxonomy (NCBI): domain Eukaryota; kingdom Viridiplantae; phylum Streptophyta; class Magnoliopsida; order Asparagales; family Iridaceae; genus Iris; species Iris pallida. The sequence goes on from JANAVB010036018.1 coordinate 6,592,761, forward strand.
GCCAGAGCATAGAGCATTCTGAGGGACGTCCCGTGGTCCCACCACCTGTAGAGCCACGGCAGAGAGCGGGGACGATCAAGGACTTCATGGGTCTGAATTCCAAGGAGTTCTCAGGGACTGAGGGCATAGTAGTAGCAGATGACTGGCTAGATTCGGTAGAGAGAAAGCTTCTGGGAGTTAGGATGCCGGATGACCTCCAGGTCGAGGCAGCGGGATTTCTGCTGATAGACCTAGCAGGAGTCTGGTTCCGGAATGAGCCGTTGTTTGCGAGGGGGAGAGCCACTTGGGATCAGTTCAAGACCCAGTTCAAGAAGAAATTCTTCTCGACCACTGCTAGAGTAGCCATGGGGCTACGATTCCAGAACATCCAGCAGGGGAACTGTTTTGTTGATGAGTATACAGCAGAGTTTAGTCGCCTGAGCCGTTTTGCTCCTAGTCTGGTTGCAGATCCAAAGGAGATGAACCGTAGGTTTTGCCATGGTCTAGTTTCAGACATTGGCATTCTTATAGTGGCGAACGGTACGACTGACTACTACCAGAGCCTAGAGTTAGCCTGGAGCATCGAAGAGCGTCTTCTGTCTAGCAAGAGGCTGAGGAACAAGGTTATACCCCTAGTGCGAGTAGCTTAGAGCCGTCACTCCCCAGGTGAATCTACTTGGGAGAGGGAGTCGAACATGAGGGAGAGATACCCTTACTTGTTCGATCCAACCGCTGCGAGGGAACCACCCGTTCCCGCTTGATACCTTAGAGGTTAGTTTCGATCATAGCCTTAGTCATTTGTTGCATTGCTTGCTATGTTAGAATATTGTAGGGTCTTCAATCTTTGTGAATTTCGAGAACAAAATTTTTCAAGGAGGGAAGACTTGTAAGCCCCTGTTTTTCAAATTTTATTTAATTAGTGTTTATAAAATTTTTTAATGTTATTTTAACCTTAAAATAATTAATTAGATTTTTAGGAATTTTTCTAGAATTTTTAAATAATTTTTAAATGAGTTTTTAATACTAATATATCATTTTACAATTTATTTAAATGTTTTAATATCATTTTGCAATTATTAGAATTGTTTTAATATTATTATGTAATTTGTTAAATTGTTAATATAAGCAGTTTGCAAATTATGATTTGTTTGTGCAAATTAGTATTTGCATTACTTAATTTTTGGACCTAACTGTAAATGCTAAACTACCAGGGACCTAAGTGTAAACCCAACCCTCCCCCCCCACGATCGGGCTCACCCACCCCCGACGACTACCACGCCGACGACGACCCGCGTTTTCCGGCCAGCGCACAGCCCCCCGACCGACCTAAGTCTTCTATAAAAACTCCCCTTCTCTCCACGGACCAAACCCTAACCCTAAATTCTCCCCACGACCACCCCAACCCCCCTTTCTTCCCCGACGAGCCAAACCCTAACCCTAACTCCGACGATCCCCTACGCCACCCCCACAGTGACAAACACCCTCATCCACCACCACCATTCGACGTGCCGCACCAAGCCGAGCCCAGCGCCACCCGAGCGCCACCGCGACGTCGCCTCAGCCGCCGTCCAGCACGATCGAATCCCCCCCCGAAGACGGACACGTAGGTAACATGACTCGAATCGTGTCGTGCGTGTCTCATTTTCACGTACGAGACTCGCCAGGACACGACGAACCTAACGCTATGCTCGGACACGCGAGGCTGAGCTCGTACGTGTCGTGCATAGCACGGACACGTGGATTCCTGTGTCCCAAACTGTCCGGACACAGGATTTTTTTTTTGTATGTTAACTCGTTTAAACCTAAATAAAATTAACCTAAATCTAATCCTAACACAACGGGCAATTGGCCCACTGGCCAGCGTAGCAGTGTTATAAACTACCCCTTTTCCTGTGGGCAGGGTTCGAGCCCCCTGCTGTTTCTTTTTCTGTTTCTTTTTCTTTTTCTTTTTCTTTTTTTTATATATATATTTATATATATATGTATATATATATATTAGTATATATATATATATTTTATATACTGTATTTTGACAGTATATTATATATGTATATAATTTTATAATTAGTAAACTTTTATATATATATATATTTGTATTTATATACATATATATGTATATGTATATATTTTCATGTGTATATATATTATATTATTTACACTTTATAATTAAGTGTTTCCTTATATATATATATTTTTTATAATTAAGTGTTTTTTCCTTATATATATATATATATATATATATATATATATATATATATATATATATATATATATATATATATATATATATATATATATATATTTGTATATAAAAAAAAAAAAAAAATATATATATATATATATATATATATATATATATATTTGTATATATATATATATATATATACTTTATAAATTAAGTATTTTCCTTATACTTAGATATATGTACTTTTTACATATGTATGTATATATTCACTCTGTATAAACTTTACCTTATTAAAATATTAATAATTATTTTGCACCTTTACTAAATTGTATTTTAGTGTATTTAAATTACTGCAACTACTTGGTGTCCAAGCCTAGCATGGGTTTTTGGGCCCAAGTATGTTTTCACATATTCAAGACCTGTACAAGTCATATTGGACTTGATTCATGGCCTTGGGTCCTGTATTTGAACTTTGGTTCAAATTATATACATGGACAAAATACGCAGATAATTAATTATTTAATTTCAATTGTGTGTAATGCTGTTTTTGATTTTCTAAAAATACTTAAAGTACTGTTAAAATTCTGGAAGAATAGTATTTAGATACTATGTTAAGTTAGCTAATTTAGTATAATTTTTATAGTATTTAAATTACAGTTTTGCCACTAATTTGGCATATGGAACCAAAACTCATTTTTTGTATACTTAGGAAAACTGATTTTTATAAAATACTTGTACTGGTTAATAAATTCCAGGAAAATTATAATAAATTTCTATAATTAGCATAGATCATTTTGGTACTTTATGTTATGTAAAATTTAGCTTTTTGTCTATCTCAAAAATTATTAGAACGCAATGGTCATTTGATTTATTTATTGATTAATTACGACTTGTAGCTTTTTGTGTTATTTTGAGTTTTAGCCGTGTTGAACCCCACCCCTCACTAGTGTAAAGACCCTAGAAAGTTAGTTAAAGTAGTGTGTCACCCCACATTGGTCTCCTATGCCAAAGTCATCATTTTGGCTAGGTGCCCAGTCACAAGTCGTGTTTCACCAATTAGTGTATTAGCGTTTTAGCTTAGTGTAAAAACTAAGTTATTGCATTTATTTCTACAGTGACGAGTTACCGAACATCCATAGCACTTTTATCGCCGCTTGTTTTGCTTTGCTTTGCTAGAGGCAAGTACTTTCTATAAACTTTACATATTGTTACATAAATGAACTGCTAATCCAACCATGTTAAATGCTGATCCTTGGGGTAGCAAGTTAAAATATCACATGTTATACTTTCCATTACTACCATGCTTAGAACAGTCTTGATGTATCTCTTACATGATTAGAATATGGGTTATGGGGAAACTGATAGTAGTGTACGTGATCATGACCCCCTATAGTAGCGAGCGAGGTCGCATTTTATATGCATGCCTTGCCGCAGGCCATTATCCCGCATTTCTGTACGGATGTACACCTATGCTTGTTAACTTGTACGTATGTACATTTCATTTACATGTACCACAGTACATTGTACATCTATTGACCGATCACGTACTTGCTACAGTTTTAAACATTACATATACATCTGTCTCTATGACATATGTGTCCTTGCCATGATAGACTATGTGATGCCATGCTTTCCAGTTATTCCTCCTATGTTCATTTCCATGTTTCATATGCTAGTTTGTTAGATTCAGTACTTGCTCCCGTCCTGACAGGATAACGTTGTAGGTGTCCTTACTGAGGAGGAGTTGCTCTGCGACACATATTATGGAGTTACTGCCGAGGACCCGGCTTTGCTTTACGAGGATGTTCCTGCAGGGAACCTCGCCTAGTTGTCTTTTATTTTTAGACTTTTGGAGAGTAGTCATGTATTAGACTATATATTTTTGTAACTGGACATGTATCCAGTTTTATATTTCAGTTCACTTGTACTTTGGACATTTTACTATATGAGACGACTTTTGTGTTTGGAACATTTATGACTTTTATTCACTTATAGAACTGTTAGCACATTTAGTCTTATCCTGTTGTCTTTAGAACAGCTTACTACGTTTTATCTCAACGTAGGCTGGGCATGACTCGGCCTGGCCCAACAATTTGGGTAGCGGGTCGTGACACATATGGAGAGGTATAAAGTACTTCTTGTATCTAGTGACTTTACTCACAATTTTGGGATTGATTTTAAAGAGTTTTTCTCTTCGGTATCTTTGAAAAACTCCTTTAAAACAATCATAGCACATGTTGCACATTTTGATCTTGAATTACATTAAATGGATGTCAAAACGACATTTCTCAATGGTAACATTGATGAAACAGTTTATATGGTGCAACCAAAAAACTTTGTGTCGAAAGACCCAAAGAATATGGTTTGCAAATTGACAAAATCTATTTATGAACTCAAGCAAGCTTCTCGTCAAAGGTACTTCAAGTGATTATCTCGTTTGGTTTTGAAATGAACATTGTTGAAGATTGTGTGTATCACAAGTTCAGTGGAAGTAGGAATAATTTTCTGGTTTTGTATATTGATTAAAGTATTCAATGCAAACCAGGTGACACCTCACGTTAAATAAGACAAATTTGGTCTCAAACAAGTGCCCTAAGGTTAGCCTTAAAATTAAGAAAATATAATAGATTTTTTTCTTCATGATCAGTTGTAGGGAGTCTAATGTATGCTCAAGTATGTACGCGTCAGGATATTGCATACATATTAGTATGTTAGGCAGATATTTAAGCAAATATGGATGGATCATTGGCTAGCAGCCAAACTACTTATAAGTAATTGATAGAGAACAAGAAATTATATGCTCTTTGTAGGAGATCGGATAATTCTGGAGATCATAAGGTATTCCGACTCTGATTTTGTTGGATGCCAACACAGCAGGAGATCCACATAAGATTATGTTGATTGATGGAGATATATTTTGGATGAGTGTCAAACATGCACTCATAATTTTTTTTTCTCACCATGACAACAAAGTTTATAGCATGTTGTCAGGCATCTATTCATGGAATATAGTTGCAAAATCTTGTCATAAGGCTGCGTCTACAAGAAAGGGTGTTGAAAGACCACTCAAATTACGGTGTGACAATGAATCAGCAATACTGTATTCCAATAACAACAAAAACTTGTATAAGTTAAAGGATATTGACATAAAGTTTCTAGTTGTAAAGGAAAGAATTCAGAATGGTTATAGTGTCCATATAGCACATTAGGACAAACTCCATGTTAGCGGATCCGCTCACAAAAGCATTATCACCCAGGGTCTTTCATGAGCATACTGCTCATATGGGTGTTAACTAAAAATATGACAATATAGTGGGAGTTTGTATTTTATGTATTTGGGTGCTATTTGGTTTTGGACACATTTATGTATTAAAGTTTTTGGATATTTATCTGATCAGATATATAGAAATTCAGTTCATTCTGTTTTCATTATGTTAAAGTATTGATCTCATTAAAGTTAAGGAGGACCAGTTGGAAATAGACATGTATTGATCACATTACGTGTAATTTCCATGCTACGTATCCATGATTGATCTATGTCGTTTAGCTATATTGGTATATGTGACCATTGATGGTTTAGTTACGCTATATGTGACGAATGCCGCTTTGATCCTATGTTAATATGGTTAATGGACGAGATTGTCCGGATATATCCTAAGGATTAAGATAGTAATTTATGAGCTCACTAAGGTTAACACAATTATAAGGTTACATATGGGATCCATTGGGAGATTGTTGGAATTATTCAATAATTAGGGCCCACACATGTAAAATTAATTGTGTTTGGGCTATCTAAATAATTAAGCCAAATTAAAGTGGTCTATTTGAAAATTGGCTTAAGAGTATAATTGTCATGGAATTAATGTGTAGATACCGGAGATAATTCTAATTTGATGAGGGGCCAAATTAGAAATATCACAACACACATATCTATATATATGTGTATTCATTAGGGTTATGGTCCCCAACATATACGGCCACCAAAAGAGAGGTTTTCTCTTTTTCTCTTCTACATCCCCATCAACAGAAAGAGAGGAACAAAGGATTCGGATTCTTCTTTGTTATTAAGGGTCGTAGCAAGTTGGAAGATCGAACCCAATAAAGAGACGATCGCTTCAAGATCCATCAAGCCTAGCAATGGATTCAGGTACGCTTCCGTAATTTAATTTATGTTTTTTATCTCATGAATCGACATAGCACAATAAAGTTCTAACAATTGCGGCCTCGCTCTTCTCCTCCTTCCCGAACTCTCGCGTGCCAGAACGCCACCGCAACCCTTACTTTCGATCTGGCCGTCGATTAAGAAGCCAACCGCAGCCGCCTCCTTGGTCGCCGAGTGTCACCACGTTTCCCCTCATCTTCTGCCGTCCAATCTCCCCACGGCGCCACTTCCCGAGCCACGCTCGACGCCTCTGTCCGTCGAAACCCTAGTAGCCGCCGGAGCACCCGACCGTCGAACTCCTCCAGAACCCAGAACTGTGTCGGGACAGCACGGACGAGGCAGCACGACCCCGCGCCTTCATCTTTCCAAGCCGCGCAGCCACCGGACCGAGATCGGTGAACGTCCCCGTGGCCGTCTCCACCGACTGTTGGCCGCCGAGCGCAAGTCTCCACCTTCACGCCTACGCCTCCTTTGCCCTCGCCCGACGATGACCTCCAGCGCCGTGCGCCACTCTCAGTCAGCGCCGCCGCCGCGCTTCAACCGTCGACGCCCTAGCTCCCTTCCCCGCACGGTCGATTCCCCAAAAGCTCAGTAAGAAAACCATTTCTCATTCTCTTTCATGCTTTGTTTTAGTACACTTATTACTTTTTCCTTTCCTTTAATTGGATCAGTAAGCCCAATTGAGAGTTCGGGCTTAAGCCCACTCATTAGAAATGAAATAAAATGCTGGGCTAGGTTTTATTTGGTCCTAATAAATGTATATAACTTGAGTTAGGACTTTAGTTATTTTATTACCAGTCTTCATAAATCCTTTAGGGTTGGGAGGCATGAATAACTATTGGGTATATATATGTATACATTTTTGGTCCTGGGACTGTTTAAATATTTAGTTATCTATTTTTAGTTATTTGTTATTTAATTGATTAATTAGTATAATTGAAGTAGTGACTAGTTAGTCATTATTTTGCTATTATTGTTATTATTATTTTATTATCATTGGCATTATTATTTCTAAGATATTTTTATATGTTGTAACGAAAATCTACTTTGGGGATGTGGGTTTTGGGCCTAGACATTATATAAACTGTTTTGGGCTATTTGTTAAATTCTGTTTTGGCCATATATATGTATAATGGTATGGGTATACCATATAGGTATTTACAAATATATATTGTATTATATATTATTATCTTTATTAGTTTGGTTTTGTTAAATAAATAAATAATATTTTCCAAATTTTATTGTAACCAAATATCTATAGTATTGGGCTTTAAGCCCTATATTCGAGTTAAATGTTGATATGTATATATGAAGATGGTATTTTCTTAAAGGTCTTCCAAATCTATTTTATAAAACCTCCTAGATAGTCTATAAATATTTACATGGATTTTATCAATTATAAAATAGTTCTTTTAAGGTTCAAATATCTACCAAGTCCTAAATATTATATATATATATATATATATATATATATATATATATATATATATATATATATATATATATATATATATATATATTCCTAAATAAGAAATATTTTCTAAATGTTTTTCCATATCTTTAAGTATTTATCTAAAATAATTGGACTAATAAGAAAATATAGTTTAAAATCATATAGTAATCGTATAAATATTATTTACGCCATTCCTTCGAATATAAGTTATTGATAGTGACAAATCGTATTCTTATTCTTATTTCTTTTGCAAACCCGAACTCCTTCACTCCTAGCCAACTGGACTATACTGAACTCAACAGAATTATTGGTTTCACCAGCTAAGGACCTCAGGCAAGTACACTTTCTGATTGCTTTTCGATTCATAGTAGTCTATACATTTCATGTTTATACATATGTCTTGCTGCTTGTTGACACGCTCGTCACACGGAGTAGTCGGGAGGGGAAATATCTTAGTAGACATGTGGACTACCCAGAACTATCTTCCGTGTCTTTCGTGGAGAATAGCAGCTGCACACGACACGTACACGGTGCCGGATTTACCCCCTAGCCGTTCACATGCCGAAACGGATATTTCAAATCACATAGGTAGTTGTATTTTATTTGTTTTCCTTGTCTCCTCCATAAATTGCCATGTCATCAGTACTTTCTAGTTTTTATCTCTCATATGTTATTTTCATGTCTTGTTAGTTCTATTGTGTTTTCGCATTGCCGTCGGTTTGTGTGCTTGTTCCATTCCTGACTGGAAACCAATATTTTTCAGGTTTAGCCGTGATCACTCTTAGCACTGGGAAGGCATGGGTATGCCGAGGTCGACCTAGATAGTGGAACTAGCTGTCTTTTCTATATTGTGAGAACTTTGTATTTTCTTTAATTTTAAATATTGTAAATGTTGTAATAAATTTAGAAATGTGAATGAGCAATAAAGTTTATTTTTGAGCAATTATTTCTTGCGGGCTTGACAGCGTTTTACCGTCGACTCTGCGGCGTAGGCTGGCTTGGACACATCTCGTATCCGAAAAGCGGATGCGGGTCATGACAAGTTTTTGTGGTGGCTCATGCAGGTATGTCTTCGCAAATTATACGAACTCGTGGTAGTACCATATTATTTGTACTGCTGCGAGCCTGCGACTAAGAAATGCTCATTCACAACTAGGAGTAAGTCAATTTTAGGAGAATGGTCAGGACTAGGAGTCCCTATTTTAATTTGACCGATTGGGTAGCTAAGGTTGTTACATAGGTCTCATTGAATTCTAAAAACTCTATTAGATAACTTTCATATAAGGAGGTACTATTGTAATTTGATACGATGGTATAACCTAAGGTGGATAGATTTGTAAGTCTAATATTCTTACTGTTTGAAAATTTTCTACTTATTTTATTTAGTTTTAAGTATTTTCTAGTCAGAGAATAACTTCCATTTCTATTTCTATTTTAAGTATTTTGAAAGAAAGGAGATTGCCAAATTTTAGAAGAGAATTTTTTTTCTAGGATTAATTGATTATTATCAAGTGTTATGTTTAGATTTAAATTATTGCTATATTATGTTAGAAGATATTACATTTATGATAAATATATTTAAATTACTCTTAACAATATTTTGATAATTGAATCTATTTTAATGACTAGTTAATAATGTAGGACAATATTTTGTGATTGATTTGGAATAAGGTTGGATCAAACCCAATTTAATTCATGGGAGGAGTTGTTTCATAGATTTGATCCTTCCTATTCATGGCTACCTATCTCCTATATATAGGGGAGGCTTTCCTTTGTTTTCTCCCTAATCCTCTTCCCGAAAATTTAAAAATATTCTCTTTATTTATTTAAATTAAAATATAATTTTGGAATTTTATAAATATTTAAGGATGCCTTAGTCATGGTTAAATTTTGGAGCGCCAAATGATTAAAAGTAATGTCACGGATAGTGCAGAGGCGTGCTTTGACTAGTGTATTAGTTGTGGTAGAAAAAACCCAGCTATAAGTGTAACCAAGCTAGAAAAACCAGGCAAAGCTGTGACTTGACCTCTATAAATAATTTAATTAGTTATTTAATAACAATACGATTTTTTTTAGAAGACTCGGTTGTTCTAAACTAGCCCGACCACAACCCAAGCCCTGGTAGTCATGTAGTGCGACCAACGACATCCATGTAGATATATAGATGTATATATTAATAGCCCATTTTTAGTCTCATGAATAATTTCTATAAATTTTATTTTGAATATAATATGTGTATTGTGGCTATTTAAATTTGTACTTTACTTAGAAATAGGATAATCTTCTCTTAGGCTGGTACCTTGGGATTTTGGAAATTTATTTAGTCCATACCTATATACTAGTGTATAAATATATATTCTTAGTATGTAGACAAAGTGTTTTATACATATTTTCCTTGACCTTGAATTTTGTATCTCTTTTGTCTTTGGCCAGTTCTCCCTGATCAATCGTCTGAAACTCCAAAAATCGATACCGTACTTCAAGAACAAATACTTGTATTCTTTTATCAACTTGTATGATTTATGAGACCCTTTTAAAATTCTTGGGATATAGTTGGAATAGTTTTGATGACTCGCAATGGCAAAGACAGCAGCGCACTGTCGCCATTTATTTGAATTATGGAGACTACGGGTTCACTGCAGCCAGCAGCGCACTGGCGAGGCATGATCCCTAAGTTGAAGTAATTTCAGGTATGTGTGAGTTGTCAATTATTATTAAAACTATGTCTTGGTTGTCCTATTTAATCCTTAAATTACTATGTCAAATATTGGATAGAGTTGATAGAGTATTCGATACCATATTATGCTTAAGTCATAAAATCAAGGGTTTACTGCAGCCAGATGTACACTGGCGAGGCATGGATGCTTGGTTAAGTGATTTTTGGATATACTTGTGGTTTTCGAATATTATAGAAACTACATCATTTGGTATGTGATTGTTGAAATTTTTATGTTCCACAGCTTCATAAGCTCTCGATTAAAATTTGATTATTTATTAACCTTCCATTTCTTGAACCCTTTCTTTTATCTTTTTACTTTTTCGTACCGTTATTAGTCTTCCTAGAAATCATCTAAACCTATTCACTAGATTCATGAGCATACCTAGATCATGATTCAATGTTCATGCCTACCAAATCGATCGTGCTAAACACGATTTTGATTTGAATCGTCCTTAACGACTTTTGATTGCAACCAGACCATTTGATTGTATTTCGATCATGTCCACCCACATATTTTTTTGAGTCTGCGATCGTGCCTAAATAATCATGCCTAAACAGTTAAGCGAGTTAATCATGTCAAACAAATTTTATCGTTGCTCGTGATTAAACTATTTTGACTATAGTCGTGCCTACATTTCAAACTCTATTATTAGTACTTAGATTTTATTCCATTGTAATCATGGCTATTTCGATCATATTCATACGCGTGCCAAATTTTAATCATGCTTGGATGACTTGCATGACTAACCTTGATCATGACTGCATCTTAGTTGTATCTAAGCGATTTTAACCATGTTTAGACTTTGTCTAAGTTTTGATCGTTGACCGTACCTATAATCCTAATAGCCATTAGTCGTGCCTGACGATTTATTATAGCTATTCCTATTTCGATTATATCCTTGACCATCGTGACTAGACTCTTCTGACTATACTTTAATCATGCCATAGATATATTTTTAAAAATGAGACACTATTCACGACCTAACCCATTATGATTATTGATCATATCATTTATTGATTATACTCTTAATCATGACTAATCGTACCCTTCAAAATTTCGAGGAAGAAATTTTCTAAGGAGGGTAGAGTATTCGATTGATGAACGTTTGTCGAATTCTTTTTAAAAATATTTTAGAACATTTTTAGAATTCAAATCATAGCCAAAGGTTCCAATACCAAGCCATACCTATTTCCCTTCCATTTCCACCCTAGTTGATCAATGCTTTTATCATAGAATTTTTTTATTATTATTATTATGAGCGGTTTCTTCTTTTTCCCTTTTTCTTTTCATCTATTTTTATTTTCCTTATCATAATCTTACCATCCTTTTTCGCCGATCAACCATGTCCGTCTATCTTTATAGTCCTTAAATTCGAGGACAAATTTATTTCTAAGGTGGGTAGATTTGTAACTCCTCTTTCCGAAATTTTCAAATTTGTGTTATTTATTTTAATTATTACATTTACAAGTAGTTTTCTCGATATTTCGTGAATAATATTTTGAAATTATTTCTTTATCAAAATTAGTCTAAATTAAATATTATGGGAAATGTTAATTTTAATATATTTTGTGATGGAAAAATATTTTATGTTTGAGAAAGTAGTATATATATATTTTATGGGCAAAAAATAGTTACTAGTTTATTTTTTTATAAAATGTACTTCTAGAAATAAGCGATCTAATATTATCATTTATCTTATTTCTATTTTTGAATTATAACAATAAGATTGAAAAAAATATTTTTGAATAATTATTTTGAACAGTTACTATATTAGATTTGATCAATCTATGATTTATGTTTATGGTGAAGAATCTCTAAATTAATTTATAGGAAATATACTTCATTTTATTTTGATGGAACTGACTATCGTTAAATTAGATTTTTGGAATTTATAAAATATCGTTTGAATCATATTGGTAATATTAATTATTATTAAAGTTACTTGGTTATATTGTATTTAAATCTGATTTATTCTAACTAATAAAATGTATTTGTTTGATAATTATAGGAAAGTATTTTACCAATTATTTGATAATTATGATAATATACGTGTAGAGTTAATTGGTTCATCACTATCATTATTTTAAGAATTGATTTTATAAAACCTATATCAATTATAATTAGATATTATTTTAAATCGTCACTTCATCTACTTAGATTTCAACGATTTAAATTCTTGATGAACGTTAAGTACTACCTTGATTTAATATCATTATCAAATACCATATTTGGATTAGATTTACTATGTTTTAAATAATTATTTGGATTTATCTTTCCATCTCCATGTAGGCATCCATCCCTATCTCTCATATGATAGAATCGACCCTCCCTATCAATTACGTTAATATATATGTATATACATCTGTATCATCCCTCTGCCTCTATCCTTCTCCTTTTAGATCCAAAAGAAACCCTAAGCTCTCCATCTTCCTTATTCAAACGACTATATTTCCCATCCGGAAGCAGCTTCTTACGTGGGACTTTTCTCTAGTCGAGTCAGCCCCAAGGCCATTGTCGACCACCTCCCAAATCATACCTCCACCGCCATCAACATAGCCTCCATCACCATCACCACCACCATAAACGTGATGGTTGCCACCATCAGCATTGCAGCCAACCCCATCATCACTACCGTATCGGCGTGTCTGTGTCCTTGCCCATACCAAATTCATTCATCCTTGTGTCCAGCCTTTACACCAAAATACATAATTCTCGTGTCCGACTTGGACACGATCCATCAACATGTCTAGAAAAACAAAACAACAAAACCAAAACTCACCACCACCAAAGCCGTCGACAACTACATGCCACTGGCCGAGAGCAGATCCACCCCGCACCTAGTCTCGATCGCGACCGTCTCCGGTCGATCGACCGTGGAAGCCAGCAACCGCGACCGCCACCATTAACGGCAGCTGTTTCCCACACATACATATCTCTTCTTCGGCCCCCTGATCTACACCATCGCGTCGAGAGGAGCCTCCGATCCGGTAGAGGGCAGCCGGCATCGGCATAGACGTCTCACGCAGTGCACCACCCCTCGTTCGAACCCGCACAGCGATTGCCGATATCCCCTCGACTCCGCCTCCAGGCGAGCAGCGTCCGCGCTACGGGCCACGAGCGCCACGAACTGGAGTCTCGAAGCTACCGCTGCAAAACATCTTGGTGAACCCTCGCGTTCTCCTCCTTCAACTGCCCAAGCGTCGCCGGAGCCGCACAGGCGGAGACCCGATCTACGCTAGGCCAGTGTCGCCGCGGCCTCGCTCTTCTCCTCCTTCCCGAACTCTCGCGTGTTAGAACGCCACCGCAACCCTTACTTTCGATCTGGCCGTCGATTAAGAAGCCAACCTTAGCTGCCTCCTTGGTCGTCGAGTGTCACCACGTTTTCCCTCATCTTCCGTCGTCCAATCTCCCCACGATGCTACTTCTCGAGCCACGTTCGACGCCTCTGTCCGCCGAAACCCTAGTAGCCGCCGGAGCACCCGACCGTCGAACTCCTCCAGAACCCAGAACTGTGTCGGAACAACACGGACGAGGCCACACGACCCTGCGCCTCCATTTTTTCGAGCTACGCAGCCACCAGACCGAGATCGATAAACGTTATCACTTCTCGTTTCCAGAATACGTATTTTAAATACGTGTACTGCTTGAATATATTTATTTAATATTTATCATGTATTGTTCTGTATTTAAATTCCTTTAATTTTATGTTAATTATTTTTTCGCATTTTACTTCTACTTTTACTTTGCTTTTGGGTTCGCTTGAGTTGGTTTATTTTCCAGCCTTTGGTGGTTCAACATGAACCCACCTACCACCACCCCCATTTAAAGCTCTAAACCCTTTCTCTCTCTTCATTACTTCTCTTTCTCATTAACTCTTCTTCTTCATCCTCCATAACTCTCCTCCACCTACCCAGCCGCATAGGCAAGTGCCAACTTGCTTCATGATGGAACCCTAGTATTATTGTTCCATCATCTTCCTTACTTGATCTTAAGTCTCTTTAGTACTTAGCATTTTCAATTTCCATAGCTCATTTCGTGTAGATCTAAACTTATTGTATTTTCGTGTTTTTGGGTTTTGATCTAACTAACCTTGTTATTTCCAAGTTTTGACGGTTCCATGTTGTAGAAAATTTCGTTCTACCCTATTTTGACCTATGAAAGTCCAGATTTGGGCTTGGAATGAAGGATTTAGAAAGCTTGGAAGCAATGGCTTCCATGGTTCTGTTTTCAGAAATTCGGAGAAGAAGAACAGTTCTGGCCGCATGGCTTTTCATACGGCATAAACTTTCTGGCCGCATGAGATCCTGGCTGCATGGCATTTAGTATTCAGCCGCATAAGGCCCCGTCCCACCTTGCCGCATGAGCTTCCACCCGAGCCGCGTAAAGCTGGCCATTTCTCAGCCGCATATGCATGTACTTATCCAGCCGCATATCGCATATTAAGCCGCATGTACTCATCAAGCCGCATGTATTTCTATTTATCGCAGCCGCATGAACTTCAATCTTTCCCAGCCGCATATTATTTGTCATTTGAGCCGCATGGACTAATCATTCTTAGCCGCATAAGGCATAACATCCTCAGCCGCATAAGGCATAACATTCTCAGCCGCATATAGGCTTGTCATATCCGAGCCGCATAGGCTCTACTTTTTCTTGGCCGCATGGCATGAAGCCGCATGGACTTGGTTTCCCAGCCGCATAAACTTTACTTTTTTCAGCCGCATGCGCTCATTCTTTTCGAGCCGCATGAGACTGCACCCTCCTGGCCGCATGACCTTGGCAGCGCTGAGTCGCATGGGACTTATTTCCACCCTAGTCGCATGAGCATGAAACCCCAGCCGCATAAGGCTTGTGACTTCTTGGCCGCATGGCATTGAGCCGCATGAGACCCGATTCTTGACCGCATGTCATTGAGCCGCATGATACCCTATTTGCTCGGTCACATAAACTTTAGCCCATAATGCTTTTTGGCTGATTCTGTCCCGAGTTGACATTAATTAACATTGATTGTTATCTTGGCATTAATTAACATTGATTGTTATTAATAATTGATCATGCGTTCCTAGTTGGAACTAAGAGACTGGCTAGTCGTCTTATTGAATTAAATGAATGAGACACGTTCATATTAATTATGAACTATTACAATCGATTGGCCGATCCCGAATATTGGTATACAGGCACGTGCAGGCTCCAATTTATTTACTTTATAAAAGCAGCATATGTACTTTATGGTCAAGGCATGATTATTCCGTGGTTAGTTTTGATTGTTGCATTACGCTATGTAAGACCTACAACATAACCGCACGGGTATCGTTGTGGAGTTGGGCATATCGTACTTTGTACGGAAGTACTCATTCTGAATGACCATGATCCACGGCATGGGATTTCACTTAACATAGAGGATAATAAGTTAAATAAAATAATGATTGCATGGAGAGAATGGATTCCCGAGTTCTTACATGGCAGCCCTCCTTGGGACTATTAGTGCCCGACAGGCCGGCTGGTTCCCATAGATACTACAAATCTGCCACACGGACAGGGAGCTGTATCTGCTTATATTATTTATTGTATATTGATGACAGGCGTCCCGCTGGGACTCGTCTAATTCATGATTGGCACAATTGATTGACTGGGTAGACTAGCCTTGCTTGCACATAGTAAGAACTGAGGAATCCTTATTGCATATTTCTAGGGTAACTTGGAAATCACAGTAGCAAGCCGTAGTAGTTGAATGGCCGTTTAAATTAATTTGTTTGTGTACTGTACCTACTCTGTTGATTAACTGAGACGATCGGAATGTCAGGACATGACGGGCCAACTTCTGTCCTTGTTTGGTTGGAAAGTTGGTTTGAAGTATCGTGATGTTATGTGAATCTCAGTAGCTAGCAGAGATCTATTTATCATATTTTTCTTATTATTGGTTCTTATTTCTCGTATCGTGCTTCCTTGCGGTACTTGCTATTAGAGGTCTAACCTCTCTGGTTTTGCATAGCCAGATTTAGAGCCGGTCCCCGAGGACTCAGCTTACTTCTACCTCCAAGATGGTCAATACTAGAGGAATGATCGCAGGAGGACTCGAGTGGGTTCCTACTTCCCCGCTCGTTTTTGTTATTTACTTTATACTTTGCCGTTTGGCACCGACATGTTAGTCGGATCGTCTTGTATTTACTTGTACATAGTTGTAACTAAGTCAGGCTGCAGCTGATAACAATTATGTATACCTTGCTACATCATCTGGCTATGTTTTGTAAAGCCAGATATCAAGAACATTTTGACTGAGCATTTGGGACGCCTTACTGCTTTATCTTACATGTTCTCTATTTACTGTTTCTTGTTTGAATGATTGAGACAATAGATGTGAAGTGACCATAGTGAGACTTTCATGTAGTATGTACCCCCTTGTCTTTTAGACAGCATTAATCATATTATATGGTATTCATCTACCCGTAATACGTAGCTGGCTGAGTCATTCCCCCGCTCTCCAGTATTCTGGTTCTGGGGCGTGATAAGGTTTTAGTGGTGGCCCATGCAGGTCTGATTCCAGACTTGTGGGGTGTTTTAATTTATAGGATGTCTTAATCACACATGTTCCCCCTTGATCTCATGATTCGTTACTCTCGACTCTAGCTTGACATTCCAGTATCCTTCGACTTCATTGATCCTTCATGTCCGGTCGTTTGATTGCTCTCTTGTCCCTTTTCTTAGGGGCACCTCGTTCGCATCTGTCAGGACTGGACAGCAACAACAAGGGCAACATGGACAACCTGACCATGTTGGTCAGCAACAAAGGCCAGTGCTACCTCAAGAGACTATCCAAGAAGAAGTGATAGTAGAACCAGCAGCTGGACCACAATATCCGGAGGTTCCAACATCGCCAATAGTTCCACCTACCCCTGTGGAAGTGGACACACCGGCCCTTCTGGAGATCATGAGAGGGATGATGGCTACTCAGCAACATCAGATGTTAGCCCAGCAGCGCATGCACGCTCAGTTGCAAAAGCAGAATGTGCTACTCAACCAAGGATTGCAGACGGCTTTGGAAAGAGGGGCGAGGACAGATTTAAGAGCATCAACCAGATTTTGCAAGTACAACCCCCGCTGTTTCGAGGACACGGAAGATGCCATCTCAGCAGATGCATGGCTTAAGGATATTGAGGCTATTTTGATAGCAGCTAAGGTGCCGGCAGAAGAACGTGTGGATCAAGTGAAGTTATTACTTCAGGATCTCGCACGTGATTGGTAGGAATCAGAAGAAGTAGGCATCAAACGTCATGTTGCTTGGGACAATTTTACTGCAAGATTCAAGACGAAGTACTATGGAGTTGTGGCGCAGTTTGAGCTACAACATAAATTTATCAACCTCAAGCAGGCCGACAAGACAGTAGATGCTTATGCAGCGGAGTTCTGCAGATTGAGTAGGTTTGCCCCAGAGATGGTAGTAACAGAGAGCCAGAGGGCTATGAGATTTCAGCAAGGGTTTTATCTTGAGCTCTTGCAATTGATAGAGGGGCACAATTACCAGACTTTCGATAAAGTGCTGACGGTAACTCGAAGGCATGAGATCACCATTCAGAGGATTGCAGCAAGGACTGGAGGTCAAAAGAGATCCCACAGTCAGATTGAAGGAGGAGGGGGAGTAGCACTCCGAACAACAGTACCGTCCCTTGGCATTCGCATTCACGATGTGGCAATGCGAGGGCCAGCACCACCAACAAGACAGCAGCAGGAGCAACAGAGGAAGAACCAGCAACCCCCAACGGACTGCACTTATTATGGAAAGGTAGGGCACACTAGAGATATGTGTTGGACATTGAACGGACAGTATTTGATATGTGGAAGTCCATATCATCGGGTTACCACCTGTCCTATGAATTCGAGGTTAGGAGGGCCAGTACAACAATTTCCTGCTCTGTCAGCCCCAGGGGCAGGTCAGTATCGAGGACCAGCGGTGGCAGTAAGACCGTTGGCACAGCGCCCGTTCATGACGCATGCTCAGATGTTTCGGCAGCAGGGACTGCCGATGCAGTAGTAGCACAGACCATCCCAGCATCACCAGGACAGGGGCCAGCAGCAGCACCAGGCTAGGCCGCAGCATGGGAACCAACAAGGAGGTCGAGGGCAGGCATTCACTCTGTCCTTAGAAGAGGCATTGGCATCGGAAGATGTTGTGGCAGATAACATTCTCGTCGCCTCATATCCTGCAGTAGCATTGTTTGATTCGAGAGCATCACACTCAGTTATATCTGCACAATTTGTGACACGACTATGAATAAAGTTCGAGGCATTGCCAGGGAGGTTGAATATACTTACTGGTAGTGGGCTCGTAGGAGTTAGTAGGAATATTCTAGCATGTAGCGTTGTAGTTTGCGGGCATTCCTTACCCGCCCGGTTGATAGAATTTCCTGTTGAAAATTTCGATGTTATCTTAGGCATAGACTGGCTGAAAAACAGTCATACGACAATAGATTATCGTAGAGGGAGTGTATCTTTTGATATTCTAGGTATGAAGCGGTTCACCTTAGTCAGATCAGTGGCAACTCAACAAGAGCAGGGAGTAGTAACGGCAATGGAAGAAGTTCAGGTTCCGAAGATAGTTGATGAGTTTCTAGACGTATTTCTCGAAGAACTTCCAGGTCTACCACCGATTTGAGATATTGAGTTCATTATAGAATTGACACCCGGGACTAAACCGATATCAGATCGAGTTTACAGAATGGCAGATTCAGAGCAAGCCAAGGTATATCAGCACATAGAGGAACTGAAGGAGAAGAGGTTCATTCAAGCTAGCATATCACCATGGGCAACACCAGTGGTACTTGTGGGAAAGAAGGATGGGTCATCCAGATTGTGCATTGACTACAGGAAGCTTAACCCGGCAACAGTAAAGAACAAGTACCCACTACCTAGGATCGATGACTTGTTTGATCAGTTGAGCAGAGCTAGAGTTTTCTCCAAGATAGATCTTCGTTCAGGGTATCATCAAGTGAGGGTTCGGAAGGAGGATATTTCCAAGACAGCATTCAGGTCGAAGTATGGGCATTATGAATTCTTGGTAATGTCATTTGGTTTGACCAATGCTCCAGCAATATTTATGGATTTGATGAACCGCATCTTTATGCCGTACTTGGATCAATTTGTTGTTGTATTTTTCGACGACATTCTCTTATACTCTGCCAGTGAAGAGGAGCATGAAGACCACCTCAGGAAAGTGTTACAGGTTCTGAGAGAGAACCAATTGTATGCCAAGCTCAGCAATTGTGAGTTATAGACGGATCATATTTTATTTTTGGGTCACATCATATCAGGAGCTGGAGTAGCAGTGGATCCCAAGAAGGTAGAAGCAGTAGAGAGTTGGCCAGTACCCAAGACCGTAGCAGATATGCGGAGTTTCTTAGGATTGGCAGGATATTACAGAAGGTTCGTATCAGACTTTGCGAGACTTTCAGCACCCATGACCCGCTTGACACGGAAGGACGTGCCATTCGACTGGTCGACAGAATGCCAGACATTATTTGAGACTTTGAAGCAGAAGTTGATATCAGCACCTATTCTTACATTGCCAGTTGGCCCCGAAGGTTTTACAGTATATTATGACGCGTCAGGAAAAGGACTTGAATGTGTCCTCATGCAACATGGAAAGGTGATAGCATATGCATCTAGACAACTTCGGGACCACGAGAAGAATTACCCAACTCATGACTTAGAGTTGGCGGCAGTAGTATTTGCTTTGAAGCTATGGAGACATTACTTATATGGTGATCGAGTGGACATGTACACAGACCATAAAAGTCTGAAGTACATCTTTACTCAGAAGGAACTGAACATGAGACAGAGAAGATGGTTGGAATTGATCAAGGATTATGACGTGGAGCTTCAGTATCATCCATGCAAGGCTAATGTGGTAGAGGATGCTCTTAGCAGGAGAGGCAGCGCATTTATGTTGACAACACAGAAGCACATCTTAGAAGACCTTCAGGAGATGGGTATCGAAGTTATACTTCCCAGTGATATAGGAATTCTGGCAAGTCTACAAGTTCAATCTGACTTAGTAGACAGGATCAAGGCAGCTCAGGCACAGGACCCAAGGATTCAGAAGCTCAGGGCAGAATGTGAGTCGGGACTCAGGAAGGAGATAAAGATTCATGAAGATGGTACACTTAGGTTTGAATCACGTCTATATGTGCCTAGTGGAGATATCAGACAAGAGGTTATGACAGAGGCTCACAGTTCTCAGTATTCTATACATCCTGGAGGGACCAAGATGTACCAAGATATCAAACAGCACTTCTGGTAGAACGGAATGAAGAGGGAGATAGCTAGATTCGTTTCCCGTTGCTTGATATGTCAGCAAGTAAAGGCAGAACAGCAGAGGCCAGCTGGATTATTGCAACCGCTTCCTATTCCAGAATAAAAGTAGGAACACATCACCATGGACTTTGTGACCGGTTTATCGAGATCGCCAAGTGGTAAAGATGCTATTTGGGTGATAGTAGATCGGCTTACAAAGGTAGCATATTTTCTTCCTTTCAGAGTAGGGCAATCTACAGAAAAGTTGGCGGAGTTGTATATGCAACAGATAGTCAGGCAGCATAGAGTCCCTGTCAGTATTGTGTCAGACAGAGATACCCATTTTATATCACATTTCTGGAAGAGCTTACATCATAGTCTGGGTACCAAGTTGAGATTTAGCACGGCTTACCATCCCCAGACGGACGGACAATCAGAAAGAACAATTCAGACTTTAGAAGATATGTTGCGAGCTTGCACTCTGGATTTTGAAGGATCTTGGAAAAGTTATATGCACTTAGTTGAGTTCTCATACAACAACAGTTATCAAGCCAGTATCCAGATGGTGCCCTTTGAAGCACTATATGGTAAGAAGTGTAGGTCGCCACTAGCATGGGATGATATCGGAGAGAGGAAGATGCTAGGCCCAGAAATGATTGTTCAAACAGTTGAAGTGATTAAGGGAATTAGAGAGCGACTACGAGTTGCGCAGGACCGGCATCGTCATTGGGCAGACCAGCATCGTAGGCCGCTAGAGTTTTCTGTTGGGGACCACGTGTTCTTGCGGATCTCACCTACCCGTGGGGTCATTAGATTTGGCATTCGTAGGAAGTTGAGTCCGCGATACGTGGGCCCATTTGCTATCCTTGATAGGATAGGCGATGTTGCTTATCGTTTATCCCTTCCACCTTCGTTACGGGAGGTGCATGACGTGTTTCATGTATCTCAGTTACGAAGGTATGTATCGGACCCAAGCCATATCCTCGATCATTCTGAACTAGTTTTTGGTACCAACCTGTCTTACGAAGAACAACCTGTGTCTATTTTGGACCGAACAGAGAAGATACTCAAGAACCGAACAATTAGCCTTGTCCGGGTTGCTTGGGGTCATCACTCTTTAGGGGAGTCAATGTGGGAACGTGAGGATGATATCCGATCACGGTATCCGCACTTGTTTGACTCACAAGATATATTTCTTTTGTATACCTTGATTGTCTCAACTCCTCATGCTTGTCACCTTATGAGTAGAATTACTTGATGTCGTAGATTATTAAATATAGATATGTTACTTGCTATTGACATTGTAAAATGATTGCTCGCTCAAATTGCTTGTATTTAGATTATTTTAGCTTTGATGTTCCTATCCTGCTTGGGTTTGAAATTTCGAGGACATAATTTTTCTAAGGAGGGTAGAGATGTCACTTCCCGTTCCCAGAATACGTATTTTAAATACGTGTACTGCTTGAATGTATTTATTTAATATTTATCATGTATTGTTCTGTATTTAAATTCCTTTAATTTTGCGCTAATTATTTTTTCGCATTTTACTTCTGCTTTTACTTTGCTTTTGGGTTCGACCTGAGTTGGTTTATTTCCCAGCCTTGGGTGGTTCAACATGAACCCACCTACCACCACCCCCATTTAAAGCTCTAAACCCTTTCTCTCTCTTCATTACTTCTCCTTCTCATTAACTCTTCTTCTTTATCCTCCATAACTCTGTCCTACCTACCCAGCAGCACAGGCAAGTGCCAACTTGCTTCATGATGCAACTCCAGTATTATTGTTCTATCATCTTCCTTAATTGATCTTAAGTCTCTTTAGTACTTAGCATTTTCAATTTCTATGGCTCATTTTGTGTAGATCTAAACTTGTTGTATTTTTGTATTTTTAGGTTTTGATCTAGCTAACCTTGTTATTTCCAAGTTTTGATGGTTCCATGTTGTAGAGAATTTCGTTCTACCCCATTTTGACCTATGGAAGTCCATATTTGGGCTTGGAATGAAGGATTTAGAGAGCTTGGAAGCAATGGCTTCCATGGTTCTGTTTTCAGAAATTCGGAGAAGAAGAACAGTTCTGGCCGCATGGCTTTTCATGCGGCATAAGCTTTCTGGCCGCATGAGATCCTGGCCGCATGGCATTTAGTATTCAGCCGCATAAGGCCCCGTCCCACCTTGCCGCATGAGCTTCCACCCGAGCCGCATAAAGCTGGCCATTTCTCAGCCGCATATGCATGTACGTATCCAGCCGCATATCGCATATTAAGCCGCATGTATTTATATTTGCCGCAGCCGCATGAACTTCAATCTTTCCCAGCCGCATATTATTTGTCATTTGAGCCGCATGGACTAATCATTCTTAGCCGCATAAGGCATAACATCCTCAGCCGCATAAGGCATAACATTCTCAGCCGCATATAGGCTTGTCATATCCGAGCCGCATAGACTCTACTTTTCCTTGGCCGCATGGCATGAAGCCGCATGGACTTGGTTTCCCAGCCGCATAAACTTTACTTTTCTCAGCCGCATACGCTCATTCTTTTCGAGCCGCATGAGACTGCACCCTCCTGGCCGCATGGCCTTGGCAGCGCTGAGCCGTATGAGACTTGTTTCCACCCTAGTCGTATGAGCATGAAACTCCAGCCGCATAAGGCTTGTGACTTCTTGGCCGCATGGCATTGAGCCGCATGAGACCCGATTCTTGACCGTATGTCATTGAGCCGCATGATACCCTATTTGCTCGGTCACATAAACTTTAGCCCATAATACTTTTTGGCTGATTCTGTCCCGAGTTGACATTAATTAACATTGATTGTTATCTTGGCATTAATTAACATTGATTGTTATTAATAATTGATCATGCGTTCCTAGTTTGAACTAAGAGACTGGCTAGTTGTCTTATTGAATTGAATGAATGAGATACGTTCATATTAATTATGAACTATTGCAATCGATTGGCCGATCCCGAATATTGGCATACATGCACGTGCAGGCTCCAATTTATTTACTTTACAAAAGCAGCATGTGTACTTTATGGTCAAGGCATGATTATTCCGTGGTTAGTTTTGATTGTTGCATTATGCTATGTAAGACCTACAACATAATAGCACGGGTATTGTTGTGGAGTTGGGTATATCGTACTTTGTACGGAAGTACTCATTCTGAATGACCATGATCCACGGCATAGAATTTCACTTAACATAGAGGCTACTAAGTTAAATAAAATAATGATTGCATGGAGAGAATAGATTCTCGAGTTCTTACATGACAGCCCTCCTTGGGACTATTAGTGTCCGACAGGCCGGCTGGTTCCCACAGATACTACAAATCTGCCACACGGGCAGGGAGCGGTATCTGCTTATATTATTTATTGTATATTGATGACGGACGTCCCGCTGGGACTCGTCTAATTCATGATTGGCACAATTGATTGACTGGGTAGACTAGCCTTGCTTGTACATAGTAAGAACTGAGGAATCCTTATTGTATATTTCTAGGGTAACTTGGAACTCACAGTAGCAAGCCGTAGTAGTTGAATGGCCGTTTAAATTGATTTATTTGTGTACTGTACCTACTCTGTTGATTAACTGAGACGATCGGAATGTCAGAACATGACGGGCCAACTTCTGTCCTTGTTTGGTTGGGAAGTTGGTTCGAAGTATCGTGATGTTATGTGAATCTCAGTAGCTGGCAGAGATCTATTTATCATATTTTTCTTATTAGTGGTTCTTATTTCTCGTATCGTGCTTCCTTGCGGTACTTGCTATTAGAGGTCTAACCTCTCTGGTTTTGCATGGCCAGATTTAGAGCCGGTCCCCGAGGACTCAGCTTACTTCTTCCTCCAAGATGGTCAATACTAGAGGAATGATTGCAGGAGGACTCGAGCGGGTTCCTACTTCCCCGTTCATTTTTGTTATTTACTTTACACTTTACCGTTTGGCGCCGACATGTTAGTCGGATCATCTTGTATTTACTTGTACATAATTGTAACTAAGTCAGGATACAGCTGATAACAATTGTGTATACCTTACTACATCATCTGGCTATGTTTTATAAAGCCAGATATCAAGAACATTTTGACTGAGCGTTTGGGATGCCTTACTGCTTTATCTTACATGTTCTCTATTTACTGTTTCTTGTTTGAATGATTGAGACAATAGATGTGAAGTGACCATAGTGAGACTTTCATGTAGTATGCACCCCTTGTCTTTTAGACAGCATTGATCGTATTATACGGTATTCATCTACCCGTAATACGTAGCTGGCTGAGTCATTCCTCCACTCTCCTGTATTCTGGTTCTGGGGCGTGACAAACGTCCCCGTGGCCGTCTCCACCGACTGTTGGCCGCCGAGCGCGAATCTCCACCTTCACGCCTACGCCTCATTTGCCCTCGCCCGACGATGACCTCCAGCGCCGTACGCCACTCTCAGTCAGCACCGTCGTCGCGCTTCCACCGCCGACGCCCTAGCTCCCTTCCCCGCACGGTCGATTCCCCAAAAGCTCAGTAAGAAAACCATTTCTCATTCTCTTTCATGCTTTTTTTAGTACACTTATTACTTTTTCTTTCATTTAATTAGATCAGTAAGCCCAATTGAGAGTTCGGGCTTAAGCCCACTCATTAGAAATGAAATAAAATGCTGGGCTAGGTTTTATTTGGTCCTAATAAATGTATATAACTTGAGTTAGGACTTTAGTTATTTTATTACCAGTCTTCATAAATCCTTTAGGGTTGGGAGGCATGAATAACTATTGGGTATATATATGTATACATTTTTGGTCCTGGGACTGTTTAAATATTTAGTTATCTATTTTTAGTTATTTGTTATTTAATTGATTAATTAGTATAATTGAAGTAGTGACTAGTTAATAATTATTTTGCTATTATTGTTATTATTATTTTATTATCATTGGCATTATTATTTCTAAGTTATTTTTATATGTTATAACGAAAATCTACTTTGGGGATGTGGGTTTTGGGCCTGGACATTATATAAACTGTTTTAGGCTATTTGTTAAATTCTGTTTTGGCCATATATATGTATAATGGTATGGGTATACCATATAGGTATTTACAAATATATATTGTATTATATATTATTATCTTTATTAGTTTGGTTTTGTTAAATAAATAAATAATATATTTTCCAAATTTCATTGTAACCAAATATCTATAGTATTGGGCTTTAAGCCCTATATTCGAGTTAAATGTTGATATGTATATATGAAGATGGTATTTTCTTAAAGGTCTTCCAAATCTATTTTATAAAACCTCTTAGATAGTCTATATTATATATATATATATATATATATATATATATATATATATATATATATATATATATATATATATATATATATATATATATATATATTCCTAAATAAGAAATATTTTCTAAATGTTTTTCCATATCTTTAAGTAGTTATCTAAAATAATTGTACTAATAAGAAAATATAGTTTAAAATCATATAGTAATCGTATAAATATTATTTACACCATTCCTTCGAATATAAGTTACTGATAGTGACTAATCGTATTCTTATTCTTAATTCTTCTGCAAACCCGAACTCCTTTACTCCTAGCCAACTGGACTATACTGAACTCAACAGAATTATTGTTTTCACCAGCTAAGGACCTCAGGTAAGTACACTTTCTGATTGCTATTCGATTCATAGTAGTCTATACATTTTATGTTTATACATATGTCTTGCTGCTTGTTGACACGCTCATCACACGGAGTAGTTGGGAGGGGAAATATCTTAGTAGACATGTGGACTACCCAGAACTATTTCCTGCGTCTTTCGTGGAGAATAGCAGCTGCACACGATACGTACAGGGTGCCAGATTTATCTCCTAGCCGTTCACATGTCGAAACGGATATTTCAAATCACATAGGTATTGTATTTTATTTATTTTTCTTGTCTCCTCCATAAATTGCCATGTCATCAGTACGTTCTAGTTTTCATCTCACATATGTTATTTTCATGTCTTATTAGTTCTATTGTGTTTTTACATTGTCGTCGGTTTGTGTGCTTGTTCCATTCCTGACTGAAAAGTAATATTTTTCAGGTTTAGCCGTGATCACTCTTAGCACTGGGAAGGCATGGGTATGCTGAGGTCGACCTAGATAGTGGAACTAGCTGTCTTTTCTATATTGTGAGAACTTTGTATTTTTTTTAATTTTAAATATTGTAAATGTTGTAATAAATTTAGAAATGTGAATGAGCAATAAAGTTTATTTTTGAGCAATTATTTCTTGCGGGCTTGACAGCGTTCTGTTAGCCCAATGATTATATCATATTTTTGAATATGGCTAATCAATTAAGTTTAACATAATGATGTCACTAATATTCATGTAATCCCTATCATGTTGCTACTTATACTTAGCATTGTCCTATAAACTTAGCTTATCCTAAATGGTCTATGTCATATTGCTATGCTTGTATCATACTGCATCATATTGTTTTGTTTCGTCTAACGTATATTTGCAGACATGCAGTAAGCATGATCAAACTAGGACATATGCAACAAAGAATTATTGATGGGCCAAAGACGGCGTTATACAAGAAGATTTCTCTGAACCGCCTAACGACCTATCCGGGGCCTTGCATCGGGGGGGGGGTCGAGGGGACAGCGTCCCCCGTCAGGGGTTCGGGGGCGAAGCCCCCGAAAGGTATTCAGATTTTCAGATCTGTTTATCTTTGGACGACTGCCGTCAAAGAAAAATGCGTCTTCAATTTCAGGAAAAAGACGTCATCAAAAGGGCTGTTGGTTTTCATAAAAAGGGCTGTTGGTTTTCATATTTATTCTGTATTTTTCCTTTTATTGAGTCTAGGAAAAATGTGAGATTGATCGGATCAGTACTGGCTTAGGTTTTTCTCAGTCCACAAACAAAAATAAGCCTACCTACGTATCCCAAAAATCCACAATTCTAAAAAGCCCAAAACCTATACAAATTTGGTTTATTCCTTACTGTTCTGAACCAGCAGAACTCTGACAGAACTCTGACCGAGTTCGGTTCGAGTTCGGCCCGAGTTCGGTCTGGGTTATTTGAATATTTGTTGGCACCAAATCTGCATCCAACGTTCGTATGCGAAATCCTAGCATCCGAACTCTGCTCGAACTCTGTCCGAGTTCGGTTCCCCAAAAAACACTATAAATAGAGTTGAGATTACCATTCTTCTCAACAATCCAATTTCATCTCTTCTCTTCTCTATCTAAAGTGTTCTGAGCTTTTACTTTCATATCTAAGCCTTTACGACTCTTAGCCAAGCCAGTACAGTTTCTGTTTAATCTAGAATTTGGTGTTGAAGAGTTGTATCGGAGGTTGTATTCAGAAAACGTTCCAGTTTTCCAATTGCCTTCTGGAGCCGGTCGTGCGCTCGTCACCAAGCACGGTGTTGTGAAGTCGGTCGTGCACTTGTCACCAAGCACGGTGTTGTAAGAGTTGCAAGCGCTCAGTTAAAGCTTGTGTCATAGTGGATTAACATCGAGCAAGAGTACTCGAGACTGGACTAGTCCTCTCAGAGGGAAACCAGTATACATCGCTGTGTCACTGAGTTTGAATTCTTGACTCTTACTTTACCGTATTTTATTTACCGTCTTTTATCTGCCATAGTATATAATTGCTTAATATTTTTAATTGGTGATTATTTTCCGCTGCATACGCACACACTCTATTCACCCCCCTCTAGAGGTGCTCAACGGTCCTACAATTGGTATCAGAGCAGGTGCTTGTTATATAGATATTACTGCTCATACCAATTGCTCCTACAATTGGTATCAGAGCAGGTTATATTCATATATAACACTCTAGAGAGTATAAATATGGCAGCCGTGAATTCAATATTCAACGGTGAAGGACAATCCACAAATAGACTCCCACTATTTGATGGAACGAACTATAGTTATTGGAAAACACGGATGAGCTTGTATCTGAAGTCTCAAGACTTTGACTTATGGTCAATTGTTGTTAATGGCTACCAAAAGCCTACTATCACTTCTATTCTCACATCCTCTATTATTAACAAGCCTTATTATAGTTACACAGAGGAAGAGAAGAAGTTAGCTAGCCTTGATGCAAAAGCAAAGCATGCTTTCTATTGTGCTGTAGACTTTAATGTATTCAATCTCATTACTACTTGCACAACATCTCATAAAATTTGGAAACTTCTTGAAGCTACTTATGAGTGCAGATACGAAAGCAGTGCTAGCAACTCCAGAGAGGAGGATAGTCTTCATAATGATTCAAATATGTGCATGATGGAATTGGGATTTAAGGTACAACACAATTTCTTATACGAAGAAGAGATTGTATGTGACAACTACACGAAGATAGACCATATCCAAGATGATTGTACTACTACAAGAAAGGAGAGTCACTACGAACAATCAAATAAAAGAAGATCATCGGGCATATGGTGTGAAAGTGAAGCAACAAATTCTGAAGAAGAAGAGAGACCTCATCAAGCTACAAATTTATGCTCAATGGCATTATCTAACGAGGTACAGAATAATTCCCTTCTTGAAGAGAATGAATTTTCTTATGATGAGTTATCTGATGCTTTCAGTGATCTGTTAGAAGAACACAAGAAAGTATTAGATAAGTATAAGCAAGCTAGAAAGGATATTCTATCCTATAAACGTGAGAATAAAAAGCTTACTTGCTTATTGAATGATGCTAGAAATACTTCTACTTCTAATAATTCTACTGAGATTTCCACACTTGAGTTTAGATTGCATGAGGCACTTGAATGCATTGAGAAAAGCACTCAAAAAATGCTAAACTTAAGGAGGAACTAGAATCTGAAAAGAAAAAGTATTCTATTGCTTCATGTAGAATTGATGCTCTTTCTGCTAAATATGATGAGATCTGTGCTAACTCTAAAAAGTTAGAGATTAGACTGGAAAAGCAGGTAGTACAACCTACGACTCAGTCTAACACAAGACACTTAGCACATCACAAAGTCACACACGTCAAATCTTTTACAAAGGAAGCAAGCAAAGCTAAAGCTTCACACAACCATGCTTTCTATTACAAGTATCCACGCACATCATGTCATCCCACTGCACGTTCTCATACTGCTGTACATAGCACTAATGTTAATTCTTTATGTCATTATTGTGGTATGAATGGACATGTTTCTAATCATTGTCAGATTAGAAAACTTGTTGATATGAACTTGTGCAAATGGATTTCCAAAGCTAACAAATATGGATCCAAGTATTGGATACCAAAGACTTCACCTAATTTTGCAGGTGAAGCTTCTCATATCAAATAGAACCATGGAGCATGTTGGTGATTGCAAAGCTACAAAGGTCATCTTCCAAGCAATTGTACCAACAGAACTGTGGTCACTAGAACCACTTCGGTAACATGCTTCCTAAATAGTTTTTAATATCTAGCATGTTCTTATTGATGTATTGTTGATATCTTTTAATTGTTTATCATTTATGTGAGTTATAATCCTATCAAGACGAGTTGTTTAGCTTAAATGATTATTTCACACTATATAGTCTTTATTTTATTAGTGTGACACATTTATCTAGGTATGCTCTTTACTCTTAGTATTTATCTATGAAGATGTATACCACTCTAGTCCATAGAAGCTTTTGTTTTTGGTTTATGCTTTTGACTCTTTGCCTTTAATGTTTTTAATGGTCACTTCTTATCGATTTGTCTTTAACATGTCACATTTACTTTGATCGGTATTTTGTGAGTATGTATGTTTAGCACAAGTCTCCTATTTACTTGAAAAGTATATACATATACTTTTATGTTAACCTTGTGCTTGCATAATATATTTACTATTGATTCTCATATTTTATTTGGATTAACTTCTTACGAATCAATTACATCTTTTCTGATAAAGTTTATTTATGCATGTTTTTGATCTTGTGATTTTTTTTCTTATTAAAGATACTAGAATAATTTATTGTCATTTTTATATATATTAATATATATTTTTGTATAAATATGTTTATGGGAATATATGAGTTAAGTTCAAGTTCTATATTGTTTTAAAAAGTAGTTTCAAACTTGTGCTTATCTCATATGTAAGCTAATTTTTTTTAACAAATTCATGTACTTCTCTTTATTAGCTTCTTCCTCAAAGCCTCTTTTTAAATGATGTTTTTATTTTTTTTTGGCTTTTTGGTTGACATTTTGGATATATGACTCTTATTGAAATATTTTTTTTTCTTGATCTTGATAAACCATTCCTTGGATATTTACTTTTAGGAATTCTGGATTTCGACGATGTTCGATGATACTGCATATATTCCTTTGAATCTAAGTTCTGAAGAGTAGAAATCATTTTGGGAATAAGCCGAACGGGTCCTTCTGTCATACAGGTGTAAATAGCCTGAAGCGACACGGTGTACTAGTCTTCGGACTACCGCTAGCTGGGAACCGGCCCCTACAGCTAACCCGAAGTGATCAATACTTTATAGACTTAAGATTTATTAAGGTGTACTTGCAACTATCATCTAGTTCTGGATCTAAGGTATTGAACCCAGTCCTCTAGGTTTCAGAATACATCAACGTATCTAGGTTCTATATTTTTGATATTTTATTGTTACCCAATAATTTTATAGCACGTATGGGTAAATGTAATTCATACATCTTATACCGTATGCTACATTGTTCTAAGCTTTTTAAGTCCATAGAATATAATTTATTTCATATTGCACTAAATTCTTCTTAAGTCTTCGGTTATTAAAGAAGAAATTTATTTTGGGTACAAGCCTACAAAGGGTCTGTCTGTCACCACGACTACGGTCGAAGCGAAGCGGTACTTAAGTGTTCCCCGGTGAACCTCCGTTAGCTGGGACAGTACCTCTACAGCTAACCCAAGATTGATCAATGCTTTATAAACTAAAGATTTATTGAGATGTAGTTGCAATTGTTATCTGATGGATTTTGAATTTTAGATTTGATGGATAATATTCTCTCTTTATATTTTTACAAAAGGTAGCATATGTTGATCTATCTTGTCGATTGTGATATTCTATAGCATAGATCAATTTATGTATCTTTTGACTTATACTATTATTCATCATGCTAATTTGAAATATCTTTTGATTGTTTTATTTTTAAATGTTCATTTAATGGATATTTCTTCTTTTGTCTAAAGATGATTGTTTTTCGTATTCGTGACTACTCATTGAATATTATGATCTTGTGATTTCGTCTTTAACTTGTGTAATATTCAATAATTTTGAGATTTATACTATTATCTTCTTATTCAAGTTACTTACTGTCTATAACAGTAATTCTTTGCAGGGAGAAGTCAAGCAAATTGAATCTCTCTCTCTCTCTCAAAGCGTTTCTTTTCTTTAAACCTTACGGTTGTCAAGTGGACACCGTGTTAAGGCCTTTAAAAAGGAAGAAATGAACTTTGATAAGAAGTCATAATATTTTTGAATTAGTTTTCTACTTCTGGAATTATGTCTCTGAAATTTTCAAAATTTTATCTATATTATTATTTTTGGATATAGCCATATAAAGGTGGAGTAGTTAATTGTTTCAAGTCAATTAGCCCATTGACATGCCATATATCTAGAATACACTTTTCTTAGGACATATATCTAGTTTTGTTTATTTGTTCAAATGGATTTATTTATAATTTATGAATTCTATTATGGAAATTGTTTTCGTGATTCGAATCGCCAGCTTTCAGTCTGAGGACTAAATGGACGCATTCGAACATTTATCAAGACAGTTTTTTTATAATATATTCCATATTTTTGAAAAATCTTTTTGATTTATTGAATCAGTCCGGTACTTAAATTTTATTATTAAAGACAGTTTTCA
Source organism: Iris pallida (assembly GCA_029216955.1). Lineage (NCBI taxonomy): Eukaryota > Viridiplantae > Streptophyta > Magnoliopsida > Asparagales > Iridaceae > Iris > Iris pallida. Next base: position 6,625,357 of record JANAVB010036018.1, read on the forward strand.
AAATCTTTTAATGTCTTGATATATTTCTTTTATATATTGGAGATACATATTTTGTTTGTTCATCTTTAAGCATTTATTTATTGGATATTTATTTTTCTTGCCTAAAGATGATATTTGTTTTAAGTTTGAAATTTTATATGCATTTGATCTTTTGATTATTTATTTTAACTATTTTATGCATATAAATTACTTTTGAACTATATACGCATATTTTAAGGGGGAGCAAATTAATTGTTTCCATTCTTTTATGCCCTTAATATGTGGTATACCCAGTTCATCATGGACATATATTCTTTTACTTAAATATCTTCTTGAGTTGTTCATGATATTTGAATTTATTTATTGGATTTATGAGAGAATATATGATTATTATTATTTATTTTTAATTCTCTCATTCGAGTTTCTAAAAGTTATCTTGCCAAAAATATATTTAATTATTCTTATTTGATTGAGTTTAAACTGCTTTGGCATTTCTTGTTGAGATTTTATCTCAAAGTTCATGATTATCTATATTTAGACTGATCATACTTTGCGGGGGAGCATTCAAGTCGACTGAATTTCTCTTTCTCAAGTATTTTGTCTTTATTACTGTCATGTTTATCTGATGGATATATCTCATGCTATGGTAATTGAATTCAAATGCATGGACTTTGGTATAGATTTTGCATAGATTCTAGTATACTTATTTTGATCTCTTTTCGATGATTATACTATTTATGGAATTGATTCACTAATTTGTATGGGCAAATTATGAATCATATTTTTTTTTGTGTGATCATTGTTAAAAGTCTCATTATAGTTTTTTTTATTTTTTTATATATACTAGATCTACGAATTTCTATTCCTCATGATTTATTTATGACCAATGATTGATTCCTACTATATTGATAGATTTTTTTTGGTCAAATGTCATTCAAAACTTATGTCATTTTTTGATTTCTAGTTGGTAAACTATGTATTGCTTGATTTCAGTGTTCTTTGTTATAGTTCAACCAACTATGTTGTGTTTTGACAAGTTTTTATTCTTTAGTTATGCATTTTATGTAATTTTCTAAACTTGTCGGTACACTGTTCTCCTAATCCTTGATCATGAATATTTTTTTTTCCTTCCTGCTTTACTTATGCTTGAGTTTGTTTTATCTCTTCTTACGGGGGAGCTTATATTTTTTGATCATGTCAAAGGAGGAAAAATAAGTTTAAGTTAGCACACAATATTTTAGTAATATGTGTTTATTAGTGATATATGCATCTATGGTACCTATCTTAAACTTAACCGATTTGCCATAATCAAAAAGGGGGAGATTGTTAGCCCAATGATTATATCATGTTTTTGAATATGGCTAATCAATTAAGTTTAACATAATGATGTCACTAATATTCATGTAATCCCTATCATGTTGCTACTTATACTTAGCATTGTCCTATAAACTTAGCTTATCCTAAATGGTCTATGTCATATTGCTATGCTTGTATCATACTGCATCATATTGTTTTGTTTCGTCTAACGTATATTTGCAGACAAGCAGTAAGCATGATCAAACTAGGACATATGCAACAAAGAATTATTGATGGGCCAAAGACGACGTTATACAAGAAGATTTCTCTGAACCGCCTAACGACCTATCCGGGGCCTCGCATCGGGGGGGGGGGGGTCGAGGGGACAGCGTCCCCCGTCAAGGGTTCGGGGGCGAAGCCCCCGAAAGGTATTCAGATTTTCAGATCTGTTTATCTTTGGACGACTGCCGTCAAAGAAAAATGCGTCTTCAATTTCAGGAAAAAGACGTCATCAAAAGGGCTATTGGTTTTCATAAAAAGGGCTGTTGGTTTCATATTTATTCTGTATTTTTCCTTTTATTGAGTCTAGGAAAAATGTGAGATTGATCGGATCGGTACTGGCTTAGGTTTTTCTCAGTCCACAAACAAAATAAGCCTACCTACGTATCCCAAAAATCCACAATTCCAAAAAGCCCAAAACCTATACAAATTTGGTTTATTCCTTACTGTTCTGAACCAGCAGAACTCTGACAGAACTCTGACCGAGTTCGGTCCGAGTTCGGCCCGAGTTCGGTCTGGGTTATTTGAATATTTATTGGCACCAAATCTGCATCCAACGTTCGTATGCGAAATCCTAGCATCCGAACTCTGCTCGAACTCTGCCCGAGTTCGGTTCCCCAAAAAACACTATAAATAGAGTTGAGATTACCATTCTTCTCAACAATCCAATTTCATCTCTTCTCATCTCTATCTAAAGTGTTCTGAGCTTTTACTTTCATATCTAAGCCTTTACGACTCTTAGCCAAGCCAGTACAGTTTCTGTTTAATCTAGAATTTATTGTTGAAGAGTTGTATCGGAGGTTGTATTCAGAAAACGTTCCAGTTTTCCAATTGCCTTCTGGAGCCGGTCGTGCGCTCGTCACCAAGCACGGTGTTGTGAAGTCGGTCGTGCACTTGTCACCAAGCACGATGTTGTAAGAGTTGCAAGCGCTTAGTTAAAGCTTGTGTCATAGTGGATTAACATCGAGCAAGAGTACTCGAGACTGGACTAGTCCTCTCAGAGGGAAACCAGTATACATCGCTGTGTCACTGAGTTTGAATTCTTGACTCTTACTTTACCGTATTTTATTTACCGTCTTTTATCTGCCATAGTATATAATTGCTTAATATTTTTAATTGGTGATTATTTTCTGCTGCATACGCACACACTCTATTCACCCCCCTCTAGAGGTGCTCAACGGTCCTATACGTTCTATCGCCGACTCTGCGGCGTAGGCTGGCTTGGACACGTCTCGTATCCGAAAAGCGGGTACGGGTCGTGACAGTTAGGTAATTATGTATAAAAGAAAAAAAAATTAATGGAGTGTTGTTTGCTCTTCTCAAGTCTTAAAAAAAGAAGTAAATATTGTTTGTTCTATCAAGTATTATGAAATATGTGTAACTCACGCGTGCACGCGCGCGTGCGTGTGTATAAGCCTAAAAAGTGGAACATGTTAACTCGTCATAAAAGTGAAAGTGAAACAGCTTTTGGAAGTTGTAAAATCCCTAAATTTTAGAAATATTTAATTAGTTTACTTAATATAATTTTACTACATTTTGTTAAAAATTTAGTTTTAATGGAATGTTATTTTTAAGTTTATAGTATTTCTTTAAATTCAAAATGCTGGTATTTAATTAATTTTCTTGCTAAGGTTTGCAGTAACAGAAAATTTCCAAATTATAAATATTCATATTGTACAAAAATTTATTTAAACATTTTTAGATATATTTGGTGAATTTTATTTTATTAAGAGTTATTAGTTTGTATATAAAATGTATATATAAAAAAGAAAAAAAAAACATTCAGTTGCTACTGTTCCCTTGTGGGAACAGTAGAAATCCACATCCCAGCCCAAGTTGGATGGGCCAACGTGCGACTCTCCCCATGCTCGGTTTAACCAAGCATCTCCATATAAGAACGAGAGAGAGAGAGAGAGAGAGAGAGGAGGAGAGAGAGAGGAGAGAGAGAGAGAGATGAGATAATCGCATCAAAACCCTAACCCGCGCTCGGCCTTCGATCCCGTGCGACCCCCAATACCCCAACGCCGCAGCGTACGCCGGTGCATCGCCGACGGCCGGCCAGGCCGCACGCGTGCGCAGACAGCCACAGACAGCAACTACAGCAGCAACAGCAGCAGCAACCCCCACTTCGCGGCTAAGATACCTCCCCCACGGTTCGTCGTTTCGCGAACCATTTTTGCAGGTGCATAGACAACCTAACCGAGTTTGATTTCCTTCAATTAGTTTATTTTAATTCGCGATGTACGCGACGAAAAAAGAGTTCCAAAATCGAGAAAAACTCGATTTCTGGAAGTTAGAAACTGTCCTAACCACCCTTGTTTGCGGTCGATTTGTGACCAGGATATTATGAATTTTTGAAATCTACCTGAACAGACTTATAGACAACCTATACATGATCAAAATCCTATTTTTAGTTTTATTTCTAGATTCCTATAATCTGTTTAAAATTCGTTTAAAGTTGGCAAACAATCTGTTTTCAAAACATAGAAGAACCCCGATACGGAGTCCGTCCCGACAATCTGGGCGATGTGGTCACGAACCGAAAGCATCGAAAGGTGCATATCGACTTTGTGGACGTGTGAGCTTTGACAGAATTCAAATTGGTTGCGTGTGCACGATAAATTTGATATGTATCCGTCAAAATTTATCGTATCGGCCTCTTTGCAAATTCTCCAATTACTTTGTGCACGTTCGTCAAATCGAGACAAAACTTGCGCCAGCAGGACCGAATTATTTTTATGTTCCTGTGTGCCAAGTTTGGTTTGATTCTGAGAAGGTCGACCGGAACGCTATTTTGACGGGCCCGAGATCCGCTCCAACGGGCGAAATTGTGCACGGCACACTAGAATCTAACTTTGGACATACGGTTGGGTTCGTCTCCTTAAACGAGATCCGCAGACATGTAGTTTGACGACTTTAGAGATAATAGACATTGGCACGTGTTTTGGTACAAAACGGGTCCAACGACGGACATCGTTTTGATCCGAAATTATGATTTTGCTCCTGTTCCAGAATTGAACTTTTGGACAGACGTTTCCTAAATATATCTTTTACATCGTAAACGTTCTTGATATTTATTTCAGCATCCGGAGCTGTTTATAGATTTTGAGATTTCTTGTTGACGTGATTGATTGCTTGGAGTTGCTATTCTCGCACTACCAGACAAGATACCTTGCCATCTTACTCTGTGATTTACTTATTCTTATTTTCAGTTATTATATTCGGCATTACTTATCTGTTTTTAGTATTATATCACTGTGCGCCCAAGTTACACATGGGTACAAGCGACTATATCGGTCGTTTTACTTGCTTTTATTTTATTCTCTTGCATTGACTTAGCCTAGTGACCACCCATTGACGATGAGGTATTGGTATATCTCATATGGCCTTGACATATGATCATCATGAGTTATGAGTCACATGTAGGATACGTACCCTCATAGTCGGCTGGCCATCGATACGTATGGAGTGTACGACGGATAGGAGTAACTGCCAATAGAATTACATGTTAGAAGACTTGGCGGTTACTAGAGGTTCTTATCAGTTATGGAGATGATGATACTAGACATTTGGTAGGGAGAACAATACCTGACGTATGGGCTTCTTTGCACTTCCCTGATTACCTGTGCGCTCCTCCGGAGACGCAGGCTCCAGGTGCCCTCTGACGTTTCCCAGAGCGTTATGGACGTACCCCCTTGCACATAATGCCCTCTGACGATTTACGAACGTTACGGACGTAGGCCCCTGGTGCCCTATATAGAAACTATGCCGATTCCATCTACAACCAGGGCTCATGCGTCGAAGGATTGTATTTCAACTGCATGTTCACAGTAGAATGGTTAGGAACCCTATTGCATGCATCCCCTTTTACTCTCTATTATATATTATAGTTTATATGGCGTGGTGTTTTCTTGTATCTTGTTACGTCCCTTTGAGGACGTGGTTATCTCTCCAGGTGTGTGCTTTTCATGATGCTTCGCAGGTGCTCTTACCCAGATCGTGGTCTTCCCTTTCCTTCGAAGATGATTGCTCCTGGTTCATCTTGTCATCTTTATCGATCAATTTTTTGTATATTTTCTCATTTAAATTAGTTGGTAGTAGATTTGTCTCCGTCCAACTACTTGTACAAATGATAAATTCATAGTGATTATATTATTATTCTTTATTTCTTTGGATGAGATTTAGTTTTCATGGTTTACTATATTTTACAGCTTATGTAGTATATAAGGATTCCATATATTGGAGTATCTTCGTATATGTACAGCTGGCATGCCTACGTACTTGGTACTAAATATTTTAGGACTGGGGCGTTCATATTTTTGTGGTGGCCCATGCAGGCCGAGTTTATCACTTCGGTTACGTTACTGTACAGATATGAACCTGCATATAGGATTAGAATCTAGGTATCTCATCCACATGTTTGATCTCATTCCTTGAATTCAATTCGAACTCTCATCTGATTACCTTGACTTTCTTCTGCTTGATTTCTTTCACTGTAAATCTTATATTTTTCCTTTGAGTAATGCTACAGTTACAACCAAATGCTTACAACCCTTTTACAACCTTCACCCATTGCTGACATGTGGGCCATGGCCCACATGTCAGCAAATGGGTGAGTGATTGTAAGAGGGTTGTAAGGATTTGGTAGTAGACTTAGCATTATTGTTTTCCTTTGTGCTTGATAGAGAGGTTTTGAAGATAATTCACACAAGTAAATGTGTTATATTTCTCAGTTACTTTATTAGTTGACTTATAAGTTGGGTAGTATGCCTCACAGCCTACCACCCGTATCCTTGTAACCTAGTAATGAAGTGTAACAGGGTGGCAACTGAATATATGCTAGTACGGGAAGATATGTTAACCTAGAATATAGAGTTTTAGTAGCCCATACTCCATTGGTCAACCATGGCATGATACAGGTGACAGTAGGACGACTGTATAAGCAGGAACACCAGACAAGACTTATATCCTTATAAAACTTGAACTATTTATAACTGCTTTATTCATTATCTCCCGTACTTATACTTTGTACTACCATAAATAATATCGCTATTTATAGCTTAGTTTTGTAAGCCTATTCTTTATCGAGCTTGTTCAGGACATATGTAAACTGGGACGCCCACTAGCATATTGTCTAATTAGAATCAATGTATTATGGTCTGATCAACCGTGGTGCACTTGGTTCGCCCTTCAAACGATTACCCTACGTGGATTGAGATATCGGGGTATCTAGGATCTCATTCGCGACTGCATTGACAATTCCTCTTGAATTATACATTCGCCTTTGAATCACGTAATTGTATTCGATGACATCTTTTTTTAACTCTTTATTGCTTTTGTCTTTCACAGATTTGGAAAGACGAACGTTCGTATTTAGTAGATAGAAACAGAGTATCCCCCATGGCTATAATAGTTGTATACACAAGTGTAGCTACCATCGGCCAACCATATGACTGCAACCTTGCCCTAAGTTACTCGTTCTCCCCTCGACCCTAAAACTAAGATCATGATCTTCTAGTCATTGGAATTTAAGAATGATTAGGATCTTACCCTTGATCAAATCACCAACCTAGGAGACTAACTATTCGCAAGAAACAAATTATTGTGAGTCTCTAAATATTTTTCTTGAATCTTGCCTTAACTAGCAATCCCTATGCCTTAACACAACCTTTACTGGACCAAGCCCGCAGTTTAGACATAAGAGGAATAGACAGAAACACAAGTATTTACCATGACTATGATAGACACCCATCCCGAAATTGGGATCCCACATGTATCATTCAAGTTATACAATTTTATTATTAAAGAGGTGAATAAGCATTAGAACAACACGTTCACCAGCTTAGCCAATATATGTAGCTTAACACTCCATCATGTTGATTTACTAGTTATCAACAAACAATGCATGAGCACAACATGCAACACCATTAGAAACCTTATGACTATAGTCTGACCGACTTAGCACAAATAGAAATTCATGACTTAGCAGTTGGAGATCTTTTATATGACGTGCTTTAGAAATTGTTACCCCATCGAGAGACTCTCGCATATTATGAACGAGTGGGTCATTCTATTTTATCGACTCATGTGTCGTTGTACGCCACCATTTATTAGAAATTGGAGTGCGATCCTTGAACTTGATTCGTATTTACCATATCACATTATCGATCACATCGTGCCTTATTATTAGCAAAGGTCAGGGTACGATGTCGCGACTTCAATATTCCCAACCTCATTATTCCTAAAACCATGCCCTAGTCTCTCGAGTGAATAGATTGTAAGCCTTCTACATTTTGGGATTTTACTAAGATTACGATTGAATAAAGTAAATTGGTTCTCACTAGGAGGGTAAATTAGTGAATTATGAACTCCCACATCCAATTTAGATCATTTAATGTCCCCAACTGTGACTTTAATATTCGGAGCACGAGACCAGCTATTTTCTTCTAACAAATTGCACATACAAGATCTAGACGAGTCTACCTTCAAGTAGGCATATCATGTCCTACTCAAACACGTCCCCTTGTACTCTATTTTTGTGATACGGCTTTCAGATCAAAACGACTAATGATAACCCTTACCGTAAAACCGAAATACTTTCTGGCTGTATTTAGGGATCCAACCTCGACTTAAAACTTTTGTCCCAATATATGGTTGTGATCTGATCGAAGCCCCCTATGCACATTGTCAATCCCGTTTCCTGTTATACGTATCTATAGTATACGTATACGAATTTCTGACATTTATCAGGAAGACCGTAGTTAGACTTGTCTTGCTTAGCCTAGTCTTGGTTTAATCTTGACTTGGTTTATTTGATTTGGTTTGGTTCAATTTGACTTGGTTTAGCTTGCTTGGTTTATTTTGGTTTGGTTTGAGATGGTGAGGCTTACTATATAAGTTAACTCCACTCTCTCTCCTTAATTTATTTCCCATTAACTCTTCTTCTTCTTCTTCTCCATTAAAACCTCTCCCCCTCCAAAGGCAAATGCTAGCTTGCTTCATGGAGGAACTCCATTTTTGTTGTTCCATTATCTTCCCTACATGATTCTAAGGCTATTTAGTACTTGGTATTTTTGGTTTTGAAGGATTAATTTTTGTAGATCTAAGTTTATGCAAAACTTAATTTTTTTGGGTTTTGATCTCTCAAACTTCCTTATTTTTGAGTTTTGATTGTTCCATGTTGTAGAGAATTCAATTTTACTCAAGTTAGACCTTTGAAAACCCGGGTTTCGATTTATTTTGAGTGATTTATGATCTTGAGAAGTTTATGGGTTCAATGAACTTGTGCTCTCGGGTTGGGGAAGAAGCACAGTGCTGGGCGCATAGATTTGTTATGCGCCCACTGCATGCTTCCTTGGGAGCATAATTATGTATGCGCCCCAGTCTTCCTTACTCCCTCTAATGGGTGCATAGCCCCAAGGCCCTCCCTGGCTTGGGTGTATAGTTTTGTATGCGCACAAGTGCACCATGTCTCCTTTCCTTGGGCATATAGACGCTGTCACGTGCGCACTTGTCATAGAGTGAGTTTTTTGACTTTCTCCAAGACACCCTGACTCCACCCTTTGGGCGTATACATGTAGGCGCATGCATGTGGGTGTATAGCCCTGGGCGTATAGCTCCTTGTGCATGCCTTCCCAAAACCCTTATCTCTCCATGATACCCCCTGCCTTAGGTGCATAGCCTTGGGCGCATGCCACTCTCAGTACATCCATCTTGGGTGCACGCTCTTCATAACACCCCTTGGTCCTTAGTGTGAATCGTGACTTTGTTTGTACCCTTTACTTGACTAAGTCCTATAATGTTATTTTTCATGTTGCACATGTACTCTGAGCTCTAAACACAATCTTGGTGTGGCACGTACACTCTCTAACAACTTATTGATAGTGACCCGTCGTGGTGCACTTACATGAACACGACATGACAATGTGACCTTACATGATAACTCTTGATAGTGACCCGTCGTGGTGCACTCTTGACTAGTAACTTGACATGATAATTCTTGATGGTGGTCCGTTGTGACGCACTCTTGACATAATAAGTAACCTAACATGAGATGTATAATCAAGATACTATTGCGATGGCTATTCTTCTTGCTAATACAACTCTTTTGGACACCGTGGTTGAATGTATTGTGTATGCGTGCACAAACTACATGTCTCGTCTGGCATCATGTCTAGGACATGGATTCCTGATTACTACGATCAGGGATTCATACTGAATCTGACTAGGTTAATTACTAGATTGATCAAAGTAGCTCATATAGAGAGATGTTTTCAGTTACAGGCGATCCCGTTATCTGGGCGCCTTGAATGGACTTGTAGCCTGCCGTCGAGTAGAGCATATTTCCAGCCCACTGTCATGTGGGGCACTTCTTGAAACAAGTAATATGCACACTGTCATGTGTTGCACTCTAAGTTACCTAATAATTCTTGATAACTCTTACATGAACCTCGCCTGGATAACCTGGATAGCTGCAGGGCTTCTGACTGTTGGAACATCTCATTGTATCTTGCTAGTAACTAGACTTGTGATAACCCTAGTTAGTTAAAGTATCAAGCCGTACTTGTTGCTTGGCCGTGATTGATGAATGGAGTCTAGTCTAGTCTTGTCCAGACAAGGCCAGTACATGGTTACTTCAACACGTTACTGTTTATGCTTCGCTTTATCGATAATTGGTTAGAGACTAAGTTCTGTTTAGGTAAAGGGTTACAACCCCGGTCCTTATTTGGTTTACGGGTTGTAACTTGATTACCGGAATAGTTCTTTAGTTATCTTGTCATTTATCACCCTATTTTCTCTAACTCATGTCTTTCGTTATCATTTATGTCTTTATGTGCTAACATGCTGGTTTTAGTTCTTAAGTGAAGCCTCCCTTGTGGTACTTGCTCTTTCTGCGGTCTGACCCAGCTGGTTTTGTATGGCCAGATTTTGGAGTAGCACCCGAGGATCTTTCAGCCTTCCAGCCAGATGGTGAACACTAAACGTAACCCTGGCAACGAGTGGGTTTTATTTTGCTCTCCCACTCTATTGTAAAATTATTATTTTGAGGCATTTAGCCGCCGAGCAAGTGTTAGCTCGTGTTGAATACTTATGTTTCTTGTCTGCCTAAGGACTGTAACATGATTGATAAATCCTAAGGTTGATCATGTATGACTAAAACTCTTGCTAGTCCTTGTATTTTGTACGAATAGCTTCATGATCATCTGTATATAAAATATATGGGATGCCTTACTATTGAGTATCTGATGGTCTAACATCTTATAACTATTATTGTTTGCTTAAGATTGAGACACTAAGCTTGTTCTTGACCATAAGAGACTGATGGCTTGTAGATAAACCCTCATACATCTAGACAGCCATGACCGTATATCGAGGTGGTTTACACTTTTATATACGTAGCTGGCTGTGTCTGCTCCCGCTCTTCAGTATTCTAGATTTGGTGCGTGATACGATTTAAGTGGTGGCCCATGCAAGGTCTTGTAAATCAAGATGTGTAACACCCCAGTCCCAAAATAGAAGGACTAGAAACGTATCATGTCAGCTGTATACATACGAGTAAATGAAAAGCTCGTATGTATACATAAGCTATAAAATATAGAAAGCCAAGACACTAAATCTTATCCACGAAGATAAATAATGATATAAAAGCAACTTTGAGTTTGTCATGTATACAATCGTTGGGCGGAGACAAATCTACTACCAACTAATTTAATTAGGAAAGAAATATACAAAGAAAATGATTTGGTCAAACGAAGGGGATAACGATCCAAAAGCAACATCTCGACGGATTAGAGCGCAAGTCATGGCCTTAGCTAGAGCACCTACAGGAAGTCATAAAACACACATAGAGAAATTACCAGGTCCTCAGAGGGACGTAACAAGATACATAATATCATGCCATAAACTGAATATAAATAGCTCAATAGAAAAGTACATAAACCTAAACAGATAAGGTCCCTAACCATTCTATGTGAAACCATGAACTTTTGGAGACAACGTTCTACAGGGGCTGTATGATAAGCCACGCAAAATAAAAGAGGATTGGCAACACGTAGCGCTCATACGAGACACTATCTGCCTGGGCCGCAAGTAGCGCTCATCTGAGTCACTATCAGCCCAAAATGTGCATAAAAAATAAAATGTAGCCCCTACGCTAATAGCTGATCGTCCAATAAAAGTCAAGGTACACGATGCGATTCAAAAATCGCATTTCTCATTTTGTAAGTTTCCTCGGGACTATTAATTCTATGCGTCGCGTCAAGCCGTCGCGCATCCGGTCACAACGAGTCTCCGCAGCGCCTTACGTTTGGCGTCACTATCCAACTATTTATGATGTTTCATTTCATATCTTATCTTGACATGATTCTCTTTTGTTGACTTATAAAAGCATCAACATTCAGGACTACGTCTGCTAGGTGACTTACCTAGACACCGTGCTCAAATCCTTCCGACGCAACTTTAAATTGACATTGCACAAATGCTACAATCTATCCGACACAAAGTTTAATTCAAGTCGATGATGCTCAAGGCAATGATCGCCTTAGCACGAAAGTCTTTACGATGCGTCTTACGTTCGATTCCTATCGAGTAGAAAATTTCTAGCCAAATTTTAAATTTGTCCGTCTCGTAACATCGAATGTAAGTTCGGTTCACGCAAGCTCAATTATAAGGTGAATCCAATCTAACGACATAACTTGTAAGTCCTTCCTTTATCGTTCCCTCTCATGCATAGCACGATTATCGCAATCGCCTATCCAAATCACCAAGTTCGTTGGTAAATTTCTAGTTCGATCGTCGACCAATATAACAATTCAAGCACTCATCCGACGAATACTCAAAATCTAGCCACATCATTCTCAATCGAAAGCTGTTCCAACAATTTTTGATTACCTAGACTTATCGTAAACATGTACCACACTGTATTTGTTATCGATGCAATTTTGTATGCGACAATGCATAGGTCATCTTACGGTCTGCAATATTCATTTTGATTTGGCGGTCAAGTCTTCTAGGATTAGCTGTCCCGAAGCTACGCTCGATAACTGTAGATCATCACCGAAGGACAGTTTACTACGAACCATGCTATATCTTATTTCGGAGCCAAATCACGTTCCGACGTTTTTCTATGCAACTACCCAAATCCGTACATAACCATTTCTATCGGCGTAACTGATGCACAACTATCCTCCGAGTAAAGTCATGCACTGCCGTCGATGATTCTGTAATTTAAGAAACATCTACTCGTATCGAGTTCGAGTCTATCTTAATTGCGGTCGACACACGAGATGCTATATGCATCGAACAATCGTCGATGACTTATAGTCTCGTCTTGATCAATCACAAAGTTCATGATCAACCAGTTCGTTCATTCTCGTATTGTTATTTACAAAATTTTGATAGCGTGAGGCACACTCTATTTTGTATTCTCACATCGTGCTTATATTTCCTTATTTATCGATCTCGATACGCCGTATCAATTTCGATAGCGTAAGGGTCAACTTTGAATCCGTTTCAACGTCAACTTAACTCGCATCGTATACATCCAAGTTCGCAATGAACTTTTCCATACGCATCAACTCGTTTCTGATTTACCGCATCCCACTATACTTTGATCGCGTAACTGAGTTACTGATTATCCAACATCGAACCCTCAAGTCATACGAATCGTACTCAAATGAGTTTCGCCGTAACGTAACCAACTATCTCTAGGGCACTTTTTATTCGCATCAACCAACTCTTCACCGTAGTCGCACATCGTACGATCCGATTATATTTTGCCTCGTCCAACATTTCTATCGAGATTGTAAGTCGTGCGATTCGATTACCATTCGCGTATTCTAACATTTTTGTCGAGATCGTAAGTCGTGCGATTCGATTATAATTTGTATCATTGAACATTTTCATCGAGCTCGCAAGTCGTACGCGCTCGAATACAACGTTTCAAGTTTCCTATCCCGTCGATCCGATTGTTGCCTTAAGGCATAATCGTTTCGCTAGTTTCCGTCATTCGACCGACACATAAATTTTCAATCGACGTATCATTCAATAATACAAGTCCTGCCTTACCGTTCTAACCGATCATCGAAGAACACTTGCATCAACATGCCGTTATACAAATTCTCATTCGAGTCTCGGTGCTATCCCGTCCGTTGCGGACGAATCTTCCGCAATTTTTACAATACGTCTATGTAATCCATCGCACAAGTGGTATATCATATACCACTCGGAATCGAGTCATTCATCGCATACGTGGTATGGCATATACCACTCAGAAATCAAGTCATTTCCCTCGCAACATACTCTTTACGAACCAACGATCTCTTCCGACTCACGATTTCCGTAGTGATCGTGCTTGATCACAACCGTAACTTTGATTAAATCAAATTCCGACACAACTCGGCCAATGCATTCATCTGCCAACACAAGCTCGATGTGCCACCGAACCGATTTTGTTTCTCAATTTATAACTTTTGTTTTCTTTCGTTGCATCTTGTACAACAATTCATTCTCGATATTTATTGCACTTTGTACAGCGATTTCACTTTGATATGTGTTGCACCACGTGCAACAATTTACTTCCGATACGCGTTGCACATCGTGTACCGACTTATTTTTGACATTCATTACACTCGTGCAATGATTTATTTTAGATATCTATTACACCTCGTACAACAATTTATTCCCGACATTCAAAATCAATACTCGAATCCATTTAACATATTCGATATTGACTTATCACTTTCATCGCAACACGTATTCAAAATCAATATGTGAATCCGTACGACACATTCTATATCAACTTTTATTTTCTTTTCAACGCATCATTTACAATCAACGCGTGGCAATTGCTGCAGCAACATTCTACGACTTTCATTATATTGATGCAACCAACATTTCTCCTATCGATCGTTGCAAACAACGAATATCTCAAATTATAATTCACGACGTGTTGCATTCGCAGCAACAATTCCTTGAATTTACATCTCGCAACTTGTTGCACTTACATCAACAAACCTTTCACGACTTTTCCAGCAACACCATATAATTTTCAAAACAACACGCGGCAAAATTACATGATTTGTATTAGACTTATTGTATGGAACATCCAGTGCGGCATCGAGTAAAGTCAAGAGTGATTCGATTGGTGGTAGGCAACTTTTTGAATGGTAATGAAGCGAGCATCCAGAGAAAATTGAGCCTAGAGCTCTGATACCAATTTGTCATGCCCCGACCCAAAATCACTCGAATCATCGTCCTCGCAGGAGGCGTGATGCCGCACGAGCTTGGAGTTGCGCTCGTGCAAGGCAAGATGACAAGTTCTCAAATGGTTATCTTTGAGTTGAACATTAACAACGAAAGAAAAACAGAGTATATGAAATATTTCTCTTTATTGATATTCAAAATGAGATTACAAAGGCTTTCGATAGCCCAACAATATATGCCAGATTGGCTACAACACTCAGGTTCTCTCTTGTCCACAAAGGATTTTATCGTGCCATACATCATGTCTTCTATATCTCGGCCGCATCAATCATGTTGCATGTCCGAGCGTCAATACGGTTGCACGCCTCAATACGCTTCGGCATTCCAAGCCTCAACGCGTTCAAGCGAAGCTCCGCCGCGAGCAGACCAATCCCTGAACCTGCTAGCAAACTAGTAGGGGATTAGTACTTTCGTCCTCGCTGTACTGATCAAAAACTCACTTAACAAACCGACATTTAGTATTGTATTGATTCATGCAAACATACAATTTAGTTCTCTTTCTATGTTCTTCTTAGGATGAGTTCATGGCATATTCGAAGACTGTAAGCATGTTATCATGGCAAGCATCTTATTCAATTAGCATAAGTAAACAGGCAAGAAATCTTGTGTTTGTTTCGTGGCGCGACTTACCAATATCGATGCACTCGCCATTGCACCGACGCAAGGTGAATACGCCTATCAGCTTTCCCTGTCATGTTATAAGTGCTATCTATACGGATCTATATGTGCATGATATGAGTGTACCTTGCACTTTCGACCTAGGATCCGTCCATGCAGGATATATGTATACCTTGCACTTCCAACCCATCGCCCTTAACTATATGAAGGTCACTAGCTTTTCGGGATAGAATAGACTTATATTTATCGAATTGAAGATGTAAGACAACGATCACTCTGTTGCGGTTGCTAACCCAAACAATCAGAGGACCCCCGAAACACTCGTGTAAGTGGCTTATCACATTCACTAGAAGGTCGCTACCCGTCTAGATGAAGTGCACCAACAATACCGATTATCGTAGTCCCTCCTAGGCCGAACAGTCCCAGCGCCCTGGTGCGCCACGTTCGAGGGATTTCCCGTGCACGGGCTATACGTCTTTAAGTCCACTTGACCATGCAACACATCTTATCTTTCATACAACCAAGCAAGTTCGCTTATCTCTATTTCAATTGGCACAACGCCCCAATGTTCTCAATGAATGCCCCGAAGGCCACGAATATTTCGAAGGCACCATACCGCATCGACAGTTATGTCACATCCGTGCCACAACTGTTCTCTTCTTCACCATGATGCCATCTTTTGTAAGTATTGTGCAGCTTCGCACATTCGTCGTCTTTTCTTGCATCGTGCATTCAATGCACGCCTCGAAGCAGTGTTTCCGTATTATACGCCTTAGTATTCAATATGTTATACTTATGTTCCATTCTTCCGATTCGTACAACTGAGGCACGCCTTGATAAGGTATTCAATGTTCTATCGCTCGTGCACTGAGGCACTCGTACCGATATAGTCTTTCAATATTCTAGCATGCTAACTCGTGTACGGGGGCATGGAATGACTTATGCACTGGGGCACTCGTCGATACAGTTATCCCATATTCTTATGGCTTGCACACCGAGGCACTCGCCTTTACGATATTCAGTGTTCTATAGCGACTCGTATATTTGCTGTACGATTTATTTCAATTGTTCTATCTAGTGTTCGATACACACTATGTTTATCTCTCTATCGAGCCACGCCCATGGCGTTGATAGGTTAACTCAGCATACAAAGATATATATTTTACTTAGGCATAAAGGAGTAGGAAAAAGAGTCAATGTCTCCCCACCTTGAATCGATGCGCCTTGTTATTTTGTCGAGCCGATACGGCTCGATTTCATAACTTCGTTGTACGGACAACTCTCCTGACTTAGCCATTCGAGTACTTCGTGCTTCATTGAATTATACGTCCGATTTTGGCTTACCGTGCCAACGCCATAGTCCGTCGCAAGACGACGATTGGTTTTGCAGACCCCTTACTGAATAAGACAAAATGCCGACCTCTAATATTCCAGCGTAAATGGATAGCCTGCACACGAAACCAACTAAAATTAATACTTATTCGAATCGGTCAATTGCCTTGCATCGATTCAATTTCTTAGAATCTTCGAACCGACTCAATGCTTTCCCTCGGGCCAACTTAACACTTGCATCGATCTTACTCGATGCGTTCCTCGGATCAATGTAACTATCCGACTCGATGCATCCTCTTGGGACAACGCAACTCTTTGTATCGATTCGCATCGATACGTAATTGGGTCAACACAACTCTTCGAGTCAATGACTCAGCATAGTGCACCGTGCGGAGCGGGGTATTACAGTATCTATATGCGACTCACGACTTCGTGGCATACAAGTGTCGAGGCTAATGAATGCAACACACACAAAGGGTGGTCCCTTAACTCTAGGCCAAAGTCCAACAAGAAAACTAAAGTATAGTAATTTGCATCTACATACAGTTTGGAAAGGACAATTTTATATTTGCTAGAAATAAGTAAAAGCATGCATGATATTGAGCAATTAGATAAACAATAAAGGCAAGGTGTCTTGCCTGGTGTGTCGCCTGGTGTGGTGCGGTGATCATGTCTCGGTTGTGCAATAGCCATGGTTTGTCATGAAGAAGTCCGAATTCGAAAAGAAAATAGGAAGCATTTGATTAGTTATGATCGGAACAATCTAACTAAGAGGGAATTCAATTTAGATAAGTTATTCCTTAGTTAATATATATATTAGAAAACTATTTAGAAAACATTTATAAACTATTTTTAAAATATTAAAACATATTTATAACCTTATTAGACAATTAGAATTAGAAGACAATAGATAATTATAAAATATTTTTCTTTAAGACAAAGTAACTTCTAATTGTCTAGAAATTATTATTAGTCAAAAATATTTTTAAGTAAATAACTAAAATCTCAGGAAAATAATAATTTAGGTTTTAAAACCTACTTTTGTCATATATATATATATATATATATATATATATATATATATATATATATATATATATATTCTTTTGTCAAAATAAATTATATTTTAAATAGCTATAATTATATAATATTTATATAAAACAAATAGTAATACTATTAGTAAGAAACTAATAATGATAACAATAATAATAATAATAATAATAATATATAGCAGCACTAGCTGCTGTTCTCAAAACGTGAAGAGAGTAAGAGAGAGGGCTAAGGAGAGGTGAGGAAGAAGAAGAGGTGGAGAGAGAAGAGAAAATTACCAAGGGGGTCTCGCCCAGGGCGACGCCGACGCGGAGGACTGGGCTCGGCGGCTTGGTAGCGGCCATCCGTGGGGCGCTGCTCACGGAGGAGCAACTGGTGGTCGATCTGTGCCAGGAAAGGCGAAGAGGGCTCGAGCTCTCCGGAGGACTCTCGCCGGACGGGGCCGCCGGGGAATCGACGTAGCGCTAGATCTGGCCGATGCGGGCGACGGAGGGCGAGCTGGGCTCGTCGGCAACGGCTGCGGGCGGCTCATCCATCAGTGAAGGAAGGCAGCTGAGCACCAGACCAGGGTGATGGCCCGACGCGGGGCGGTCACGCCTTGGTAGTACACGAGGCGGTCCATGCGGCTTGCCGTCGGCCACTTGCGCGGAGGCGCGGTGCTCTGGCACAGATGGGCCCAGATGAGTGGAGGAAAAAGTCGGCCACTTGCGGCTACGGGGACGCATGGAGGAGTTGCCGGCGGGGCGCAGCCACGGTCTCGGCGGAGCTCGGCCGTTGTTCTAGCAACGGGTCTACCGATCCGATCTAGCGGCGGAGGCAGGTGAGGGTTCTGCTTTCATTAATTTTATTTATTTGGGTGTTCTAATTGATGGTAGTGGTGATGAGGGTTGGGAATTTTCGGCGGTGGCCGGGGGCGGCAGAGAACTTTGGTGGTTAGGAGAGTAGGAGAAGGTTTTAGGTGGCCGGGCGACTGATGGGTTTCTGCGATCGTCGGTATTGGGCGCCGGTGGATCGCTGGTGGTTGCGGTTGGTGGTTTCATGGAGATGGTGGTCTGTGTGGTGTCGGCGATGATGGCGGTGGTTGGTTGCCCTGGTTGTGTCGAGTCTTGATCGGGAGAGGAGGTGGTGGCGATGATGGCATGGAGATGGTGGTGGTCGTCTCCTGACGGGTTGGTCAGAGTGGCCAGGAGTCCGGCGACGGAGGTGACGGTGATGATGACGGGACTGTTGGGGGTTCGCCGATGGCGGCATGGGGCAGTGTAGAGGAGATGTGTCTGGGATTGTCGGACACGGTGTCAGGAACAATTGTAAATGTAAAATTATAGTAGATGAGAATAAGGCACAGACACGATACACCTGTGGAGAATTTGGATGGTAAAAGTTTTTATGGAGAAGTGCAGAGGAGCCTCTCCTTATATAGGAGGTGGTGCTCCTAGTTGGATATGCATTAGGATGGTTTAAATCCCCCGTGGATAATTCCGGCTCTTTATTTAAATTACTTTAAATCAATTCAACAATATCCCAAAATATAAACTAGAAGATCTCATCATTTAATTCAATAACCATTTTAAAGCTATCCAATAAAATCAAATATCATTTTAATTCATAATAACTGATTTAGAATTATCTCTTTAACCAAATAAATTTCAAACCAAAATAATATAGATAAATTCTATCTTCAAATTTGAAATTATTTAAATAAGCCGATAAATCAATTTTACCGTAATTAAATTTTATGTTAAATCAACAATATTTAAAAATATCTTTTTTGAAATAATAAAAGAATAATAATATTTTATTTTGAAAATGCAATTATACATGTACTAGTTTTATGCAAATATTTTTCTAATCATAGTTTTCTAAATGGCTACTATATTTGATCAATAAATAAATTAGTCTCTTAAAGCAAATAAAATATTTATCGTATATTATTTTCGAAAACTATTACTATCTTTTATATGAAGGCAATTTATAATAAAACATTTTTATATAAAAAATATACATACTGAAAACACGTGTAGGCAACTCTAGAGGGGGGTGAATAGAGTTTGTGTCAATAATCACCAAATAAAAATTAACTCTATATCACCTCCACAAAAACAACTATCAAGATAGTAAATAAATCAGAAATAAATACGGAAGTAAATAAAGATCAGAAGAGCATTCGCAGACACAGCAGTTTTAACCTGGTTTCCCTCGTGGAGGACTAGTCCAGGCCTGAGAACTCTAGCTCAGGATTCAAATCCACTATTTGTGAAATAGTAGTTTACAACCCGTGCCTTTTCTTCAGAAGAGCACGTCAACTTCTTACAGAGGATCGCAGTGGCGATTTGCTTGGATTTTTCCAAGCGACTTGGAATTGTCCAAGTGACTTTTCTTTTCAACTCTTGCACAAAAACTTCTAGCTGAATCGCACTTGAGCACCTTAGGGCTTAGGAAGTTTTGTGGCTAGTAGATTGGAAGAGTAAGGCTCTTGACTATATAGGCTATGTATGAGAAGAAGAATAGAAGAGTGGATGGTTTCAAATGAGAGAAACCAAGGCCTATTTATAGGATTCGGGACAAGCAGAATTCGGCCAGAATTCGGTATGGATAATTCAAATTTTTGGCCGTTGGACAGCTTGCAACTAGCTAACCCTAAAATTAGGGTTCCTGATTTCTAGGGGACAGAGTTCGGCCCGAACTCTGTGTGGAGGCAGAGTTCGGCCCGAACTCTGTCTCCAGCAGACAGAATTGGTCCATTGGGCTTTTGGACTTTGTGGAGCTTGGGCTTGGTTCAGGAATTGGTCTGTTTGTATGGTAGATCTTGGAGAGATATGTATAGGGGTTGAGATGACTCAGTGCGACTCAACGTACACATTCTCCTAGACTCAATAAATTGAAGATTACAGACATGGAACAAACAGGAAAACCAAGAGCCCTTTGATGATGCCTTTCTTCTGATATTTGAGCAGCCATGAAGACATCTTTTTCCCTGACAGCAGTCGTCCAAAGATATACAGATCTGAAAATCTGAATACCTTTCGGGGGCTTCGCCCCCGAACCCCCGACGGGGGGCGCTGCTCCCTCGACCCCTGTCCGCTGACCGGGCAGCGGAACCCCCGATGCGAGGCCCCGGATAGGTCGCTAGGCGGTTCGAAGAAATCTTTTTGTATGACGTCGTCTTCGCTCCATCATTAATTCTTCATTGCCTATGTCCTGTTTGATCATGCTTACTGCATGTCTACAAATACATGTTAGGCCAGCAAAATATGTTGCAGTACGATACAAGCATAGCAATATAATATGGGACAATTAGGACATTGCTAAGTTTAAGTAACAACATGATAGCATGTTAGGCCAACAAAATATGTTGCAGTATGATACAAGCATAGCAATATAATATAGGACAATTGGGACAATGCTAAGTTTAAGTAGCAACATGATAGTGAGTATATGAATATTAGTGACATCATTATGTTAAACTTAACTGATTAGCCATATTCAAAAACAAAATATAATCATTGGGCCAACAATCTCCCCCTTTTTGATTATGGCAAATCGGTTAAGTTTAAGAAAGATATGATAGATGCATGTATCACTAATAAACACATAGTACTATAATATTGTGTGCTAACTTAAACTTATTTCTCCCCCTTTGACATGATCAAAAAATAAGCTCCCCCATAATAAGGGATAAACCAAACTCAAGCATAAGTGAAGGAGGAAGGCATAGACAATCATGATCAAGATATTCTAAATGAGGAACAATGGGAGAAGTGTGTAAAGACAAGTATAGAAACTACATACCCAATGTAGAGTGCCAAATAGAAAATAGCTTGTCAAGACACAAATAGTTGGTAAAACTAAAAGAATTTGAAAATAATCAATAGATAGTTTACCAACATGAAATCCAAGAAAGACATTTAAAACATAGTATGATATGAAATCCAAGAAAGACATCAAAAAACTTTTGGAAGAGAATTAAAAAAATTCAGTCAAAACCCCTAGGGATAAGATAATTGCAAATAATAGATATCAAAGAAGAAAGATACCAATGAAACTATAGATATCAAAGAAGAAAGATACCAATTGAAATATACAAACTTGATATCAATTGAAATATGAAAACTTGAAACATTGATCAATGAAACTATGATAGTTACAATTGTCCACAGATAAATAGTGGAACAAAATCAAGGAATGATCAATGTAAAATATAGCAATTGAAATAAATAAACTTGAAACATTGATCAATAAAACTATGATAGCACAATTGTCCACCGATAAATTGTGGAACAAAGTAAACGAATGATCAATGTAAAATAAGGCAATTGATATAAAATAATCTCATTATTTACAAATCTATTTGCTTATCCAAAATTCATGCATTTGAACTCAATTACCATATCATGCTTTATGAATACTCTTTAAAATAAACATGAAGGTAAAGGAGAAAAATATTTGAGAAGGAGAAATTCAATCGACTTAAATGCTCCCCCTCAAACTATTACCAGTATAGATAAAATCATGAATTTTGGGTAAGTCCTCAATAAGGAAAGCCAAATCAATTAAACATACAAAGAGAGCCAAATCATAGAAAGTCATATCAAAGAAAGCACAATAGTCACTAAGATAAAATACGAAAGTAAATATTAACGAGATGACTCATATCAAAGAAATATGATGAAAACAATTGCATAAACTCTCATAAACCTTTCAAAAAATAACAGTATCATGACCTCAATCACTAAGATATAAATAATGATAAAAATATGGGTCAATGATGAACTAGGTATACGACATATTAAAGGATATAAATGAATTGAACCAATTTATTTGCTCCCCCTTAAAATATGCGTATCTAGTTCCAAAGCACTTATAGCATAAATAAAATGATAACTACAAGATCTAGGGGTAAATCAACTATTGATTTCTCCCCCTTGCTCAATGCATATAAGGCTATAAAGACGACATAAAACAAATAATGTCATCTTTAGGAGAGATATCCAATAAAATAGTCACTAAAGATGAACGATCAAAATAATATCTCAATTTAGCACATGTAATCAAAAGACGACATACACTAACCTATATAGAAGAATATCATATTGAAATATGATAGATCAATGCATGTTATCTTTTGAGAAGAAGATCATCATGAAAAGAGATAAGGTCCATTAGAAAAATATTATTATGATCAAGAATAATAAGGACCATTAGAAAAATATCATCATGAAAAGGAATAATAAGGTCCATTAGAAAAATATCATTATGAAAAGGAATAATAAGGTCTATTAGAAAAATATCATCATGAAAAGGAATAATAAGGTCCATTAGAAAAATATAATCATGAAAAGGAATAATAAGGTCCATTAAAAACAATCATGATGAGAATCACAATATAGCTCAAAAGATAAAAATACAACTAAAGAAAAATGTCATCATGAATAAAGTCAATTAAATCAATCATGAAGAAAGTCAATTAAATCAATCATGAGGAAATTCAAAATATAGCTCAAAAATAATAAAGCTCAAATATCATGTCCATGATTATCTAATTAAGAAATGATCAACCAACTTATTGCTTTACAAGGACTATGCATGTTTTACCACATATGTACCCATCAACGGATAATAATCCAACCTTGCTAATACTAAATGAGAAACCAATGAAGTTCAAATAGCAAAGAGCATATGTGATAATCCATGAGTAGTCAAAGTAGAGTAATAAATTAACTTGATAACCACATAATTAGATAATATAGGACTACTCAATCATTAGGATCATTTATAAAGTAAACCATTAAATAATTATGATCCGTCATAAATCCCATATAAAAACCATATAAACAAACCAATGGAAAATATAGAAAAGAGTCAATCTTATTTAAATTATTACAGATTTAATCTAAAGAGATGTAATCTGATAGTATGATAAAATCATGACTACAAAAGATGAGAGAAGTTTAAAAGATGCTTATCAATGACTAGTATGGAAGGAAGTTAAAGTGATGAATCACAAATCTCAACGAAAACAAGATTAAAATAAAGAAATTTGTTAAACTAATTTTAGAGACCAAACATATGCATCTAAAGTAGAATACAAATCTCATCAAGAAAATTCATAAATCTTGTTTTTGTAATCTAGCATATCACATATAGATTGAAATTCAAGAAGATAGCTAGATGAGTGAAAGTGAATAAAAATTATGTAGCTTAACAATATATCACAAATAAGCAAGCTAGCTACATAACTAATTAAGATTAATGAGATAGGCCATTAACATGATAAATGTGCTCATTAAATCTTAAGTCACTAACACCCAAAAAAAAAAAAACACATGCTTAAGCATAGAGTTCATCATAAGGGCAATACATTTTGAATGATCAAAATGATTATATACTCTTTGCTAAGCAAGGATAAGAGTGTAAGATAGCAAGCAAATGAATTAGACTCTTATCAAGTAAAAGACAAAAGAGATGTTCATGAAAACACAGTAGAGCAAATCTCTTTGCCAAATATTGAGATTAACCCAAGATAATGAAATAATAGATTGATCTAGAGAGTGCAAAATTATAACCATTATGAAAGTGTATTCTCTAGAAATGGAAAATCTCAAAGTAGAAAATCAACCCATAATAGCTAAGGACATGAGAAGTATGATATATCAATTACATGTATTCTCATGTGCTACAAAACATCATTGGGCATTAATAATAAAATATTTATAGCTCAAATATAAGGCTTGATATGATGAAGTATTCTGGAACTTAGGGGTGGATCCAGAACTAGATAATGGTTGCATATAGAGCTTAATAAATCTTCAGTCTATAAAGTATTGATCACTTTGGGTTAGCTGTAGGGGCCGGTTCCCAGCTAGCAGTAGTCCGAATGCTAGTGCACCGTGTCGCTTCAGGTTATTTACACCTGTAGGACAGAAGGACCCTTTCGACTTGTTCCCAAAATGTTCTTTACTTTTAAGAACTTAGATTTAAAAGAATATACGCAGTATCATCAAACACCATCAATATCCAAAAATTCTAAGTATAAGAAAGGTAAATACCCAAATAACAATCAAAGAATGATCATAAAAATTTGCTAAGAGTATTTTCAAAACAAATATTTTCATAATACACTTTATGAAAATAAATATATAGAAGATTCATATTCAAAATAAGTATGATGATCTCAACAAGTAAGGTAAAGCACAAAACCAAGCAATTTTTAAAAGAACTTCCATAAAAGTTATGAACAAGACACTAATAAATATGTTCTCTCAACATTCCAACTTAAAGGCATTTGAATAAATAAATATCAACATTTGGAATCAATAATGGCCATTGGATCTAAAATTTGATCAACGGCTGAGGTTGTTTCCGGTTCTGGAACAACCAGGCCGAATTCGGCCCGAACTCTGGTAAGGGCAGAGTTCGGCCCGAATTCCGGATTCTGGTGACAGAACTGGAATCAGGCTGAAAATTGGTTAAGCGAAAAAGATCAAAATAAGAGTGAAAGACATGTATCCATAAAGTCAACAAATAAAAGCCAATAAGATATCATTAAAAGAAGACTTTAAGCTAATTGATTCAAGTGGAGATAACACAAATTTAGTCAAAAGAATCAATAGCTAAATTATAAGGTAAGCACAAGTATGAATAAATATTCTTCAAAATAATATGAAACTTGAGCTTATCTCATATACCCACATAAAGATATTTATACAAAAATAGATGTCAATATAATAAATACATGATCTACATGTAAATGAAGAATTAATGAATATAGTCATGTATCCATCATGAATGTTTGAAAAACTATCACAAATTCAAAAGCACGTATAAATAGACTTTATCAGGCAAGAACATAATTGATTCTCAAGAGGATAATCAAAATAAAATATGAGAATCGATAATGAATGTATTATGCAAGCACAAGATAAAAAGTAGTATAAGTGTATACTTGTCAAGTGATAAGAAGCTTGTGCTAAACACATATATTCACAAAAACCAATTAAATACAAATCGGCAAGAAGTAACTATCTCAAAAACATTAAAAATGGAGAGTCAAACTTTAAAACAAAATTCAAGAATCAAGCTCCAATGAACTAGAGTGATATGCATGCTTTATAAAGACAAAGAATAGCGAGCATGCATATGTAAATGTGTCACACTACTAGAAAATGAGTGATAAACTACATAGTGTGAACTAATCATTTAAAGCCGTGTAACTAGTCATGCTAGATAAAAGAAAAAGAAAATCAACTAAGCATGCTAGTATTATATCTCACATTAATTTATATAATAAGCAACTAAAGGATATCAATGTGAGCTAGTAGCAAGACATAAAGAAAAACATGCTAGATTCTACAAATATAAACCATTTAGAGAGAATCGTTTAACATGTTACCAAAGTGGCTCTAGTGGCCACACTTGTGTTGGTGCAATTGCTTGGAAGATGACCTTTGAGATTTGCAACCACCAACACGCTCCTTGGTGCTATATCCCGATACAAGAAGCTCCACCTACAACATTAGGCGAAGACTTTGGTATCCAAATAAACTTGGATCCACATTTGTTAGCTTTAGGGACCCACATACAATTTACTCTAGCATTGGTAGAAAAACTCCTACGAATAGGACAAGTTACACTCATGTGTCCAATGCGAGAGCAATAGAAGCACCTAATACTAGTGTGTGCACATGTATCAGAATGAGCATGATTATGAGCATGTGACATACTAGAATGATGAATATCTCTAGAGTGAGTATGCATGGATTTGGTCTTAAGAGTATCATGCAAATCATTATGCACACAAGTAAGAGAATCACTATGCATGGATTTGGTCTTAAGAATATCATGTTCTAATAGCAAATCATTATGCAAACAAGTAAGAGAATCAAATTTAGCATTTAAAGCATAATTCTCTTTTTCAAATAAAGCAATTCTAGAAATAAAATTATCATTTTGTTTCTTTAAAGAGTCAATAGAAGAATCATGCAAATGATTTAGCTCATGTGCTTGCTTCTTAAGATCTTCTATTGATGAGGAAAGAGATTTGATTTTCAAAATTAAAGAATCATTCAAACTCTTTAAAGAAACACAAGATGAGTTTTGAGAGTCAAGTCTAGATAATAAATCATTGATTTCATTTCTCAAAAACTCATTAGCTTCTTCTAAATGAATAACCTTTTCTACAAGTTTTTCATTTGTAGAATGAAAAGCCTTAGCAAACTTCAAGGATTGGTTAGCCATGGCTTTCCACTTAGAGCACTTATTGCATTTAGAAGAAACATGATTGTCTATGCTACTAGAAGTAAAACTCTCTTCATCGGAGGAAGAAGAATACGATGCCATACACAAATAAACAAGGATCTACTCTAAGGATGTTAAGCCTAACAATAGAGACCTTGCTCTGATACCAATTGAAAACACGTGTAGGCAACTCTAGAGGGGGGTGAATAGAGTTTGTGTCAATAATCACCAAATAAAAATTAACTCTATATCACCTCCACAAAAACAACTATCAAGATAGTAAATAAATCAGAAATAAATGCGAAAGTAAATAAAGATCAGAAGAGCATTCGCAGACACAGCAGTTTTAACCTGGTTTCCCTCGTGGAGGACTAGTCCAGGCCTGAGAACTCTAGCTCAGGATTCAAATCCACTATTTATGAAATAGTAGTTTACAACCCGTACCTTTTCTTCAGAAGAGCACGTCAACTTCTTACAGAGGATCGCAGTGGCGATTTGCTTGGATTTTTCCAAGCGACTTGGAATTGTCCAAGTGACTTTTCTTTTCAACTCTTGCACAAAAACTTCTAGCTGAATCGCACTTGAGCACCTTAGGGCTTAGGAAGTTTTGTGGCTAGTAGATTGGAAGAGTAAGGCTCTTGACTATATAGGCTATGTATGAGAAGAAGAATAGAAGAGTGGATGGTTTCAAATGAGAGAAACCAAGGCCTATTTATAGGATTCGGGACAAGCAGAATTCGGCCAGAATTCGGTATGGATAATTCAAATTTTTGGCCGTTGGACAGCTTGCAACTAGCTAACCCTAAAATTAGGGTTCCTGATTTCTAGGGGACAGAGTTCGGCCCGAACTCTGTGTGGAGGCAGAGTTCGGCCCGAACTCTGTCTCCAGCAGACAGAATTGGTCCATTGGGCTTTTGGACTTTGTGGAGCTTGGGCTTGGTTCAGGAATTGGTCTGTTTGTATGGTAGATCTTGGAGAGATATGTATAGGGGTTGAGATGACTCAGTGCGACTCAACGTACACATTCTCCTAGACTCAATAAATTGAAGATTACAGACATGGAACAAACAGGAAAACCAAAAGCCCTTTGATGATGCCTTTCTTCTGATATTTGAGCAGCCATGAAAACATCTTTTTCCCTGACAGCAGTCGTCCAAAGATATACAGATCTGAAAATCTGAATACCTTTCGGGGGCTTCGCCCCCGAACCCCCGACGGGGGGCGCTGCTCCCTCGACCCCTGTCCGCTGACCGGGCAGCGGAACCCCCGATGCGAGGCCCCGGATAGGTCGCTAGGCGGTTCGAAGAAATCTTTTTGTATGACGTCATCTTCGCTCCATCATTAATTCTTCATTGCCTATGTCCTGTTTGATCATGTTTGATCATGCTTACTGCATGTCTACAAATACATGTTAGGCCAGCAAAATATGTTGCAGTACGATACAAGCATAACAATATAATATGGGACAATTAGGACATTGCTAAGTTTAAGTAACAACATGATAGCATGTTAGGCCAACAAAATATGTTGCAGTATGATACAAGCATAGCAATATAATATAGGACAATTGGGACAATGCTAAGTTTAAGTAGCAACATGATAGTGAGTATATGAATATTAGTGACATCATTATGTTAAACTTAACTGATTAGCCATATTCAAAAACAAAATATAATCATTGGGCCAACACGTACCTCGCACGTATTCGCACTCGACGAGAAAAATACGAATCACAAACTCGTACGCGGCATACAAATACGAAGTACAAATTAAATACCATTAAAAAAAATCATAGTAGAAATTTAGGAGGGTTTACATCCTGTCCAACTTAAAAGAATTTCGTCCTCAAAATTTAGGAATAATTAGGATAGGTAGGGTTGAGGAAACACAAGAGTTTCTCGATATGAAGTACGATCACTATTTAAGCAAGGAGTTGATAAGGGAATCTAATGAAAACAGTCAATTTGAATAGTTGTAATTTAGAGGACTATGAGGAAAAATCACGGTATAGAATAAAAAGCGATCATATGCATGACACCACAATCAGTACCTAAATTCGATCATACTACCACTAGTCCATGTAATTCAAGGATAACTTTCAAATGTTTGATCAATTAACTTCAAGATGTGTGGGGGTTTTACCGAATAGATGTCTCAATCAGCACTCGCCCTTGATCTCTACTCGTGTCACCTAATCTTTTCGAAATCTTGACCTGATCACATGCTTATATCCTCGATCTATCATGGTCCTTCCTTATTATTTCCTATGTTATTTCTTCAGTGGCATAGTTCCTGGTCCTACCGATCAGTCGGGAGGAGCTCAACCAGCACCCCAGCAGCAATAAGAAGATCAAGCCCAGCACTCGGGAGCAGCATCCCGAGTTATGCACTCTGATGACCCAGAGTCCCCAGTTCAGCCAGTCCAGCCTGTAGAGTCCGACAACAGGGACTTGATTGGATTTATCAGGGAATTACTTGCATCACAGGATCGTCGGGGCGATGTCCTGTATCAGACAGTACAAGATGCCATGGGCAGAGTTGGTTACCAAGGGAATAATGCAGCTAACAATTTAAAGCGCCTGGACCCTTCCTTCTTTGACGGCAGCGAAGACACGATTGCAGCTGATGCCTGGCTCCAGAACATCAAAATTATCTTGGGAGCAACCAAGACTCCAGAGGAAGAGAAGGTGGCTGTAGTGCGCCTACAGTTATTGGACTTAGCCCGCACCTGGTGGACGATGTTGGCAGTAGGATTGGCGACGCCTGTCCCATGGGCGACATTCAGTGACAAGTTTCAGATCAAGTACTTTGATGCAGTGGCTCAACATGATCTGCAAACGAGGTTCACCAATTTGAAATAGATGAGCAGGACGGTCGATGGATATGCGGTCGAGTTTTTAAGACTGAGTCAGTTTGCTCCCACCTTGGTAGCAACCGAGTTGGATCGAGCCCAGTGGTTCCAGCAGGGACTCCACTTAGAGATTATTCTAGCGGTGGAGCAGTTCGAGCATCAGAATTTTGATGCTGTCTTGAGGGCAGCTAGGAAGCACGAGTATACCTCACAGAGGATCGTGGACCGAACCGAAAGCAGGAAGAGGTCTCATGGGCAGATGTCCCAGTCATTAGCACCAGCCCCGGCAGCTAGGGCTTTGACTATTGGAGCTCCTAGGAGGGCGACCACAGCTTCATCGATTCAGCACTCGACACCGACGTATCTTCAGCAGCAGAAGCAGACACAGTCTTCCGCAATGGGCTGCTCTTATTATGGAAAGTCAGGGCATGTAGTGTCAGAATACCGCAGAGCACATAGATTATGCTTGGCTTGTGGGGCACCGGACCATATGATAGGGTCCTGTCCGAATAGAGCCAGTTCATCCTCGTTGAACCTACCTAGTCCATCGGTTAGAGGACCAGCCCCAACACTAGTACAGTAGCAGCAACAGTACCAGTCTTCGAGGCCATTGCCGCCTCAGGCACAAGCCTTCCAACAGCAGAGACCCCAGCAGTATGTCCAGACCCAAGCTCATATGCAGAACCGACAGAGAGGTTTCCAGCATGGTGTCTTCTTTATGCTTTATTGTCACTCCCCATTTCCGGAATACGTAAATTTTTGATTTTTCATGTCAATGGTATCTGGCACCTGTATCTTTATTGCATTTATCCTGTATTTGTAACTGGCCATGGCATGGAACAGTATCTCGTCGCGGATTAGTGTGCCACCCCTTGTCCTTGTCTGATTGTAGGCGTGGTTCACTGTTTCGATGATAAGATTTCTGAACCGTGTTGTGGTTAGGATTTTATTTAATTAATTTAATTAGTTGTATTATGTAGCAATTAACATGTCATTAGTCACATGGTTAAGAACATGCTTAAGCTTAGGGTTTCTTTGAGTCAACCCAACCCCTATATATATTCTCTTCCATACTCTCTCTCCTCATTCACTCTTTTATTTATTTTCCTCAAGCAAACTTTTAGGCAAGTACATCTTGCACCAAATGGAGAGATTATTATATTTTTATTTCTTGATTTTTTTTTGATATTATTTGTCTATATTGTTCTTCTCTTCATTCTCTACAAGTTTAGTTCTTGGAGTTTTTGATTTTAATGGCTAGTTTGGTGTAGATCTAAGTTTCTAAAACTAGGGTTCTATGGGTTTCCACGGTTTTGATCTATCAAACTTGGTTGTTTTCGAAAACTAATGGTCATAGGTTGTAGGAAATTTGATTCTACACAATTTTGACCTTTGAAAAGTTGGATTTCGACTTATTTTGAGGAAGTTATGGCCAAAACAGTATTTGGATATTTTCTATGTCATCAGTCCTGGTTTTGGCAGGGACGATGAATAGTGCTGCATGAGGATGCTGCATAGTACCGAGCCGCATGAGGATGCTGCATAGTACCGCATAGTGCCGAGCCGCATAAGGATTCTGCATAGTGCCGCATAGTGCCGAGCCGCATGAGGATGCTGCATAGTGCCGCATAGTGCCGAGCCGCATAAGGATTCTGCATAGTGCCGCATAGTGCCGAGCCGCATAAGGATTTTGCATAGTGCCGTATAGTGCCGAGCCGCATAAGGATTCTGCATAGTGCCGCATAGTGCCGAGCCGCATAAGGATGCTGCATAGTGCTGCATAGTGCCGAGCCGTATGAGGATGCTGCATAGTGCCGTATAGTACCGAGCCGCATAAGGATGCTGTATAGTGCCGTATAGTGTCGAGCTGCATGAGGATGCTGCATAGTGCCGAGCCGTATGAGGATGCTACATAGTGCTGCATAGTGCTGAATAGTGCCGCATAGTGCCTATTTTGGCTGTTTTTGGCTATTTTAAGTCCTATTTGGCTGAATTGTGGCCAGAATTTCTCCTAACTTCCAACATAAAAGTTGTAGATCTTTGTCTTGGCTTCAAGGACCTTCATGTCTCACTTTAACCTGAATTCATATGTGACTTTTATGTCACGAAGGGTCCACATGACTTTTTGACTTGACCATGTTCCTGACCTGATTACCTGTATACGTGCTGGTACCTATTCTAAGTGTGTATTGAGATACAATATTAGTATGCACTGCGGTGCTATTTAATGAGTGCACTGAGGTGTGACTCTACATGCTAAGTGATCCTTCGTGTTATATGTCAATACATGTGTACCTTCCAGCACAGTCATGATAATTGGTCAGTAATAGTGTCGTGGTAAAATGATTGTTGTTTGATGCATTATACTAAGCATGGATCTAGATTGAGCCGATGTGGATTCATACTTAGGGTACACGTACTATGGTACGACATATAGGAGGATGACCATGTGACCACGACATGTAATTCCAATATCGAGATAGGGTTAATCTAAGCAACTTAAATTGGTAGAAGCATTGAGAGGGAACATAATCTCGAGATCGTACGTCACCAGCCGCCCTGGGTCCCATCCTGGCACGTCGGGTTGGCCACCTCGGATACTGTATAGTCATCCGTACTAGTGGAGTACATTATCTGATTTGTGACTGCCGAGCCAGCTCTTCCTATAGGAGAGCTGGAACCGTTACTGCTTATTCTAGCGCGGTGGCCTTTCGAGGGACCGGTGCATTTCGTGCTTGCTTGTATATAATGGTTTGGCTAGCCCTGCTGGAATGCGATACGATCTGAGGATTCCTATATATATATTGCATTACTGGGATAACCCAGGCAAATCATAGAAAGCCGTAGGATTGATTGGCCGATTGTAAGCTGACTTGTTTGTGATATGTTTTCTTCTGTTAGCAACTGAGGAACATGGACTATCGTGGTGCGTGGTCCAACCCATGTCCTTGTTTGGTTGTTGGGTTGGGCTATTGTGCTGCGATAGGCTATGGACCGAAGTTGCGATCAGAAGCCCTTTTACCTGCCCATGGTTATAGGATATATCTTATCTCGGTACGATATTGGCACCGTTTATCCTTGTTTGGTTGTAAGGGTGTCGTATCGTCTCGATGATATGGTATAAGCCTATAAATCATGAATCAGGTCTTATTTAACTTATTGGATTTATCTCACTCTTTTGTGCCCCCTTGAGGTACTTGCTATTCGGGGCCTGACCCCCCTGGTTTTGTTTGGCCAGATTTCGTAGCAGCTCCAGAGGATCCAGCTTTCCACCCGAACAATGGTGCACACCAGGAGTATGGGCGCCAGGGACCATGAGTGGGTTTCTTCTTCACCGCTCTGATATCTTCTATTTTGTACTTGGCGTTTAGCCACCGACACTTGTTTAGCCGGCAGTTCTGAACACTAGTTTCCTTTACATAATTGTAATTAAATCAGACTGCAGCTGACTATAGTTATGTACTATTGACTCTCGGAACTAGCTCATCATTTTGTATAGCTAGACTCATGAATCATTCTGATGAAGCGTCGGGGACGCCTTACTGCTTTGTCTTATATGATCATTATTTACTGCTTTTTGTTTTGATTGATTGGGACATAGATGCTCTGTGGGACCATAAGAGACCTGATTGTAGCATGCACCCCCTAGTCTCTTGACAGCCACGATCGCCGTATGACGTTTATATACCTCATACGGTGTAGCTGGCCTAGTCCGTCTCAGTATTCCGGTACTGGGGCGTGACATTTATGCCTTTTAATTCCTTGCTTGTATGAATAATTGTTTGATTGGTTGCTAGTCATAGATGGCTTGTGCTTTAGTATAGCTTGTCCTGACATCTCTAGCCTCTTGATTAAATTCCGAGGGCGGAATTCTTTTAAGGTGGGTAGAGTTGTCACTCCCATTTTTCGTTATATGTATCTTCAATATACATATATGAATTTCTGACATTTATCAGGTGGACCGTAGTTAGACTTGTCTTGCTTAGCCTAGTCTTGGTTTAATCTTGACTTGGTTTATTTGATTTGGTTTGGTTCAATTTGACTTGGTTTAGCTTGCTTGGTTTATTTTGGTTTGGTTTGAGATGGTGAGGCTTACTATATAAGTCAACTCCACTCTATCTCCTTAATTTATTTCCCATCAACTCTTCTTCTTCTTCTCCATTAAAACCTCCCCCTCCAAAGGCAAGTGCTAGCTTGCTTCATGGAGGAACTCCATTTTTGTTGTTCCATTATCTTCCTTACATGATTCTAAGGCTATTTAGTACTTGGTATTTTTGGTTTTGAAGGATTAATTTTTGTAGATCTAAGTTTATGCAAAACTTGATTTTCTTGGGTTTTGATCTCTCAAACTTCCTTATTTTCGAGTTTTGATTGTTCCATGTTGTAGAAAATTCAATTTTACTCAAGTAAGACCTTTGAAAACCCGGGTTTCGATTTGTTTTGAGTGATTTATGATCTTGAGAAGTTCATGGGTTCAATGAACTTGTGCTCTCGGGTTGGGTAAGAAGCACAATGCTGGGCGTATAGATTTATTATGCGCCCACTGCACGCTTCCTTGGGAGCATAGTTATGTATGTGCCCAAGTCTCCCTTACTCCCTCTAGTGGGCGCATAGCCCCAAGGCCCACCCTAGCTTGGGCGCATAGTTTTGTATGCGCACAAGTACACCATGTCTCCTTTCCTTGGGCACATAGACCCTGTCATGCGCGTACTTGTCATATAGTGAGCTTTTTGACTTTCTTCAAGACATCCTGACTCCACCCTTTGGGCACATGCATGCAGGCGCATGCATGTGGGCGCATAGCTCCTGACGCATGCCTTCCCAAAACCCTTGTCTCTCCATGATACCTCCTGCATTAGGCACATAGCCTTGGGCGCATGCCATTCTCAGCACATCCATCTTCGGTGCACGCTCATCATAATACCCCTTGGTCCTTAATGTGAATCATAACGTTGTTTGTACCCTTTACTTGACTAAGTCCTATAATGTTATTTTCCATGTTGCACATGTACTCTGAGCTCTAAACACAATCTTGGTGTGGCATGTACACTCTCTAACAACTCCTTGATAGTGATCCGTCATGGTGCACTTATATGAACACGACATGACAATATGACCTTACATGATAACTCTTGATAGTGACCCATCGTTGTGCACTCTTGACCAGTAACTTGACATGATAATTCTTGATGGTGGTCCGTTGTGACACACTCTTGACATGATAAGTAACCTAACATGACATGTATAATCAAGATGCTGTTGCGACGGCTATTCTTCTTGCTAATACAACTCTTTTGGACACCATGGTTGAATGTATTGTGTATGCGTGCACAAACTACATGTCTCGTCTGGCATCATGTCTAGGACATGGATTCCTGATTACCACGGTCAGGGATTCATACTGAATCTGACTAGGTTAATTACTAGATTGATCAAAGTAGCTCATATAGAGAGATGTTTCCAGTTACAGGCGATCCCGTTATCTGGGCGCCTTGAATGGACTTGTAGCCTGCCATCGAGTAGGGCACATTTTCAGTCCACTGTCATGTGAGGCACTTCTTGAAATAAGTAATATGCACACTGTCATGTGTTGCACTCTAAGTCATCTAATAATTCTTGATAACTCTTACGTGAACCTCGCCTGGATAACCTGGATAGCTGCAGGGCTTATGACTGTTGGAACATCTCATTGCATCTTGCTAGTAACTAGGCTTGTGATAACCCTAGTTAGTTAAAGTATCAAGCCGTACTTGTTGCTTGGCCGTGATTGATGAATGGAGTCTAGTCTAGTCTTGTCTAGACAAGACCAGTACATGGTTACTTCAGCACGTTACTGTTTATGCTTCGCTTTATCGATAATTGGATAGAGACTAAGTTCAGTTCAGGTGAAGGGTTATAACTCCGGTCCTTATTTGGTTTATGGGTTGTAACTTGGTTACCAAAATAGTTCTTTAGTTATCTTATCGTTTATCACCCTATTTTCTCTAACTCATGTCTTTCGTTATCATTTATGTCTTTATGTGCTAACATGCTGGTTTTAGTTCTTAAGTGAAGCCTCCCTTGTGGCACTTGCTCTTTCCGGGGTCTGACCCAGCTGGTTTTGTATGGCCAGATTTCGGAGTAGCACCCGAGGATCTTCCAGCCTTCCAGCCAGATGGTGAACACTAGACGTAATCCTGACAACGAGTGAATTTTATTTTGCTCTCCCGCTCTATTATAAAATTATTCTTTTGAGGCGTTTAGCCACCGAGCAAATGTTATCTCATGTTGAATACTTATATTTCTTGTCTGCCTAAGGGCTGTAACATGATTGACAAATCCTAGAGTTGATCATGTATGACTGAAACTCTTGCTAGTCCTTGCATTTTGTACGACTAGCTTTATGATCATCTGTATATAAAATGTATGGGATGCCTTACTGTAACACCCAATTTTCCAAATGAGGGTAATTTTGAACTTTTGTAATTATAATTATTTACTAATTGATATTTATATCACATTATAATTTTTGGTGATTTTTATTCATTTTAAAACTATTTAAAAACCATGACTTGTGATTTTCCATATATATATATATATAAAATATATATATATATATATATATATATATATATATATATATATATATATGTGCATATATATATATATATATATATATATATATATATATATATATATATATATATATATATATGGATGTGTGCATATATAAATGGATGTGTGTATATATATATATATATATGGTATATATAAATATACCATATATATATATATATATATATATATATATATATATATATATATATATATATATATATATATATATATAAATGGATGTGTGTATGTGGTATATATAAATGGATGTGTGTATATATAGATATATATATATATATGTGCATGTATAGATAAACATACATGTACATGGATGTGTAAGTATATATACTATATATGTGTGTATGTATATATAAATATATATATATTATAAATGTGTATACGTGTACGTATATATATAAATATATATATTATAAATGTGGATATGTGTATTTATAAATAAATATATATTATATATACGAATATGTGGGTATATATATATATATATATATATATATATATATATATATATATATATATATATATATATGTACATATAGGTGCATAGGTATTTATGTGTGTGTATATATATATACACTATTAGATAGAAGCCAACATAGAGAGCCTTCCCATTAAACCGAGCCAAGCCCAAGACAGTAAATCCCAGCCCGACCCTTCATAAAACAAACTACAGCAGCAAAACCCCATAACATTTTCCCCCACCCGCTCGGCCTAGCAGCCCGAGCAAACCCAAACTAAATAATCCAGCCCAGCCTGGCCTTTATTCCCCACATCAGCAAGTTATCGGAAACCCGAGCCCGAGTCCTGCTTCGTTTCCTCTGTATATATAACACGCACATACGAAA
The DNA here is from genome assembly GCA_029216955.1 of Iris pallida. Lineage (NCBI taxonomy): Eukaryota > Viridiplantae > Streptophyta > Magnoliopsida > Asparagales > Iridaceae > Iris > Iris pallida. Next base: position 6,662,716 of record JANAVB010036018.1, read on the forward strand.
ATGTCGAGAACCCTAACTCATCGAACGCCGCCTCCTCCACAGCGACCCACCACACCCCGTGCGCGCCACCATCGTGCGCCACCGTGGGCCGCTGGCCGGTCGGCCAAGCCGTGCGCACAGCGGCGAGCAACAACAGCAGTACGAGAGGGACAGCAGTAATGCGACTTCACGGTACGAGTTCTCCGCCCACGTTTACTCGTTTTATGATCTGTAAAGTATTTTAGAGAGCCTGTATAACCCCCTAGAGATCCTAACCAGTAGAATCTAATGTGGTCGAGCCATCGAATCGCAAAGTCGATTCGAAAACCTGACGAGCAATGTCCAAAAAAATAGGGTATAGGAATACGAAGTACCCACATTTGAAGAGCGATTCCAATCGATTTAGTACCGGTTTAGAAAATCCATCTAAACAACATTGTAGACAACCTATCAGAGTTTGAAAACCTTCTTATAGTTTCTGTTTTCATTTAATATAGTTTAAGTTAATTGTATTCGAAAATCAGGAAAAATATGTTTCAAAAACTTGAAAATCCTTCGATACGACGTGCGTCCCGCCAAACCGGGCGACGTGGTCGCGAACCAAAAGCATCAAAAGATGCATAACTGCTTCGTGGACGTGTGGGATTTGAAGGAATTCAAATTGGTTGCGTGTGCGCGACGAATTTGATGTGTATCCGTCTAAATTCACCGTATCGACTACTTAGCACAAACTTTAATTACTTTGTGCATGTTCGTCAGATCGAGACAAAACTTACGCCAATAGGACCGTATCATTTTTTTGGTCCTGTATGCCAAGTTTGGTCCGATTCTGAGACAGTTGATCGGATCGCCGTTTTGCGGGCCCTACGATCCGATTCAACGGGCGATTTTGTGCACGGCTCACCGGAATCCACAATTGGATATATCGTTGGGTTCGTATCATCAAAACAAATCCGTAGACATATAGTTTGATGACTTTAGAGACCATTGACTCTGGCACACTTTTCGGCGCAAAGCGGGTCCAACGGCGGACACCGTTTTGGCCCAAAATTACCGTTTTGCTCCTGTACCCAGAATTGGACTTAAGGACAGGCAGTCATAGCTAATTTGACTATTTTGAGAATATTGACAATGTCTGTTTCAGCTTTCGGAGACAGTTATGGTGATTTGGACTTTACGGCTCACCAGTTGACTATATTTTGTGGGATCTGCGTGCAACCTCCAGGCAAGATACCTTGTCTCCCTCTACAGTTTATTTACATGCATATTTCTATTATTATCTAGTTTTACTAGTTGATTATTTATATGTGATTTGTATATCGTGCATGACAGTATATATATAGTCCTTGTTTATAGTTAATTTTGTAGTTCATATTGGATTGGTTCTCTCGTGTATCGTGATTTGGGTCGTGTCGTGTCATCACTTGTACTTGGACTGAGTCGTATCGTGTCATAGGATGAATAAGTCATAACGGAACTGCTGTACCTTAAAATTCTTGAAGCTAACCTGCGAGTCCACTCCAGGGGAGAGGGTTAGTAGTTAAGCTAACCTGCGAGTCCACAATAGGGACGAGGGTTAGTAGTTATCTGTTCCACACCTGCGAGTCCACACTAGGGACGAGGGTGATGTGTAACACCCAGTTTCTAAAATGAGGGTAATTTTGAAATTTTGTATTTTAATTTATTTCATTATGATATTTAAATAATAATATGATTTTGGTAATTTTTAATCATTTAAAACTATTTTAAATCATGACTTATGATTTTGGTATTTTGCTAGTAAAACCGTAGAGACTGTTGACCTAGAGCCTAGCCATGTGATTAGGATGTTTAACTAGTACATTTTAGCCTAGAGGGTATTTTGGCCATTTTAGGATTTATTTGAATTTATTATGATTTATGGGAAGTTGTGTGAATTTAATATTAATTAAATATTGCTATGTGTTATGTTAGTCTTGACTAGTTGAGACTTTGTAGACTAACCTAGAAACTAACCCTAGTTGGTGACCCTAGTCTAACTCTAGTTAACCTACTTTATTAATTAGAAATTAGTTTTAAAGTAGGGAGGATTAGTTTGGGTGGAATTAGTCCATGACTAGTGACTTAAGTCAATAACTTATGACAGTGGGTTTTCTTTGATTGTGTTCATGTTTTAAATCATTGATTAGTTCACGAATTATCCTGTTAATTACATACACACATGGGCTGCTAAATTCTGAGAACACATGACACTACACAGGAACATGCCACCTAATGTTCTACACACACACACTCACAATTTCCCCCTCTTTACACATGTTCACACAATACTTCATCCCTTGTTTTCCTCTTTTATACCCTTTATATATATGTCGTACATGTGTTGGTATTCACTCATTTTTCCCTTTTCATATATGTATGCCACACACATTGACACTCTTTCACCCTCTCTATCTCTCTATATGTAATTATATTATCTATGTGCTTGATAATTAGTAAGGTGGTATATATATATATATATATATATATATATATATATATATATATATATACATGTAAGATAATTATATTAAATTAGTGTATATGTAATGTGTGGGAATGTGTGATATAGACTATATATATGGCACATAGCCTATGTGTGTGGCAAATGAACATGTGAATTGGTGTAGATAGACTGGTATGACTTTGTGATGTCGTGTGTTTGCTAAAATAGGTTGGTTAGACTTAGTGAGATTTGTTTGGATTAGACTTGACCTAGTTTGACTAGTATAGTTGACTATGGTTGACCAAGAGTTAACTTTGGCTTAGATTGACCTAGAATCATGTAGAATGCATCGCAATGTTCAATTACTTCATTTTAGACATGTTGTAACTTGTGTTGCTCTGATTAGGAGACAGACACCACTCCTCGGACAGTATATTCTCTTCGAACATTCGGGATACCAGGCGAGTACATTCTCTGACCGTTTTATACTTGCCAGGATTTATATTCTTGCTCTAGATTACTTTACTTGATGCTGACACGTTGGTAGCACGGATTGGTACTATATGGATCTTTTCATGAGATGTTATCCCCCTCGGGAGCATCGGATACTGCATGTTTTGTGCGTTTCACGAATCATCACGTATCTCTATGCTTCCACTGATTCACGAATCGCTTGTGACACATGTACTCTCATGTTCACAGAGCCATCATGAATCACCTTCACGTATCACTCATTTTATGAGCCATGTGAAGTTTCACGAATCTTAACATAACTTGAACAGATCCTTGTGTATTGATTGGGGATGGGGGAGTAGAAATAGGCATGTGAATATTATCCAACTAGCTGTAGTCATGAATCACTCTCTTAGCTGTAGTCATGAATCTCCTATGCCATTCACATGTTTATATTTACTCTGACTCACTAGTCACTGCTAGTTCTCTATTTATAGTAGATATTTTCTTACAGTTATCTCATTTACTTCATATATTCTCTTTCAGCATTTCATGTATCTTACTCTATTGCATGCTTTATTTTTTCTAACTTGATATGAACTGCGTGAGATGTATTGTGCTCGCTCCTGTCCTGAATGGACCTGTTGAAAATATTACAGAGGATGAAGAGGAGGCCCTATGTACCACCTATTACGGAGCAGGCTTAGACGACACCTGCGACCTGGTTCCTCTGGAGGACCCAGCTGCAGTACAGGATGCTACTCCCATAGTCTAGGCTAGATAGCTAGGCTTTAGCTTTTCTTTCAGCATTGTTATTTGATTTTCAGTTGTTGTTCTGAGATGTTGTATATATTTAGAGACTTGTATTGAGCTGGATATTCTTGAGTTGTTATCTTAGACAATTAGATTCTCTCTCTCTCTTATTTGTATTACATTGTGATTTTGATCTCTCTATCTACCTTTACTATTCTGTATCTGCCTTAGATGTGATTGAGACTATTCTGTTATGTCACCTCCATTCGGAGTGTATATACTGTTCAGGTACCTTATATTGTTAGATGTTGTGACCTAGGACAGCATTCTACCGCCGACACTGCGGCGCAGGCTGGGCGTTGTTACGTTCTCGTACCCTCACAGTGGGTGCGGGTCGTGACATGATGCTAGCCTGCGAGTCCACACTAGGGACGAGGGTTAGTAGTTATCTGTTCCACACCTGCAAGTCCACACTACGGACGAGGGTGATGCTAGCCTGCGAGTTCACACTAGAAAAGAGGGTTAGTAGTTATCTGTTCCACACCTGCGAGTCCACACTAGGGACGAGGGTGATGCTAGCCTGCGAGTCCACACTAGGGACGAGAGTTAGTATTTATCTGTTCCACACTTGCGAGCGCACACTAGGGGCGAGGGTGATGCTAACCTGCGAGTCCACACTAGGGGCGAGGGTTAGTAGTTATTCAAACCTGCGAGTCCACACTAGGGGCGAGGGTTTGAGTATTTTATTGGTTATCCATTGACATTCGTGATATCATGTTCTCTTGTTCTTTCCACTAGTTCGTTTATGCGTAGTAGTTCTACCAGTCGTTAATAGTCGTGGTTTCGTGTTGATTGGTCTTTTCCTGTTTATTTCCTGTATTTTTCTTATTGTATGATAAACTGCTAGATAGGCATGTTTTTATGTATCTTGTTATGTCCCCTGAGGACCTGATGATCTCTTCAGGTTAGTTATTACGTGGAGTTAGTTAGCAGCTCTGGATAGCGGATGATTATGACACTTGTGGGGTCCAGATGTTTACGATATTGCTTGCGAGATTCAGGTATTGATACCATGTTTATTATCCAGTTCATCCAGCTCGTATTTTCCTTTCATTATCATGATATATCCTATTTATTGATTCAGTTTATAGACTCATATTATTTCTTGGAGTCTAATCGGACATGTATGCTAGTGGGCTGCAGACCACGACCCATAGTGTTTATTCATGTTTCGTATTCTTATTGTTGATTTGGGATATAGATTTATTTGCCATGATTTGGCAGTTTACCATAGCCGTGACAGCGTTTACGTATTCGAGTCGGGCTGGAGTCCGCTTGATGCGTAGCTGGCTTGCTCACGTGCTCGCGTTCGAAAAGCGGATGCGGGTCGTGACAAGTTTTTTTGGTGGCCCATGCAGGTCAGAGCATATCATATCAGTTACGTAACTGTACTGATACGTGCCTGCGAATTTGACTAAATCCTTAGAAATCTCAATCCATACTGCCTTGAAAATTCTCCTAAAAATTCTCTACGTCCTTGAAAACTCCATAATTGCTCTCGATTATACTTTCTTGCTTTCCGTACCATTGATTCTCGTTCCTTCCTATTTCGAGTGACGAACGATCGTGCTGTCTAGAATTCATTAGAAATTCTTAAGTTATAGTATAATATTGCTTGACTATTGAATATTTGGTTGTTTATAGATATGAGGGATTATAGATGCCATATGCCCTAGATATCTGTTGGGAGGACTGTTAGCCAGTAGTTAGAAGATTATAAGATTTTAGTTTCCGTATTTTTGAGGAGTAGTATGACCAAAGGTGGGTAGAAGTCCTCAAGTACTCGGAGTTATAAAATGACCAGAGAAGGCCATAAAATATTTTGGAGAAATTAAATTTGAGGAGATTAAGGAAATAGTAGACTTTAATTTTTAGGAATAATTATGAATTAGAATTTCAAGGACGAAATTATTTTTTAGGTGGGTAGATTTGTAGCCTCCCTTCCCGAAATTTTTTGAAGTATTTTTATTTAATATTTAATTGATTTGAATGGTGATTTTTAGATTTTTATAAATAATTGTTTAGTTAATTATTACGGTAGACGACTTTAGCCATGGTTGAGTTTTGAAGTACCAGACGACTAGGAATTATGGCACGGATAGTGCAGTGGCGTACCTTGACTAGTGTATCAGCCATGCCAAGGAAGACCTAGCCATAAGCGTGTCCTAACTAGAAAAACCAGATCAAGTTGCGACTTAACCCCCACCGATGAATTATTTATTTATTAATTAGATATATTAATTTTAGATGACCCGATTATACCAACTTAGCCCGAACTGGGCCCGAACCGAATACAACCTTTGTAGGTATGTAGTGAGACCAAAGACGACCATGTAGGCATATTTTATGTGTGTACAAATATTTTCTAAATTATTTTAGGTATTGATGTGCATTCTATTTGAATATTTGTACAAATACTTGGTATTCTTATTATTAAATATTATTTTACAATAATTGTACAATTTTTTGGACCCGGATAAGGGTGAGTAGTATGGATTCACCAACCACCAGTTAAGTATTATTTTGTTATTTTGAGGTGATTAAATATATATATATATATATTGATATTATTATTGGTTAATTGAGTAATTATATATATATATATATATATATATATATATATATATATATATATATATATATATATTTTTATATATATATATATATATATATATATATATATATATACATATATATATATATATACATATATATATATATATATATATATATATATATACATATATATATATATATATACATATATATATATACATATATATATATATATATATATATATATATATATATATATATATATATATATATATATATATATACACATGTGGTATATATATATACAAAGAAAAAAAATATATATATATATATATACACATGTGGTATATATATAAACTAGTCATAACCCGTGCCTATAGGGCATGGTTCATTTAAGGTATTCCCCCTCAAAATCTTGGACCCCCAATTTTAAACGAACAATAATAATTATGAGGCCCCCACTCTCAATAATGCTCATCCACAACCATTATGAGTGCAAACCCCACTCTTTGGATTCCCCAATAAAACCCCACTCTCAATAATGCTCATTCCCTATAAAACTCCACTCTCAATAATGCTCATCCACAACCATTATGAGTGCAAACCCCACTATTTGGATTCCCCATAAAACCCCACAGCCGTTGATTCACCAAGATTAAATCCCAATCACTCTTTATCTTGGCACAGTCAGCCCTAGGATTCAAAAACCTTTGTGTTTTGTATAATAGATGGATGTGTGTGTATATATATATATATATATATATATATATATATATATATATATATATATATATATATATATATATTTTATATATATATATATATATATATATATATATATATATATATATATGTGCATGTATAGATAAATATACATGTACATGGATGTGTAAGTATATATACTATATATGTGTGTATGTATATATAAATATATATATATTATAAATGTGTATACGTGTACGTATATATATAAATATATATATTATAAATGTGCATATGTGTATTTATATATAAATATATATTATATATACGAATATGTGGGTATATATATATATGTATATATAGGTGCATAGGTATTTATGTGTGTATATATATATATATATATATATATATATATATATATATATATATATATATATATATATATATATATATATATATATATACACACACTATTAGATAGAAGCCAACATAGAGAGCCTTCCCATTAAACCGAGCCAAGCCCAAGACAGTAAATCCCAGCCCGAACCTTCTTAAAACAAACCACAGTAGCAAAACCCCATAAAATTTTCCCCCACCCGCTCGGCCTAGCAGCCCGAGCAAACCCAAACTAAATAACCCAGCCCAGCCTAGCCTTTATTCCCCACAGCAGCAAGTTATCGGAAACCCGAGCCCGAGTCCTGCTTCGTTCCTCTGTATATATAACACGCACATACGAAAATGTCGAGAACCCTAACTCATCGAACGCCGCCTCCTCCACAGCGACCCACCCCACCCCGTGTGCTCCACCGCCGTGTGCCACCATGGGCCACTGGCCGGTCGGCCAAGCTGCGCGCACAGCGGTGAGCAACAACAGCAGTACGAGAGGGGCAGCAGTAATGCGACTTCACGGTACGAGTTCTCCGCCCACGTTTACTCGTTTTATGATCTGTAAAGTGTTTTAGAGAGCCTGTATAACCCCTAGAGATCCTAACCAATAGAATCTAATATTGTCGACCCATCGAATCGCAAAGTCGATTCGAAAACCTGACGAGCAATGTCCAAAAAAATAGGGTATAGGAATGCGAAGTACCTACATTTGAAGAGCGATTCCAATCGATTTAGTACCAGTTTAGAAAATCCATCTAAACAGCATTGTAGACAACCTATCAGAGTTTTAAAACCTTCTTATAGTTTCTGTTTTCATTTAATATATTTTAAGTTAATTGTATTCGAAAATCAGGAAAAATATGTTTCGAAAACTTGAAAATCTTTCGATACGACGTACGTCCCGCCAAACCGGGCGACGTGGTCGCAAATCGAAAGCATCGAAAGGTGCGTAACGACTTCGTGGACGTGTGTGATTTGACGAAATTCAAATTGGTTGCGTGTGCACGACGAATTTGATGCGTATCCGTCGAAATTCACCGTATCGGCCACTTAGCACAAACTCCAATTACTTTGTGCACGTTCGTCAGATCGAGACAAAATTTATGCCAATAGGACCGTATCATTTTTTTAGTCCTGTATGCCAAGTTTAGTCCGATTCTGAGACAGTTGATCGGATCGCCGTTTTACGGACCCCACGATCCGATTCAACGTACAATTTTGTGCACGGCTCACCGGAATCCACAATTGGATATACCGTTGGGTTCGTATCATCAAAACAAATCTGTAGACATATAGTTTGACGAATTTAGAGACCATTGACTCTGGCATGCTTTTCGGTGCAAAGCGGGTCGAACGACGGACACCGTTTTTGGCCCAAAATTACCGTTTTGCCCCTGTATCCAGAATTAGACTTAAGGACAGGCAATCATAGCTAATTTGACTATTTTGAGAATGTTGGCAATGTTTGTTTTAGCTTTCGGAGACAGTTATGGTGATTTGGACTTTACGGCTCACCAGTTGACTATATTTTGTGGGATCTGCGTGCAACCTCCAAGCAAGATACCTTGCCTCTCTCTACAGTTTATTTATATGCATATTTCTATTATTATCTAGTTTTACTAGTTGATTATTTATATGTGATTTGTATATCGTACATGCCAGTATATATATATAGTCCTTGTTTATAGTTTATTTTGTAGTTCATATTGGATTGGTTCTCTCGTGTATCGTGATTTGGGTCCTATTGTGTCACCACTTGTGCTTGGATTGAGTCACATCGTGTCATAGGATGAATAAGTTATAACGGAACTGCTGTACCTTGAAATTCTTGAAGCTAATCTGCGAGTCCACTCCAGGGGCGAGGGTTAGTAGTTAAGCTAACCTGCGAGTCCACACTAGGGACAAGGGTTAGTTGTTATCTGATCCATACCTGCGAGTCCACACTAGGGACGACGGTGATGCTAGCCTGCGAGTCCACACTAGGGACGAGGGTTAGTAGTTATCTGTTCCACACCTGCGAGTCCACACTAGGGACGAGGGTGATGCTAGCCTACGAGTCCACACTAGGGACGAGGGTTAGTAGTTATCTGTTCCACACCAGCGAGTCCACACTAGGGATGAGGGTGATGCTAGCCTACGAGTCCACACTAGGGACGAAGGTTAGTAGTTATATGTTCCACACCTGCGAGCCCACACTAGGGGCGAGGGTGATGCTAACCTGCGAGTCCACACTAGGGGCGAGAGTTAGTAGTTGTTCAAACCTGCGAGTCTACACTAGGGGCGAGGGTTTGAGTATTTTATTGGTTATCCGTTGACATTCATGATATCGTGTTTTCTTGTTCTTTCCAGCAGTTCGTTTATGCGTAGTAGTTCTACCAGTCGTGAATAGTCGTGGTTTCGTGTTGATTGGTCTTTTTCCATTTATTTCCTGTATTTTCCTTATTGTATGATAAACTGCTAGATAGACATGTTTTTATGTATCTTGCTATGTCCCCTGAGGACCTGCAAAAATATGGTAAAATAGCGACTGCAATAGCGACTAACCGAAGTTAGTTGGTATTTCAGCGACTAAATATCGACTAAACGTCTACGGAATCAAAACTTAATAAATTTTTAGTCGCTGGTCAGTCGCTAGTACGTCGGTGACTTCCGAGTATTTTTTAGCGACTGAAAAGTAAGTCGGTATTTACAATACTTTTTTTTTGCCGACTCCTATTCAGCGACTGAATATTCCGTCGGTGAGAAACCCTTTAACTCTCACACTTTTCCTCTCCCTCCTATTATTTTCGTTCCCCCCCAAAAATTTTCGACTCCTGAGAGCCTCGACCCCTCTACACCCCCTCCCTTCCTTCCTCCTCCGGCGCCTCTCCCCCGGCGCCTCTCCTCCGCCGCCTCTCTCCTCCGCCGCCACTCCTCCTCCGCCACTCCTCTCGATCGCCTCTCCGGAGAGCGGCCTCTACCATCGTCGCCTCTCCCTCCGCAGTTGCAACGTCGACGCCTCTCCCTCCACCGCTGCAACGTCGAGGCCCCGAATCCTTTCACCTGTGTTAGGTAAAATTAAAAATTTCTGTAAGTTTTTTTTTTGTAGTTTTAAGTTTCCTAAATTTTCCTCTAAATGCATAAATTTAGGGCTTGATCTGGGCTTGTCATTTGTTCTTAATTTCATTGTTCAAGAAAATTTAGGGTTTAGTGTGTTGTTCAAGAAAATTTAGGGTTTAGTTTTTTCACAATGATTAATGCCAATGTTTATAGCATCAATTTCTGTACGATTATATCCGAAACTCTACCTACAAGACTCTATATGTTGCAATGAGCTTGGTGGGTTTAATAATTTGATGTGTCAATGGTATGCCATCAAATGTCCATGTCTAGATGTTTAAAAAGAAAGGATGAATCAATAGATAATTTGCTAGGGATAGCAAGAGAATGAAAACCACAGATATTTCAAACAAATATCAATGACAATCTAATAACTGCTTTTTATTACTATCAAAAGAAAGTGACAGAGATACCAGAAATATCCAAAGAAAGTGACATGACTTTAGTTTGGTACAGTTTCATTGCAGAGTTTTGATTAGTTTCAGAGTTTTAGTTTGGTCAGTTTATTTACTTCTAGTCGAGTTTGTACCTAATTGAGTCTATTTGTTTTAGTCTAAAACATTGTAGAGTTGTAATAAGACATCTGTTGATAGTGATGAATGGTTGAGATTTTAGAATCCTTTGTGGGATGCATTTGAAGTGCAGGGTGCCTGTGAAGCCTAAGGCCCTAAACCCTAACTTCTAGGTGCTTACTTAAAGCATAGCAACAAGCCGATGATTGATTTGCTCACAATCTGTTATGCAAAACTAACTTCTATGTGCCAAAACAACAACAAAATTATAGTATGCACCAAAGAATAACCATATTTCTTTATGATCTACAAATCATATTTGATATCCAATCATTTCTTTTTGAATATATATGGCGCAGAATAATTTGCACGAAAAAAAGAATAAGTCGATACTTAGTTGACCGCACGTGGATGTACAATCGACGACATGAGAGTAGGATTGGCCTGAATGATGATTTCAAAGCGGGCGTTGAGGAATTTCTCAAATACGCCAGTAGCCAACTTGATTTTATGGATGGTAAACTCATCAAGTGTCCTTGTGTTAAATGTCGTAATAGACCATTCAGAGAGGTAGATCTTGTGAGGGAGCATCTTTACAAGAAGGGTTTCGTACAAAACTACAAGGAATGGACGGCTCAAGGAGAGCCTTTGTTCTTGCAATATCAGTCCTCCTTTGATACGGAGGTCAGAGAGTCTACAACTGGAGATGACTTCGAATATCGGCATCGAAACCTAGCACACGGGAGATGATATTTGCTGCGGCTGGGCCTAGTTTTGATCCAGAAGATTCGAATTCTGATGCAAAAGAATTCTATGATATGTTCAAGGATGCCGAAACACCGATATACCCGGGATGTGATACTCATTCAGTCCTGTCTGTGGTGATGCGGATGTTGAACATCAAGTCTGATTTCAACTTGCCGCAAGAATGCTATGATCGGATCATCCAGTTGGTCAGAGAGTTGTTGCCAAAAGGATCAAAGAATTTGCCTGAAAATTTTTACAAGTCGAAGATGATGATACGAAAACTTGGATTAGGTTACGAAAAGATAGATTGTTGTCGAAACGGCTGCATGCTATATTATAAAGAGAACAAGTATAAAGATAAATGTACTTTTTGTCATGCGGACCGGTACAAGCCAGTTCGGGACAAAGAAAAGTCAATTGTACAAGGAAAGCTACGTCCCTACAGGTACATGCATTTCCTACCTCTCACAAAGAGGCTGCAGAGGATGTATATGTCTGCAAATACAGCACAACACATGACATGGCATAGCAAGGAACGACACATGGATGAAGGAGAATTATCTCACCCTTCTGATGGAGAGGCATGGAAATATTTTGATCAGTGTCATCCAGAATTTGCTGCGGAGCCTAGAAATGTCCGGTTGGCGCTATGTTCTGATGGATTCACTCCTTTTCGGACAGTCGGGATCTCAATACTCTTGCTGGCCAGTAATTTTAACTCCTTATAATCTACCACCGTGGATGTGTATGAAGACTCCTTATATGTTTTTGACACTTATTATACCAGGTCCTAAAAATCCAAAGAAGAACATCGATATCTACTTGCAGCCATTGGTGGATGAGTTGAAACAATTGTGGGAATTCGGTGTCCATACATACGATATATTGAAGAAGCAAAACTTCCAGATGAGGGCGATACTTATGTGGACTATCAACGATTTTCGAGCATATGGAATGTTATCTGGTTGGAGTACTCATGGCACTAAGTCTTGTCCGGTATGCATGGGAAAGAGTAAGGCGTTTCGTCTTCAACATGGAGGAAAAGCATGTTTTTTTGACTGTCACCGTCAGTTCTTTCCTTTGTCGCATCCGTGGAGGAGGAACAAAGATGCCTTCAGAGTTGGTAAACAAGAACTATCTCCTCCCCCATTGAGATTGATAGGAGATGAGGTTTGGGAAGAAGTAGAGGATATGCCGACTGTGATGGAAGATCTAAGATCAGAGTATCATTTTGATGGTTTTGGACATAGCCACAATTGGACGAAGCGGAGTATCTTCTGGGACTTACCTTATTGGAAGGATAATCTCATAAGACATAATCTTGATGTCATGCATATTGAGAAAAATGTATTCGATAACATCAACACGGTTATGGATATTAAGGGAAAAACAAAAGACAATCCCAAAGCAAGAAAGGACTTGGAAAATATTTGCAAGCGTCCAGAGTTGAGCCTAAGACGAAGTAGCAATAATACATTGGTCAAGCCTCCAGCGCCATTCGCATTGGGTAGGGAAGATAAATTAATAATATGCAATTGGATAACGAAGTTGAGATTTTCTGACGGCTATGTGTCCAATCTGGCGAGATGTGTCGATCTTAATGAACGCAAACTGACAGGAATAAGAGTCATGATTGTCATGTGTTCATGGAAAGGTTACTACCAATTGCTTTCAGAGAGACGTTGCCACCTAATGTATGGACTCCGCTGGCCGAGCTATTTATATTCTTTAGAGATTTGTGTTCAAGCAAGCTAACGGTGCAACATATGATTGAACTTGAGGAGAAAATTGTATTGACAATATGCAAGTTAGAGAAGGTGTTTCCTCCCGGCTTTTTTGATAGTATGGAACATTTGCCAATTCATCTTCCATATGAAGCACGTGTAGGTGCTCCCGTCCATTATCGATGGATGTACCTATTTGAAAGGTATGCCTTAATTATCTTGAACCAATAATTTTATATTCTAATTTTTCTAATCGAGTTTGAGTTTTTTTTACTAGATATCTACATCACCTAAAGAAGAAGGTGGGTAATAAGGCTCATGTAGAGGCTTCGATATGCGAAGCATATATCATTGAGGAGGTTTCAAACTTCTGTTCCATCTACTTTGATACTCATGTCAGAACAAATCAAAATAGAGCCCCAAGGAATGACGAAGGTGGGGTTGATGCGCCGATTAGTGATATCCTATCTATCTTTAATGTGAGGGGCAAGCCTACAAGTGCTACAAAAATTCGATGGTTGGAAGACGATGAACTTGAAGCTGCTCATCGATATGTATTGTTAAATAGCGACATTGAAGAAATGAAAGATATTGAGAAGTAAGCGACACAACTTTACTAGCGTATTTACTTTACATATATAGTTAGAAAGAAGTGTTCTAACTTTCATTCTTCTTATCACAGTACTTTTAGAGCCGAAGTACAAATGGAAAGGCCTAATATTGATGATGATGAACTTGCTAGAGAGGTTGATAGAAAATTTCCGTCGTGGTTCCATGATTATGTAAGAATATTTAAACACGGTCATTGTTAATTTTTCGTTAAAAATATGGATATAATAGACAAACAATATATGATGTTTCAGGTTTTCCGTTCTGGCATCAACTTACAGAATGAGGGGATTCGAGCATTAGCCATTGGACCAAGTAAGAAGGTCAAATGTTGGGATGGATACACAATTAATGGTTTCAAGTTTAGAACAACTGATAAGCCTATCAATCACTCATTTGTTGATGAAGATGGCAATTTTACTAAGAGTTCTGGAGTATGTGTGAGGGGCTCAGTCTACGATGCGGATCCAGAACCTGATTATTATGGTGTACTGAGAGATATTATAGAGCTCGAATACCCACGATTGGTTTCTTTTGATACGAACATTGTATTGTTTAAATGTGATTGGTTTGATACAACACCTAAGCAAGGATGGAAAATTGACAAACAATTTGGATTTGTATATATAAGGCATGGTAAAAGATATGGAGGATTCGAACCTTTTGTGTTGGCAAGTCAAACAGTTCAAGTATACTTCACAAATTATCCTAGTCGACGGCGTAATACCCGAGATTGGTGGGCTGTATGCAAAACTAAAGCTAGAAACACTTATAATGTCGGAGAGCTGGCATACCAGGAGGATGAAGTAGTCATTCCTTCAGTTTTATATATGAATTCGGCCGTCGTTGATGATATGCAAGTTGAAGTTACTGATGACGATTTTAGAGTTGATGAAGAGGTTGTTATAGAGAGAGTTGATGCTATGGAGGTATCGGACGAGGAAGAAGATTTGGAAGATGAAAATGAAGAAGAAGATGAAGAAATAGATGATGATGATGATGATTCAGGAGATGGAGATGATTCGGGAGATGAAGAAGAAGAAGAGGATGAGGATGAAACCTATTGAGCTGCTTCTTTCAGCATCTTCTTTTCATAAAGTGATTTTCAAGTACAGGTAAACATTGTGATAAATTTTATTTTTAATCTGGATTTCAAGTATCGGTTTATATTTACATATTTTATCGATACTCAATATAAACCGATACTCAATCTTAACATCATTCAATGAATTTAGCAGTTTGTTGGAAATCATTGTCGATGGAGAGGCACGAGTTCTGCTGATCGCGATCAGAGATATATTGAAAGGCGAGAGGTTGTACTATGACTACAATGGGTATGAAAATGAGTACCCAACTCAACATTTTGTTTAGAGGCTCCTTTCAAGCTTTTTTTTTTTAGTTACACATTGCTTCGATTCTAAGGAGAAATTATTCCGTGGTGAATGATGAGCCCCTCCAATAGTATAATGATATACTGTATCGATTCTAAGTACCTGTGGATGGTTGAATCTTATTTGTTTCTGGGTCAAAACGTAGTAGAGCTCATGTAATTATCATTTGGGGAGGAAGTGCCAATCAATTTTTCAGTCATTTGTTTGGGATCTTTGTATGGTGAAGGTAGTTGAAGTCATAAAAGTTGTGATTGATTTTTTTTGGCAGATATGCCAAGCTATCAGTCCTTTGCAAAAAAAAAAGATTTTATGAAGTAGTTCTTATTTTTGACTTGTTCTGCTGTTAGTTGATGGTTTCTAGCTTGGTGCTCAGTCAAGGCTCTGCTCTTGATACTGAACTGTGCAACTCTTCAACCAGAGCCATGATCTGCATATCGATGTGCTATGTCTTAAATTCAGTACCTAACTTTGGTCTAATCGAAGGCGTTTTTTTTCTCACCCTTCGTTTGAATGTTTAAAGAACGGTTATGGATGACTGTCACATGTATGAAATATAAATTTCTTTTATCGCGGACAACTTCTTCCTTGAATCATGCTATCTTCTTTAACAAAATAATTGCGATATGGCCATACAACAGAAACGACGACACTTTGCACAACATGACAACAATTATGAACATTACACATGTTTCAGAAAGGTTTTCCAAACCTTCAGAAGCCAAGTAGATACAGAAAATTTTACAACATAAAGTCTGAATCAGCTAGACAAGCTTCTTGTCTCTATAGAAAACTAAAAGTTTGCACTTGAATTGAATTACTAAAATGAATCATTGGCATCAATCAAGCTTTCTAGTTTTGAGCTTATATTGATTTATTTCTTCAGTATTCTTAGTTGTCATTTCTGTATGTCTCTCTCTCTCTCTCTCTCCTTCAAAAAAGTTTTGCATGTAACAGAGCAATTTAAATATGTATCAGTAAATATTCATATTTCAATTCATAGCTGCAATGACTATGTATCAGTAAATATTCATATTTTAATTCATGGCTGCAATGGCAATGACTGGTGGCAGTTGGAGGAGCACTCGAAAAGAAACTTGAGACAAGCAGGAAAGGCAGATTTTTTGTTGAAGCATAAGCTCTTGTCAGGGTATAACACTTGGTCAACTTTACCCTATGGCAGTGAAGCAAATTGAAGACCAAAGCATGTTTAAGTAGCTTGCAATCTTACCCTAGAGTGATAGGTAATTACATTAATCTCCTAGACATACTTACTAATATACAGTTACCCAACTGCCCTGAGTGAAGTGAAGAAAAAAGCTATTAAAAACAGGTATAATATACAGTTACCTGATTTCCTGAGCAAAGATTAAAAAAATATAAGCATGTTTCATGGGTAAGAAAGAGTGGACAAAAGCATATGATTAACTGTGAAAAAAAGACACATAGAAGGAATAAAAATAATTAGAAAGGGCAGAAATAAGAACATATTATAGATAAAAGGTAAAAGTTTACACTTAAAGATATGAGATGACAACAAGATTCTGAGTTCATACGGTTCTAGGCTTCTAGCCAACATGAGTTAATGGAACAATGGGTAAATGATACTGGACTTATAAAGGAAAAGAATCTCGGCCAATGGACATATAACTCTGAAGAACAAAAATTACAATTGAATGCATAGCTGAAGAGCAGAAATTACAATTGAATGCATAGCTAGTGGGAGTAAAGCCGAGTCCAGTCTACTATTGTAGCCATCTCATACAACATACTCATTATTTTCCACATAAACCAAATGGAAGAAGTAAGAAGGAAACATTGCACATCTGGATTGGCAAAGTTACTTTGAGTACAGCTATTATTGACAAATTTCCAGATTTCAGGTAGGCAGGAGTCACATATTTATTGCACATATGAATATTAAATATGAAATATGAAATATTCGAGTATCTTCAACTGTTACATCTGAAATATGAAATACCTGAACTGTTACATCTGAAATATGAAATATTCGAGTATCTTCGAGTATCTTTAATTGCCACCAGTCATTGCCATTGTGTTTACTATTATGCATCACCTATAACACATACCTGAACACATTGTGTTTACTATTCATCCAACTTTTTTATCACATGGCTACAATGGGACCATTTTAGACATTTTTGTTACTTATACTATTATTTTTTATAAATGTACAGATCTTACCTATATGACGAACCGAGGTCGTCGCCGCCTCCGCGGAGGTTCCTCTCGACCTACCCCATCCACTCCAGAGCAACAAATTGGAGGAGCATCAGAGGACGACGTCATTATGGCAGATGACGGGTTGTCCCCACAGCCTACTCCATCATCGGTGGAAGGCACGCCATCTTCTCTACCCTCTGGAGGCACGCCAACTTCTCGTCCCTCTGGAGGCACGTCATCTTCTCTTCCCTCTGCATCTATGACTGCTGAAGCGAATATGTATCCCGGTCTTATGTTTTTGCCAAATGGAGCATATTACCGACGTCCAGGTTGTCTGGACCCCCCCAGTCCACCAGAGAGGCCTGCTAATAAAACACGCATAGAGCTATGGCCCGATGGAAAAGCGTAAGTAAAATAATAATAAATTATTGTATATTCATGTATTGCCTTGTTATTATTTATTTCTAATTGTAATTTATTTGTTTATTCTTAGGTTCTTCCCCCTTAGAGCTGGAATTGAGCTTGGAGAGCTCATACGAGGAAATTTTCATGGGCCTTACTTAAATTTCAGGTCTATACCGGAGCCGAAGAAATACATTTGGCTTGATATGTTGAGGGTATGTTCTAATTAATTCTAAAAATTTATGGGTCTTCTTGCTTATATTTACAAGAGAATAGTTTATATTATTGTTATTCTAAATTTTAATCTGTAATAATTTGTGATTTTCTATTTTAATTTGCAGAAGAGCTACTGGTGGCCGGACCACAGAGAGGTAGAGATAAAAAATGTTATAAGTCGGTTGCCGAAAAAAGGCTAGGGGATATGGTAAGTGACCAGAAGGCTTTTGCGGCCCATGATGAAAACAAGCGCAAGGATTGGCTGAAAGAGGAATATTGGAAGAAGATGAAAGAGGATATGGCCAAACCTGAGTACAAGATCAGGTCGGACAGGGCAAAGGCAGCTCGTGCTAAGGCTGGTCTCCACACTGGTGGATCGATTCCGACCTCCGAACATTTTCGACGGATGGTATGTAAAATCATTAATAAAATTATAATTTTTCATTATTTATGTATATCTCATAGAATTAATTTTTACAGTGCGAGGAGGCTGCTAAGGCAGGCTTAGATACGAGTACAGTCGACTTTCCCAAGATATTCGAACGTACCCATAAGAGAAGGAAGGATGGGAAGTTAGTAGACGAACGGGCTTCCAAAGCATTTGTAAGTATTTACTTGTCTTTGAACATTTTATCAAAAGTTTAGTCTAATAGCACTTATGAATTTCCTATCATTTGTAACCTTGGGGCTGAGCAAATAACATTCGATGTAAAAACTGGAAGAGTATTAGAAAAATGGGTAGATGGCATATTAAGTTAGCTGATAGCATGACCTTTCTCCCATACTTCTTGGTCCATGTTTCCATGATTGACCTGATACAAAAAACAAGCAAAGTATTTAAAGTTTTTGAGCCGATGCTCTCACGAAGTCATAAACCAAATACAGTAACCTACGACACAACACCATTTTGATGAGATGCTTGTAAGGGATTGCAACAAACACTTGCTGTACACAATATTATGTTAGATGGATCATACCAAGCTGGAAGAGTTGCTAATGCAAAAGAAATACAGAGGTAAAATGATTGCTTCTGGAACTTCCCTATAACTTCCCATGTGGACTTTGTAAAAATCACCACGTTTGATATCTCTAACCTGATACTGTCCCCCCCCCCCAGATTGGGCTTTTTAACTCTATTCTTGCAAATGACTGATCTCTTTAACTCTATTCTTGCAAATGACTGATCTCATTTGCAAGAATAGAGTTAAAGAGATCAGTCTTGGTGCAAGAATAGAGTTAAAGAGATCCTTTGCTGTATTAACCTTACCAACTTGAAACATTCCTTCAGAGTTGCATGTTACTTTGTAAAAATCACCAGGTTAGAGTATCATGTTAGAGAAATACAGAGATTTCATATAATTACAGCTTCAAAATTTAAACTTTAAGATGGAAACCAGTTTGTATTGTTCTAAATTCTTGAATATTTGGTTTAAGTTGAGCAAGAATAGAGTTAAAGAGATCAGTCTTGGTGCAAGAATAGAGTTAAAGAGATCCTTTGCTGCATTAACCTTACCAACTTGAAACATTCCTTCAGAGTTGCATGTTACTTTGTAAAAATCACCAGGTTAGAGTATCAGGTTAGAGAAATACAGAGATTTCATATAATTACAGCTTCAAAATTTAAACTTTAAGATGGAAACTAGTTTGTATTGTGCTAAATTCTTGAATATTTGGTTTAAGTTGAGCAAGAATAGAGTTAAAGAGATCAGTCTTAGTGCAAGAATAGAGTTAAAGAGATCCTTTGCTGCATTAACCTTACCAACTTGAAACATTCCTTCAGAGTTGCATGTTACTTTATAAAAATCACCAGGTTAGAGTATCAGGTTAGAGAAATACAGAGATTTCATATAATTACAGCTTCAAAATTTAAACTTTAAGATGGAAACCAGTTTGTATTGTGCTAAATTCTTGAATATTTGGTTTAAGTTGAGCAAGAATAGAGTTAAAGAGATCAGTCTTGGTGCAAGAATAGAGTTAAAGAGATCCTTTGCTGCATTAACCTTACCAACTTGAAACATTCCTTCAGAGTTGCATGTTACTTTGTAAAAATCACCAGGTTAGAGTATCAGGTTAGAGAAATACAGAGATTTCATATAATTACAGCCTCAAAATTTAAACTTTAAGATGGAAACCAGTTTGTATTGTGCTAAATTCTTGAATATTTGGTTTAAGTTGAGCAAGAATAGAGTTAAAGAGATCAGTCTTGGTGCAAGAATAGAGTTAAAGAGATCCTTTGCTGCATTAACCTTACCAACTTGAAACATTCCTTCAGAGTTGCATGTTACTTTGTAAAGATCACCAGGTTAGAGTATCAGGTTAGAGAAATACAGAGATTTCATATAATTACAGCTTCAAAATTTGAACTTTAAGATGGAAACCAGTTTGTATTGTGCTAAATTCTTGAATATTTGGATTAAGTTGATGTGAATTCTAACTGGGCATTGTTTCTTCCCCCCCCCCAGGATTCCCAATTTTACATGTAATAGAATAGAGCACACACAAGTGTAGGGGCCTGGCATGGACAACAAGTTACACTATATGTCGAATGCAAAGACAACTGGTAATGATCATAAGATTTCCAGGGGTTCAAACATTCCTGGAAATGACTGATCTCTTTAACTCTATTCTTGCAAATGACTGATCTCTTTAACTCTATTCTTGCACATGACTGATCTCTTTACTACTGTTAGCTTGAAATTATAACTTCAAGACTGAATTTAGGTTCTTGAATATTGTATTCTGAATATGCATTATTAGTTCTTGCACAATTCACAACCTTCAGTTTAGAAGTTTGAAATTTTAGCCAAAATGTTGAATATGCATTATTAGTCTTAATATTATATTCTGAATATGCATTATTAGTCTGAATTTAGGTTCTTGAATATTGGGAACATTTTAGTTTCACCAAATTTCTTCAGTACACATTCTATCCTTATTATTATTTGAAATTTTAGCCAAAATATGATTTTGAGTTATGCTATTGAGATTTTAACTCCGAACCATGTTTGTGTGATGTTGGGTTCAAACATTCCTATAATTTTTTAAAATGTGATTTAAATTGACGTTTTCATTTAATTTACGTTATTAATGGGTTATATATAGTTGCATACATTGATTGGCAAATAAGTGCCATACCCTTTTAGAGCTTCTTTACTTATCAATTAACTATATGGATTGTAATTGCTCATGTGTAGTTCAGTTGTAATATATTCATGATACCTTTATATGTACAGGAGGCCTACGAGAAATTGGAGTCTCATGAGGCTGCTGATCAGGAAGGGGGGCGGCTGGTACTAGTAGGCCACATATGCCCTCCAAGAGGAATGACTTATGGATACAGGCTGTTGGAGAGGAAAGGGCGGTAACGTGTACGGTACCGGGTCGTTAGCATTGCAACCGTCGTTATACTCGAGAGCTCTTCCACATGCACAGTCTACTGCCGATCCTGCTGCTCCTTCTACAAGCTTTCTTACTATGGAGCAGATGACTACCATGATGTTCGATTTTCAGAGACAACTGAAACATGTTATGGAGATGGTGTCTTCTACTAGTGCTCGTGATGGTACCACTGCTCCTTCCGGTACTCCGACTGTTCCTCCTCCTCCTGCTCCTCCTTCCTTTACTCCGGCTATTATACCATCCGTTGCTACTCTGGCTACGTCTCCATCTATTGCTCCTCCAGCTATATCTCTATCGGTTGCTCCTACTACTACTTCTGTTCCAGCTCCTGTTTTTACGATGAGCCAGCAACAAGCATTAGTTATGTTCATGACACAATTTATGGGAAGCATGCAACCATCGTCCACTTGACTTTTGTGCTTTTGTATCACTGCCGTGTCATACTCTTTTGTGCTTGTATAGTTTATCGTTTTTTGTATGGATGATGTATGGTCGAATGTTGGATATGAATGGATATGACTATATATGATATCTAAGCTTTTTGTTTGTGTACTTTGTGTGTGTATGCTATTAATTTTGTTTACATCATTGGTAATGATTGTGGTGTGAAAAGTTGATTTCACTATATTTTGTGTGCTGGTGACTTGTTTATATTACTCTTAAAGGATGTGTATAGCATTACTCTTACAAAACAGGGGGAAAAAAAGCAATTCATCACTCCATAGCGACTAACTGGCGACAAAACAGCGACTATAAACTGGGGACAAAAAGGAAGACTACTAACTGGCGACCAACCAGCGACAAACCAGCGACAAGCCTGCGACTATCTGGCGACTAACCAGAGACAGCTATCTGCTGCTAAGAGGCCATAATTCACAGGGTTACTCGCTAAGGAGTCGCCAGTTAGTCGCAGATTTAGTGACCACCTATTTGGTCGTAAGTAGTCGCTAAACTCAGTCGCTTCTTTAGTCGCTAGTTAGTCGCTACAGCGACCTAACCAGCGACTGAATTTTGGCAGCGACGATACCTTTACCGACGAAACATTTTAGTCGCCGGTTAGTCGCTATTTGACTTTACCGACTGAAAGTTCTTTTTTAGCGACTAAAAAGTCAGTCGCTATTTCGCAATTTTTTTGTAGATGATCCCTTCAGGTTAGTTATTATGTTGAGTTAGTTAGCAGCTCTGGATGGCGGATAATTATGACACTTGTGGGGTCCAGATGTTTACGATATTGCTTATGAGATTCAGGTATTGATACCATGTTTATTATCCATTTCATCCAGCTCATGTTTTCCTTTCATTATCATGATATATCCTATTTATTGATTCAGTTTATAGACTCATGTTATTTCTTGGAGTCTAATCGGACATGTATGCTAGTGGGCTGCAGACCACGACCTATAGTGTTCATTCATGTTTCGTATTCTTATTGTTGATTTGAGATATAGATTTATTTGCCATGATTTGGCAGTTTACCATAGCCGTGTACGTATTCGAGTCGGGACTGGAGTCTGCTTGATGCGTAGCTGGCTTGCTCACGTGCTAGCGTCCAAAAAGCGGGTACGGATTGTGACATTTGGTAGAAAACCGTATCTATTTGGTGTACGTATCGGATATGTGTCAGTGTGTATGTACAAGTATTTGTTGAAATGCCACTGTAGACTGTTTGTTCTTGTATTTCAAAACAAATTTCAGATTTGGGTAGCCTAATAGGTGGGGTTTTGATTTGTGAATGACTGAGCATGATTTGGATCTCTGTTCGTGTCCAAATTAGACACGAACCCATTGTTTGGACACTGTACAGGGGAGTACTGTGCTTCCCCTGCTGCTCGGGTGTCCTAGAGGACATGACACGACACCCCAACACTTGAATATTGGTGTGTGGGTGCGGGCAAACACTGACACTATGTACATAAAATTTGAGGGGATATTATCGAGTATTTTAGGAGAAATCTGACCAGCACTGTCTCGACCACACGCACACACGCGCGCACGAGTGCCACTGATACGCACTTCGTGCGCAGACACAAGGACACTTAGGACACGTTTCAGGCTGTGGGACACTGAACCCCTAGACTTGACCTAGCTCTGGACTCGACCACGAGATCTAGGATAGGACACGTCGTGTCATATTGTGTTCGACACGCGTGCACGAGACAGTGAACTGCACTGTCTCTGGCACCAAATTCGACCAGGTTTGTGGCACTTTGGATACGATGTTTTGACACTTTATGGACACACACATGACCCCAGGGTCGACACGAAATACACTCCATCTGACACGAGTGTTTTGGTTTGGTTTTTATTTGTTTTTGGGTTCGATTTCATGTTTTCTGATACAAACACTGATACTGTTGTTTACTGATTTCAAATGTTCAATTCGAATCCTAAGGTTTTAAATGAGTCTCTGCAGGATTCACCTGAGTTCAGTTGTTCAAATTGGTTTCATAGTTGTTTAGGTTTTCAAATGTTATTTGGTTGATTTGGTTATGGATTCGATTTATAGGTTTTTCCCTATATAGTGTGTTCCAGTTTTCTTGAAAAATGATTTATGGATAAATTTGATTCAGTCATTTCACCCGAGTTTTAGTGAGTTATCCATATATGTATGTATGTACTAATATATGAGAGTATATTTTCATATCTATATATATGTTAGTTTCAGTTTTAGGAATGTAACTTTGTATATATATTTTGAGTATAGGTATATAGATAGGTTGATGAGTGAGTAGTTCTCAAGGCTTGTGAGAGTTGAGGGTTTATGAGTTTGAGAGGATGTGAGAGTTTGGGGTTTTAGGATTTAGAAAAACTGTGAGTGTTCTCAGGTCGAAAACCTGGGAATGATTCTCATGTGAGTTATGTGTGAGGTTGGATGTATGTGAGACATGTGAGAGGTTAGGGTTTTGGTTTAGTCATTGCTTAGCCATTAGTTAACCCTTAGTTTAGCCATGGTTGTTGTGACAGTAATAGTGAGGTAGAGAGGTTATGGAGAAATGTCAATAAACAGTCTAGGCTAGTGCAGCAGGTTACTTGGCTTTGCCTAGGCCTGACTTGGCTTGGCTTGGTTGATTTGAGAGTGTAAGTTATGAGTTGGGATAGGAATTGACTTTGTATATATTTGTATATGCAAAACTTAGGATATGGGTATATATGTTGGGTCCCAGATTCTTGTGAGTTAGTTTAGGATTCATTTGTAGATGTGAGTTGTATATGTATATACATATATAAGTATGTTAAAGGTTTTACCTATTAGACTAAGGTATAAGGGTATGGCTTTAGCCTAGGTATTGGGAGTTCCTTAGCAATGCTAAGGTAAGTGGGATAACACATGTATTATAGGGATATGTATGTATGTAATGTAGTATTTATATATATGCAATGTATGTATAAATAGATACATAAATGAAATGTAAGGCATGAAGGTATGTATGAATGCTAGTATGTAAATAGGATGTGCATGTATCCTATACAATGTATACATGAATGTATGTAATTATATTTGTATCTATAGGATGTATATAGGCCTAGTGTATAGAGTGACCCTATAGGTTGTTGTTTAGACTTGAGTTGACTGGTCCTAGACCTAGTTTGACTAGATGTTGACTTGGGTTGACCCAGAGTTGACCAAGTTTGACTTTGACCTAGATTGACCTAAAAATCATGTAGATTGCATCGTAAACTTTATTTATCTTATTTTAAACACATTATAATCCATATTGCTCTATTTAGGACATTGTGACTCCGGTACAGACATATGATATTACACTAGTCTTTTCAGAGTATCAGGCGAGTACATTCTCTGATAGTTCTTTCATTACTTGTCGATTACTGTACTTCAGTTCTAGTTAGTTCTATTTGATTCTCTGTTACAAACACGATTTGATATTGCTGGATCCATTTCATACGACACTCGTTTATTCATGTCTGGCCTCCATTTCTGGAACCACTACTGACATCACCTACTGGAATCATCCTGGAATCACTTACTGGTATCATTCATGTTCTTGATGGACTTGTACTTATTTCGTGCCGGGTTATGGATTCACTTGTACTTGTTGGGCGGGGAAATATTGGAGTAGACATATGAACATTCCTAAATACTGGAACCACTCCCTTGGAATTATACTGGAATGATAGCCATCCCACACTTGGCCGAGTGTCTGATGTGTCGTATTACCTACAGCCATTTACATGTCGATCTCGATATTTTAAAATATACTGTTAGGGTATAGTCTGGACTCACCCTGGAATCTTTGATCACTGACTGGACTCAACTTATACTGGACTCATCTTGTACTGGAATCATCTAGTATTAGATTTACATTGTCTGGACTCACATTGGGATTACACTTGACTCATATTATACTGTCTGGACTTATATCATGTTACTCTAGTTCAAGCTAGATCATATTTTACAGCCTTCATTGCCATGCTTCTCCTCTTGTTTAGTTACCTTACTTTTTTTGTACCTTAACTGTTTCTCTACATCATTACTCATATAAACTGCCATGTTCATCAATACAACTGTCTATAACTTTTTATAGTTCTCTGTCATTTACTTAAGATTTCTTGATGAGTTGTGCTCGTTCCTGTCCTGACTGGACCTGTTGAAAATATTACAGATGATTGTCCCGAGGACACTTGCCCTACTTACTATGGACTAGGAGATGGCTTAGCTACCTTTGGCCCCGACACTTAGGAGTGATCGGGAGACTGGCTAGTTGACTTGGTTTAGTTTTCATGTTTTAGAACTTGAATTGTAATAAGTTGAGATATTGTTTGTTTTGAGATTATTATTATTTAGTAGTTGGTTGTTGTTGTTATTTAGTCTTAGTTATAAACTTCTGTGTTATCATATCGTGCTTAGACTGTGATTGAGATTTCATTATATCTATACTTGTACTCCGTTCGGAGTTGAGATTGACAAGTACATTATATAATTGCGTGAGTTGTTGATTAGATAGTAACCTAGGACAGCGTTCTACTGCCGACACTACGGTGTAGGCTAGACGTACCCACTTCTCGTGCCCCTACACTGGGTATGGGTCGTGACACGTTTTTAGTGGTGGCCCAACCAGGTCGAGTTTATGTAGTAGTATTCGAACTAGAGTATCACTATAGCCTGCGATAGGATTGAGAGATAGGCTTTAACGGAGAGGTACTAAATCACAGTTAGGAAAAAATTCTGCTTCAATACATGCCATCTACACATCTTACTGATTTGCCTTCTTTGAAATAAATTGTCCTTCTTTGATTATATCGATTCCTGTTCAGTATTGACTCCCTTGTTCGATCTGTCTTCAGGATGGTGGAGACACAATCACATCGCTCTGGTACAGCAGCCGCTGGAGAGGGGTCTGCCACCTCTCGTCCAGTGCAGCAGGATGCTGGGACTGTAGCACCTTCTATTCCTGATTAGACAGGAACGACTGTAGCCTTTGGGGGTATGCCTCTACCTGTTCGGAGGACTACACCAGTCATTCCTGAAATATTTTAGCAGCAGCATCCGCAGCCACCTGCAGGATTTGTTGATGCTGCCCACCTATTTTCCTTTGTGGAGAGGATTCTGGAGTCTCATCAGCCGCAGCAGCAGCATCAGACTGCCGACTTCCGTCAGGGAATTGACGAGACCCATCAGCTGGTCTGTACGACTGTGGAGATGGTAGGCTACTCAGGGGCCGCAACAGCAGCCTCACCGGAGGGAGAAGGACATTCAGGACTTCCAAAAGATGCACCCTAGAGACTTCCTGGGCACCGAGGGCATACACTATGCAGATGACTGGATTGAGCACATCGAGAAGATTTTTTCGGCTGGCAGAGATACCAGCCATACTTTATATTGAGGCAGCGGACAGTCAGATGCAGGACCTAGCTCGTACCTGGTACCAGACAGATCCCTGAGTGGGAACAGAGGGTCAGACATGGAAGCAGTTCAAGGAGCTGTTCAAGGAATAGTTCTTCCCAAATGTGGCACTAGGAGGACATCGAGGCGCAGTTCGAGAGTCTGGTTCAGGAGAACCAGACAGTTGCAGAGTACACCGGAGAGTTCTGCCGGTTGGCCAGTTTTATAGATGATCTGACGGAGAAGACGAAGGCTAGGAAGTTCCTGTCGAGGGTTGATCAGGGAGGTTCGGTCACTGACTAAGAGTGACCGGAATGCTACCTTCGTGGAGATCTTGACATGAGATATGGCGACAGAGGACGACCTGGGGCTGAAACTGAAGAGAGGTCGGGACTTTCAGGGAGCCAGTAGCTGCGAAGGTGTCACGACCCGCACCCAGTTTTTCGGATGCGAGCTTGTGAGCAAGCCATGCTACGCATCAAGCGGACTCCAGCCTGACTCGAATACGTAAACGCTGTCACGGCTAGGGTAAACTGCCAAATCATGGCAAACAAATCTATATCTCAAATCCATAATAAGTGTACGAATCATGAATGGACACTATGGGTCGTGGTCTGCAGCCCACTAGCATACATGTCCGATAAGACTCAAAGAATATAACAAGAGTCTTTAAAGTAAATCAATAAGCAGGATATCTCATGATAAGGAATGTAAAGCACGAAAGGATAACAATGTAATATCACTGACAAATACCTGAATCATGCATCGCAACCATCTACCATCCCGCTCTGCTAACTAATTCCATGCAATCGCTAAACCTTAAGAGATCATCAGGTCCTCAGAGGACATAGCAAGATACATAAAAACATGCCTATCTAGCAGTTTAATCATGCATGATAATATAAACATGATATAACCAGGAACGACACTAACATGGTAAGAGACTACGACTAAACTGCTAATAAGGGACTAATGACCAGTGGCTACTGACAGGTGACTATGAACTGGAATACCAGAATAACAACACGTAACTGAACTGCTGAATGAACAAACAAACACAAGATCAATGGAATAACAAACCCTCACCCCGAGTGGACTCGCAGGTTTGAACTAATCACTAACCCTCGTCCCGAGTGTGGACTCTTTGGTTAGTACTAACCCTCGTCCCGAGTGTGGACTCTCTGGTGCAAGTATAACATCCTCGTACCGTGTGTGGACTCTCTGATGTAAACACCCTCGTCCCGAGTGGACTCTCTGGTACAAGTCAAGTCAACAGCCTCGTCCAGAGTATGGACTCTCTGGTATAAATAATCGACATCCTCGTCCCGAATGTGGACTCTCTGATGTAAACACCCTCGTCCCGAGTGGACTCTCTGGTGCAAGTCAAGTCAACACCCTCGTCCCGAGTGTGGACTCTCTGGTGCAAATAATCGACATCCTCGTCCCGAGTGTGGACTCACGGATGTAAACAGATCAAGGCAAACACCCTCTTCCCGAGTGGACTCTCTATGCCAAGGAAAAACGATAACAAGGATTTAGCAGTTCAATTACACGTACTCGTTCTATGACATGACTCAAGCAAGGTATTGGTGAGACAAGGTATGACTCAGTCAAGACACAGTCAAGTCCAGTATAACTACACTGTCAAGTCAAGCAAGACCATAAACTGGTGAACACGGTATGTAGAAACTAGATAAATCAAGTCAACTAGAAAGCTAATAAATCACATAAAATCTATAACAAATAGAGTATCTAATGATAATACAATAATAACATGAAAACTATAAACATGGAATTAAACTGTAGAGGGAGGCAAGGTATCTTGTCTGGAGGTTGCACGCAGATCCAACAAAATATAGTCAACGGGTAAGCCATAAAGTCTAAATCACCACAACTGTCTTCGAAAGCGGAAATAAACATTACCAACGTTCTCAGAATAGTCAAATTAGTTAGGATTGTATGTCCTTAAGTCCAATTCTGGACACAGGAGCAAAACGGTAATTTTGGGCCAAAACGGTATCCGTCGTTGGACCCGCTTTGCATCGAAAAGCATGCCAGAGTCAATGGTCTCTAAATTCATCAAACTAAATGTCTACGGATTCGTTTCGATGATACGAATCCAATGGTATGTCCAGTTTTGGATTTCGGCAGGCCGTGCACAAAATCGTTCGTTGAATCGGATCGTGGGGCCCGCAAAATAACGATCCGATCAACTGTCTCAGAATCAGACCAAACTTGGTATATAGGACCAAAAAAATGATACGGTCCTGTTGGCGTAAGTTTCGTCTCGATCTGACGAACGTGCACAAAGTAATTGAAAAATTTGCACAGAGGCCGATACGGTAAATTTCGACGGATACGCATCAAATTCGTCGCGCACACGCGACCAATTTGAATTCCGTCAAAGCCCACACGTCCACGAAGTTGTTACGCACCTTTCGATGATTTTGGTTCGCGACCACGTTGCCCGGTTTGGCAGGACGCACGTCGTATCGAAGGGTTTTCAAGTTTTCGAAAACTATTTTTTCTTGATTTTTGAATTCAAAATACTCGATGCATAAACGATAAAATCAAATTCTGTAAAAAGGGTTTTGCTTTCGTATATATTGGCCTAGACTATTTTAAATTTGTTTTTGAAAACTGTCAGTAGGTTGGCCATGACTGGCCTTCCAAGTTGGGGTATGCACTGCCATGTTTTGCTATTTGCGAAACAATTTTTCGTTGATCTTGGGGTTCAAATTTCTACGCACATGATGCGATCTAATTTGATCGACTAAAAGGATAATGAAGTGGGTAGGGTTGTGATTGTACCAGAGCAGTTCGTACACGAAAGCATCGATCATGGAGGGAGAACGCGCCTCGCAAAGTGGAGCAAAAACTGCTATTGCTGTAGTACCATGCTCTGTTGGCCGTACGTTTTCGGCCGACTCCGGCCATGCACAGCGGCGGCGCTGGTGGCGAGTGGCCACCTAGGGTCAGGGGAAGGGTGGCGCGCCATCAGCTTAGGGTTTGCTGCGGTCTCTTTTTGACGAACTGCTCTCGGTTTCTCCCTTTATACGCGTATATATCTACTGCGTGCAGGGTGGGGGTCGGGCCTAGCTGGGCTAGGCTGGGGCTTAGGAAGCTAGGGGCTCACCGCACAGGTGGGGGTTTCGGCTGTGCTGGACTAGGCTTGGCCCGGGTGGTTGGCTGGGCCTGGCTTTTGGGGCTTGGGGTTTTTATGTTATTTGGTTTCTAAATTAAACCATACATGTATATATATATTTATAACCATATATATATATATATATATATATATATATATATACATATATCTATATATAATGATATATATAATGATATATGCATATACACCATGAATCTAAATATAAGCAATACAATATTATAGATATGATCAATAATGGCAATATATAACTCCTAGTTTTATATACTAAAATTTATATAACATAAAATTATATTGTTACATATATATAAAAGCCCAATTTTCATATATTATGAATTTACTTCTATATATATACAAAAATCTAGATAAATCCCAAAATCTAACATATTTGCTAGGGTAATTATTTACTATAATATCAATAAAATATTATTTAGTATTAAGGACTTGTAATATATGTGTACAAGCACCTTTTACGAAATTGGCTACCCAGTCACTAAATTAGAATAGTGATACGACGTACGTCTACATGGATGCCCTTGGTCTCACTACGTGCCTACACGGGTTTGGGTTGAGTTCGGATTAGGGAAAAACATAGTCTTCTAAAAGTCAATAATATAAATAATAAATAATTAAAACGTCTTTAGAGGTTAGGTCATAACTTGGCCTGGTTTTCCTAGTTAGGACACACTTATGGCTGAGTCTTCCTTGGCATGGCTAATACACTAGTCAAGGCACGCCACTGCACTATCCATGCCATGATTCCTAGTCGTCTGATACTTCAAAACTCAACCATGGCTAAAATCATCTACCATAATAATTAACTAAATAATTATTTATATTAAAAAATTCTAGAAATTACTATTTAAATCAAATAAATAATAAAAAAATATATCAAAAATTTTTCAGGAAGGGGAGCTACAGGAGGCCAGGCCAAGAGGCCTCACATACATATTCAGCACACACAGGCACCAATGAGAGTACAGCAGGAACGGCATCAGCCTAGAGGACAGGACCGCAGGGTGCAGACTTGTGCCTACTACAGGAAGGCAGGACATGTTTGGGAGTCTTGTAGGAGGAGGCTGAAGGTTTGTTTATTTTGTGGGTCTGATGCTCATAAGATGATAGATTGTCCCGTTGCACCTCCTTTTGAGGGAGCTAGGCCACCTATAGCTTAGCACCAGAGGGGTGGAGCTTTTGTGATGGCGGTCGAGGAGACCGACGCTGCAGGTGATGGGTTAGCAGGTTTGTCCTTCTCGTTCTTCCTCCCCACCTTCATGTGTGATTCCATTAGTACCTGCCAGGATATGCTTGTGATATGTTAGATAGCGTAGTTACCCTGATCAAGACTGTGGAATCACGACCAGTAGGATTGTGTTGCATGTTATCTATCGACCTTGATTTGATTGGGGGTTTGACCTAGTAGGAGTACGATCATCTTAATTTCGAGGACAAAATTCTTCTAAGGGAGTAGACTTGTAACACCCAGTTTACCAAATGAGGGTAATTTTGAACTTTTGTAATTATAATTATTTACTTATTGATATTTATATCACATTATGATTTTTGGTAATTTTTAATTATTTTAAAACTATTTAAAAACCATGACTTGTGATTTTGATGTGCTGCTAGTTAACCCTAGAGGCTGTCTGACCTAGAGCCTAACCATGTAATTGGGAAATTTATTTATCATTTTTAGCCCAGGAATATTTTGGTCATTTTGACTTATTGGAGTTATTTGATTAATTATTGGATTGGTGGTTGTTAATTTTGACTTTTACTAGTTGTGACTTAAGAGACTAACCTAGATGTTGACTCTAGCTATGGTGACTTGAATAGCATGGTGGGACCCTAGTC